>SJYX01021592.1:116202-136765 GCA_006410675.1 Oreotragus oreotragus
ACACAAAGGCATGACACATGTGCCTGTCTGACAAGCTTCAAGGGAACTGGTGAGGCTGTATTTCTTAAGCTTGGTGATAAGGGATACTACACTCATTTTAATTTTAATTTTTGTAATCATATTCAGACATTATATGAAGAAGGAAATGGCAACCCTCCCCACTATTCTTGCCTGGAGAATTCCATGGACTGAGGAGCCTGGCAAGCTACAGTCCATGGGGTCGCAAAGAGTCAGACACAACTGAGCAACTTTCACTTATTCATTATATACATTCTTGTCTGGTACACCTCCCTCCCTCCACACACATACACATGCACACAGCCACAACATACTACAGTGGATTTAGGATATTCAAAGCCTGAATCAGAAATTATAGGGTTGAAGTCAAGCCACACAGGAACCAAGCAATGAAGCCAAGAAAATAGAAAGATAATTAAAAGCTGCTGCTTTCATTTAAGGCAAGATGAAAGCAAATAAGCTTACAGTGCAGCTGGAGTAATTTAGACTAGAATAATTTAGACATTAGGAAGAAGAAATTCCTTGCTGAAACAGCATAAGACACCATGATATATTGCCAGTACATGTAGGATAATATTTAAGAATAGAGAAAAGCAGTTGTTTTTCTTGGGTTGGGCTGAGCCAAGGATTTTAATTGAAGAGGCAACTTTGTGCCATTACCTGTATCTGCCGGGATCACTGTCTTGAGAAGAATTCGAACAGCTTGTCTGACACACTGGAGCTTGTAGCATTTTTACCACCCCAGATGTTGGAGGGTGGCATTAAAACTGCCCAGGTATGAAGAAATTAAACCAGACAATCTTTGGTCATATATTTTGCTTCTAGCACTCTGTGTGCATTAATAGTCAAGAATGCATGTTTACATATATGAGAGTGATGAAAAGTATATCTTATAATGTTTAAATATATATTAAACATATTATATGTATATAAATATTAAAATTTATAGTAGTAGAGGGTCAGTTAAAATTGGTTTAATAGTATAGAGGATAATCTGGCAATCATATCCAGTATTTGAGTGCACACACCCATTGATCCAGCAATCTTTCTGATAGGGATGTATTCTTGGATATATGTAGGTTTATTTTCAAAGATGTGTCTTGAAACATTATTGTAAATACAAAAATAAAAGGCAAGCTCATCACAATAAAAGAAACATAGTACATTGCTGGGATAGGATAACCTGAAATCATTAAAAGGAATGAAGGCCATCTGTTTGCCTTTGCTATGGCAAGATCTCCCTGTTACATTATTAAATGAACAAGCAAAGTTTAAACAAGGGTTTATGGTTGTGGGATGCAGGATCCCATTTGTGCTCATGTGGGCAAAAGGTAAACATACAGGTGTAATTTCTGCTAAGAGACTGCTAGCGGGCCAGTAAACTGGCCCCCTTCTTCGTCCCAGGCATGTGACCAGATGACACTCCTGGTCTTTCTTCTGGTTACAGGACTGAGTACTGTCAGTGGGCTCCAGGACGCAGACATGCTTATGACCCAGCTCCAACCTTGAAGAGTAGCACAAAGGCTTACCAGATAGATGAAGAAGCAAGGTAGAAGGAACTAGACAGAGCCACTGGCCACTCAGGAAAGTCCCTGGATTGTTAGGCTGAAATTACTCTGTACTATTAACCTCCATTTCAACATGTAAGTATGGATATAGCCATGGTTTTCCTTTACCTTTTCTGAAAGGAATCTCAAGACATTGTGAACACTGGGGCCCTTTACAGAGAAGGGCCAGGTAAGCGCAGGAATAAGGAGAGTCCTTTATTTCTCATTCTATGCCTTTCCACACTGCTTGAGTTTTCTAATTTTATACCTGTATTATTTTATCTTTAATTGGAATTATCTGGGCAAAGAGATAATGACCTTTGTTCTCTTTTCTTCCTTACACTTCTTTGAATTAAAAACAAAAACATTTTATGAAGACCTACAAGACCTTCTAGAACTAACACCCCAAAAAGATGCCCTTTTCATTATAGGGGACTGGAATGCAAAAGGAGGAAGTCAAGAAATACCTGGAGTAACAGGCAAATTTGGCGTTGGAGTACAGAATGAAGCAGGGAAAAGGCTAATAGAGTTTTGCCAAGAGAATGCACTGGTCAGAGCAAACACCCTCTTCCAACAACACAAGAGAAGACTCTACACATGGACATCAACAGATGGTCAACACCAAAATCAGATTGATTATATTCTTTGCAGCCAAAGATGAAAACGCTTCATACAGTCAGCAAAAACAAGACCGGGAGTGGACTGTGGCACAGACCATGAGTTCCTTATTGCCAAATTCAGGCTTAAATTAAAGAAAGTAGGGAAAACCACTAGACCATTCAGGTATGACCTAAATCAAATCCCTTATGATTATACAGTGGAAGTGACAAATAGATTGGAGGGATTAGATCTGATAGAAAGAGAGTCTGAAGGACTATGGATGGAGGTTTGTGACATTGTATAGGAGGGAGGGATCAAGACCATCCCCAGGGAAAAGAAATGCAAAAAGGCAAAATGGTTGTCTGAGGAGGCCTTACAAATAGCTGTGAATAGAAGAGAAGCAAAAGGCAAGGAAGAAAAGGAAAGATATACCCATTTGAATGCAGAGTTCCAAAGAATAGCCAGGAGAGATAAGAAAGCCTTCCTCAATAATCAATGCAAAGGAATAGAGGAAAATGATAGAATGGGAAAGACTAGACATCTCTTCAAGAAAATTTGAGCTACCAAGAGAACATTTCATGCAAAGATGGGCTCAATAAAGGATAGAAACAGTATGGACCTAAAACAGAAGCAGAAGATATTAAGAAGAGGTGGCAAGAATACACAGAAGAACTATACAAAGAAGAAGATCTTCACGACCAAGATAATCATGATGGTGTGATCACCAGCCTAGAGCCAGGCATCCTGGAATGCGAAGTCAAGTGGGCCTTAGGAAGCATCACTACGAACAAAGCTAGTGGAAGAGACTGAATTCCAGTTGATCTATTTTAAATCCTAGAAGATGGTGCTGTGAAAGTTCTGCACTCAATATGCCAGCAAATTTGGAAAACTCAGCAGAGGCCACAAGATTTGAAAAGGTCAGTTTTCATTCCAATCCCAAAGAAAGGCAATGCCAAAAAATGCTCAAACTACCACATAACTGCCCTCATCTCACATGCTAGTAAAGTAATGCTCAAAATTCTCCAAGCCAGGTTTCAACAGTACATGAACCATGAACTTTCAGATGTTCAAGGTGGATTTAGAAAAGGCAGAGGAACCAGAGATCAAATTGCCAACATCCGTTGGAACATCAAAAAAGCAAGAGAGTTCCAGAAAATCATCTACTTTTGCCTATTGACTATGCCAAAGCCTTTGACTGTGTGGATCACCACAACTGTGGAAAATTCTTCGAGAGATGGGAATACCAGAGCACCTGATCTGTCTCTCGAGAAATCTGTATGCAGGTCAAGAAGCAATAGTTAGATCTGGACGTGGAACAACAGACTGCTTCCAAATAGGAAAAGGAGTATGTCAAGGCTGTATATTGTCACCCTGCTTATTTAACTTATGTGCAGAGTACATCATGAGAAATGCTGTGCTGGTTGAAGCACAAGCTGGAATTAAGATTGCCAGGAGAAATATCAATAACCTCAAATATGCAGATGACACCACCCTTATGGCAGAAAGTGAAGAGGAGTGAAAAAGCCTCTTGATGAAAGTGAAAGTGGAGAGTGAAAAAGTTGGCTTAAAGCTCAGCTTTCAGAAAACTGAGATCATGGCATCTGGTCCCATCACTTCATGGGAAATAGATGGGGAAACAGTGGAAACAGTGGCAGACTTTATTTTGGGGGGCTCCAAAATCACTGCAGATGGTGACTGCAGCCATGAAATTAAAAGATGCTTTCTCCTTGGAAAGAAAGTTATGACCAACCTAGACAGCATATTAAAAAGCAGAGACATAACTTTGCCAACAAAGGTCCATCAAGTCAAAACTGTGGTTTTTCCAGTTGTCATGTACAGATGTGAGAATTGGACTGTTAAGAAAGCTAAGCATAAAGTATTATTACAAGTCCCACCCCTGGCCTGGAATCTGTATAGTGAGGTTTCACTTTGTAAAAAGACATCTATCTATCTACCTATATATATATATAATATAATATAATTAGGGGTGATATTCTGGGTTCAATCCCTGGGCCAGGAAGAACCCCTGGAGAAGGGAAAGGCTATTGCCCCAGTACTCTTGCCAGGATAATTCCATGGACAGAGGAGACTGGCAGGCTACAGTCCATGGGGTCGAAAAGAGTCAAACACGACTGAGTGACTAACACTTTCCCTTTTTTTTTTAAATTCTGCATCTGTTTTTTCTTTAAATAGTTGATTTCCTAGTATATTTTTAAATGACATGCAAAGAAATGTACTCACAGACAGTTTGGCCGGAACATAGCTATGGAAAGGAAATAAGCCACAGAAAATCTCTCAAAGACTTTTGGATCACTTTTGACTGACCTGCCATAGAGAAAGCTTCATTCAGACCAGACTGAACAAAGGAGAGAGTAGCAAGAGGGTCCCTAAGAGAAACACATTTTCAGCTGTGCCCATACCACACTTGCCTCTGAGAAACAACCACCATGGAAAAAGTAAAGCAAGCAGAGTGAACCCCAAGGTACACTACGGTCTCTGGAGGATAATGACGTGTCAGTGTATGTTCACTGATTGTAGCAAACTTGCCACTCTGGAGTGTATATTGGGACAAGGGGTATATGTGAACTCGCTGCACCTTCTGCAAGATTCTGTGGTCAGTCTAGAGCCGCTCGAAAAAGTTGTTTAAAACTTTCAAAATAAATAGAAAATTAAAAGATAAAAAAATTAAAAGTAAGAACTGTCCAATTTTAAGGCTAGTGATATCATGAAGTCTTCTCTTTCTCTCTTGGAAAATCCCCCATCTCCCCCCGCCCCCCAACCAGCCCTCATTTTCAGTCTGGGAATCTAGCAAAGCATGGCTAAAAATTAAGCACCTTCTTCTCACAATTCACTTCATCAGCCCCCTGAAAAGGAAACTGTCCATTAAATGGAACACAATTTGCATTTTCAGCACCAAGGACTCTCTGCCTTGTGGGCTTCCAGCCTCTCCTGCATTGTGCCGTTTCTCTTAAGAGCCATAGAGTCGTTAAAGGTTCCGTGTGAAGTGGTCAGAGTCAGGAGGAGGGCGTGGAGGACACTCGATTGTCTGGGCCAGCATTGTTCCCTTTGTCCATTTGAGCAGGGCTCACTCTTGTTTCTAGAATGTCCAGGCAGACAGGCTCCATTTATGGGTTTCACTGCTCCCCTGCTTCAGGGAGTTAAGCCCCAGAAGCACTCACTCTCCCAGAATTCCCTGCTAGGCACTGTACTAGAGAAGAATGGCTGCTGCTATGATGAATAGGCCGTTTTCCTTCTGCTCTGTGTTAGGGCCTGGGTCAAGGAAGGTGCTTGTCACCGCTAATCTCTAACAGGTGGTGGGAACACCAGGGAAGACAGGGCTTCTTCTGTGAGGCAGTAAATAGAAACGCCTGAGTTCAGGTGCCAAAGGAACAGAAATGGTGTGAAATACAGAGTGAAGCAGAGGCTTCAGAGGTGTGAAGAGCAGGCTCATTCTTGTCCTCCTTCCTCCATACCATCCCTCTCAACAACTTTTTTCACCTGCTTCCAGTAACAGTTGACATTCCTTTAAAAGAAGACAAAGTCTCTCTTGCTTCTCTAATTATAAATACAGACCAGGTTAAAATGCTTCCAGAAAGATGGAGTGAATATACTTTTCCCTATTTCTACTATGAAATGCCACTAAAACAGGCAACGTGGACATAATACATAAAATAAATATAAGATGACTCCAAAAGAGAGTGAGAGGAGTAGCTACGGGCCTTGAGACCTGAGGAAACCAGTCATGAGTTTCCTGGGTTTTATTTTTGCCTCATATATCTGACTTATTGCTGGAGAAGCTGGATTTTCAGAAACACCAACATATATGGACATAAAAAGTCCCAATAAGAGTCTGCTGTCTCTAACAAAAGGACTAGAAAGGGGGCACCCTAGCAAGGCTGAAGACTTTAGAAAATAACTGCTTTACTGCAGGCAAACAACTCAAATATATACATATATATATATATATATGTATATATATAAGCTTCTACTGCCGCCCTCGCCTCCAGAGGTTGAGGGGGGAGCTGACACTTCCACCCTGGGGAGGCTGCCCTAACAAGGATTCCAACCCCTGCCAGGATGGCATCAGATAAGGCTGAGCAGGATGCCAGGACTTTCATCCCAGCCATCCTACCCCCTCATGTCAGCCGAGCCTTGAGGTTCCACTTCTACCTGACAGTGCCAGAGCAGCCCCTCAGCTCCCTCCCCTCTTCCTTCCCCTAGGATGATGACAGAGGAAGCCTAGTGAAGATTCAGGACTTATGCCATCACCGCAGTAACAGTGAGACCACTGCCTCCAAGTACCACTTGTGGAGAGCAGTAAGGACGCACTCTTTCCCCCCAAAATCCAGAGTGGCCTTTGAGGAGCCAGATCCCCTACCCATATCCAGCAACCGCCAGTGGAGGCCAAGTGGAAAACCTGGGCTCCTATCTCACTTGACCGAAAAATGACAGCACCCCCTCTCCTCCCCTTCTGAAGCAATGTCCATACACATCTAAACAGGAAATTTTACATATGATCCAGAGTCTCACAACTTAAAACCAAAAATATCCAAGATTCAATTATACAAAAAACAAAACTCAACACGCCAAGAACCAAGAAGATAAAAGCAATCAACACACACCAACATTGAGATGACATAGATATTAGAATTATCTGATTAGAATCTTTAAAAAGCTACCATAAAAACGCTTCAGAGAGCAATCACAAACCCAAGTAAAACAAAAGAAAAATAGAATGTTTCAGCAAATAAAGATTTTTTAAAAATCAAATGGAAATTTTAGAACTGAAAAGTACAGAAAGTGAAATTAAAGACTCAATTGATGGACTCAATAGCAGAGCCCAATGGAGAGACCAAGGAAAGAATCCATGAATTTAAAGATAAAACAATAGGAATTATCCAATCTAAACAGTGGAGAAGGAAAAGGCAAACCACTCCAGTATTCTTGCCTGGAGAATCCCATGGACAGAGGAGCCTGGCAGGCTATAGTACATGGGGTCACAAGACTAAACTGCAATCTAAACAGAGAAATAATACACTGAAAAAAATGCACAGCATCTCAGAGACCTACAAGGAAGGACTACAAGAAAAGTCTCACATTGTATCGCCAGAGTCCCAGAAGAAAAGAAGGCAGAAGGAATATTTGCAGAAAGTATGAATGAAAAATTCTCAAATCTGTGAAAATGTGTAAAGTTACAGATTCAAGAGGCTAAGTGAATCTCAAAGAAGATAAACTCAAATAAACCCACACCAAGAAACATAACTAAACTCCTAAAAACTGAACACAAAGAAAAATGTCTTGAAGGTAATGAAAGAGAAACAACACTTGACCTATGAGAAAAATTTTTTGAATGACATGAAACTCACCAGAAACCATACAGGCCAGAAGGAAGTGGCACAGCATTTTCCAAGTGCTGAAGGGAAAGGATTGTCAACTATAAATCCAATATCCAGCGAAATTATCCTTCTGGAATGAAGGGGAAACTGAGACATTCATTCTCTGATGAAGAAGAACAATGAGAATGTGCCACCAGCAGAACTACTATAAAAGAACAGCTACAGGAACTTCTCTAAACAGGAAGTTAGAAGGAAAAAATCTTGGAACATCAGGGAAGAAGAAAGAACAATAAAAAGAGTAAAAATATGGGTAAGTACCACACATTTTCTTTCCAAAAAAAAAAAAAAAAGCAATATATGAGAGAAAAAAGGCAGCTTATACATTCAATAATAATAGTGGCTAAACTTGGAGAGCTCACTCTATGCAAAGCATTTTGCCCACCTCATCCATTTAACTTTTACAAAAGCCCAGGTGGAATGAGCAACTCCTCCAGTTTATTGATGTGGAAATTCTGCAGTAAGCATACTGGAAGCAGAGTTTGAACAGACAGTGATCTAATTAATTTTCAACCTCAAATTCTTAACTATTATAATCCACAGTATTCCAGACTCTGAACTGCTTTCCTTGAAGCAGCAATTAGCAGGGAGACAAGAACAGGTTATCTAGAAGAGAGAAAATCTTGCATGAAAGAAAGATCCCAGAAAATTGTTTAACACAGCCTTAGAAAAGAATGAAAGGAAACAGAATAAGCGTTCTACAAGAGCAAAGCAAGAATTAGTCTAGAACAGAAACAGAATTTGAAAGTTCTTAGGTGGTACCTTTTGTGCTAGTAAAGACATGGAAGCCCAAAAAGGATATATAATTTGTTCAAAATCTGCAGACCATGTCTGAGTGAGGACTAGAATACATAGCTTCTGACCCCTAGACCTAGTCACTAAATCGTGTCTGACTTTTTGTGATCCCCATTGACTGTAGCCTGTCAGAGTCCTCTATCCAAGGAATCTTCCAGGCAAGAATACTGGAGTGGGTTACTATTTCCTACTCCAGAGTATCTTCCCGGGGATCAAACCCACATCTGTTGTGTCTCCTGAATTGACAAGCAGATTCTTTACCACTGCACCACATGGGAAGCCCAATTAGCTTACCAAACTACATATCCTGTAAACGCATTTTTAGAAAAACGTTACTACCTGCTATCTATCTACAGAGAAACAAAAAGACTAGAAAGAAACACTCAAAGACATGATACACCAGTGACCTTCAACCCTATCAGATTCTCTCTTTATATTATTTTTTAATGCTCATTAATCTTCTTGAAATGAAAGTTTTATATATATATATATATACTACCTACACAAATGATTTTTAAATTAACATATGCCCTGGCTATGATGTAAAGGATAAACACAAAGAAAGTAGTTTATAATTTTTTATTGTTTTATGTATAATAAATGCTTATGGTACAATTACCCTAGAAAATAACAGTGCCCTCATAAATTCCTAAAACAATTCCTAAGGAGAGATACTGCCACCTTTGAATATCATTGTAGTTTTTCAAGGTAGCGAGGGGGTGAGATTATGATTTCTAAATTTCCTTTTCAATAGAAAATAATTTTCTTCATGAAGCAATGTCTATTGCTTTTATAATCAGAAAAGTAGTGTTTGCGGTGACACACGACCATGATATGTTTAATACAAGGAGAGGAGAAAGTCTCCAGGAACACAACCTACCTCGAATGAGTAAGCTTTCCCAATCCCATCTCCTGCTCCAGTGATCACTGAAAAAAGCAGAAATGGTTTTAAAGGATAGAATTCATTAATCTTCAAGATCTTCTTTCTTGCTGGCTACATTTGACTGCAGGCCTACCCTCTAAGATACAATATAATATTCCAAAGCAATGCCCTCCTACTCTCTAACCTAGCTCTGCTCAACTGTGACCAACTTCGCTTAACTGGGAATGTTCCAGTCTTGACTTCCTTCACTAAACTTCACAATGAAACTTTATTTTTGGATGGGGTTGGGGGGAAGAGTTGGTGAGGCTATGGAAAACATGGTCCAAAATGAAACAAAGTGCCTTACCCAGAGAACACTTTATTCAGACCCCATAAGGGTTTACAGTTCTAAGCCTTAATTCATCAAGGATAAGCAATGTACTCTATTATCTCTCTACCCACACACTCAGTTGTCACTGTAAGCATGTTTCAAGGTTCCTAGTGAAAGTCAAGTTCTCCCCATTTCCTATCCTCACCTTCATAGGACAGCAGAAATCAAAACCCATGGAAGATAGAGAACTTTTAACAAGGAGGAAAATACAGAAATGCAAAAAGAGGATGGAGTGACATGAAGGAACCTAAGGAATTTGTGCTCACGAGATCAACTGGTTAACAGATGACAGTGAGATGTGCCATCTAGTCCTTTTATGGTCCATAGTGCATACATTAAAAATGTTTTTAATTGGAAGAATATTGCTTTACAGTGGTGTGTTGGTTTCTGCTATATAACAATGGAAATCGGTCATAATTATGTATCCCCTGCCCCCACCCCACCCCTCTAGGTCATCACAGAGCACCAGGCTCGGCTCCCTGCGTTATATAGCAGCTCCCCACCAGCCATCTGTTTTACACATAAGAGTGTATATATGTGAATTCTACTTTTTGCAACTCTTGCCACCCTCTCCTTCCTTCGCTGAGCCCACAAGTCCATTCTCTACGTATGCATCTCCATTCCTTCCCTGCAAATAGGTTCATCAGCACCATTTTTCTAGATACCACAGATATGTGTTAATATATATTCTTCTCTTTCTGACTTACTTCACTCTGTGTAACAGGCTCTAGGTTCATCTCCCTCACTGCAACTGACTCAATTTTTTCCTTGTAGAAGGGAGTGCTTTTCCACTGTATAATNGCATGAAAGAAAGATCCCAGAAAATTGTTTAACACAGCCTTAGAAAAGAATGAAAGGAAACAGAATAAGCGTTCTACAAGAGCAAAGCAAGAATTAGTCTAGAACAGAAACAGAATTTGAAAGTTCTTAGGTGGTACCTTTTGTGCTAGTAAAGACATGGAAGCCCAAAAAGGATATATAATTTGTTCAAAATCTGCAGACCATGTCTGAGTGAGGACTAGAATACATAGCTTCTGACCCCTAGACCTAGTCACTAAATCGTGTCTGACTTTTTGTGATCCCCATTGACTGTAGCCTGTCAGAGTCCTCTATCCAAGGAATCTTCCAGGCAAGAATACTGGAGTGGGTTACTATTTCCTACTCCAGAGTATCTTCCCGGGGATCAAACCCACATCTGTTGTGTCTCCTGAATTGACAAGCAGATTCTTTACCACTGCACCACATGGGAAGCCCAATTAGCTTACCAAACTACATATCCTGTAAACGCATTTTTAGAAAAACGTTACTACCTGCTATCTATCTACAGAGAAACAAAAAGACTAGAAAGAAACACTCAAAGACATGATACACCAGTGACCTTCAACCCTATCAGATTCTCTCTTTATATTATTTTTTAATGCTCATTAATCTTCTTGAAATGAAAGTTTTATATATATATATATATACTACCTACACAAATGATTTTTAAATTAACATATGCCCTGGCTATGATGTAAAGGATAAACACAAAGAAAGTAGTTTATAATTTTTTATTGTTTTATGTATAATAAATGCTTATGGTACAATTACCCTAGAAAATAACAGTGCCCTCATAAATTCCTAAAACAATTCCTAAGGAGAGATACTGCCACCTTTGAATATCATTGTAGTTTTTCAAGGTAGCGAGGGGGTGAGATTATGATTTCTAAATTTCCTTTTCAATAGAAAATAATTTTCTTCATGAAGCAATGTCTATTGCTTTTATAATCAGAAAAGTAGTGTTTGCGGTGACACACGACCATGGTATGTTTAATACAAGGAGAGGAGAAAGTCTCCAGGAACACAACCTACCTCGAATGAGTAAGCTTTCCCAATCCCATCTCCTGCTCCAGTGATCACTGAAAAAAGCAGAAATGGTTTTAAAGGATAGAATTAATTAATCTTCAAGATCTTCTTTCTTGCTGGCTACATTTGACTGCAGGCCTACTCTCTAAGATACAATAGAATATTCCAAAGCAATGCCCTCCTACTCTCTAACCTAGCTCTGCTCAACTGTGACCAACTTTGCTTAACTGGGAATGTTCCAGTCTTGACTTCCTTCACTAAACTTCACAATGAAACTTTTTTTTTGGATGGGGTTGGGGGAAAGAGTTGGTGAGGCTATGGAAAACATGGTCCAAAATGAAACAAAGTGCCTTACCCAGAGAACACTTTATTCAGACCCCCTAAAGGTTTACAGTTCTAAGCCTTAATTCATCAAGGATAAGCAATGTACTCTATTATCTCTCTACCCACACACTCAGTTGTCACTGTAAGCATGTTTCAAGGTTCCTAGTGAAAGTCAAGTTCTCCCCATTTCCTATCCTCACCTTCATAGGACAGCAGAAATCAAAACCCATGGAAGATAGAGAACTTTTAACACGGAGGAAAATACAGAAATGCAAAAAGAGGATGGAGTGACATGAAGGAACCTAAGGAATTTGTGCTCACTAGATCAACTGGTTAATAGATGACAGTGAGATGTGCCATCTAGTCCTTTTATAGTCCATAGTGCATACATTAAATTTTTTTTTAATTGGAAGAATATTGCTTTACAGTGGTGTGTTGGTTTCTGCTATATAACAATGGAAATCGGTCATAATTATATATCCCCTGCCCCCACCCCACCCCTCTAGGTCATCACAGAGCACCAGGCTCGGCTCCCTGCGTTATATAGCAGCTCCCCACCAGCCATCTGTTTTACACATTAGAGTGTATATATGTGAATTCTACTTTTTGCAACTCTTGCCACCCTCTCCTTCCTTCGCAGAGCCCACAAGTCCATTCTCTACATATGCATCTCCATTCCTTCCCTGCAAATAGGTTCATCAGCACCATTTTTCTAGATACCACAGATATGTGTCAATATATATTCTTCTCTTTCTGACTTACTTCACTCTGTGTAACAGGCTCTAGGTTCATCTCCCTCACTGCAACTGACTCAATTTTTTCCTTGTAGAAGGGAGTGCTTTTCCACTGTATAATAGCACAGACATATTTAATGACTGAGCTCTAGAGTAAAACTCAATTGTGTGAATGTCATAGTTTCAAAATAAACTACAATTCGGTATCTACCTATCTGCAGTTTACCTTTGCAGCAACAATTGAAGGATATGCTTTCCTAAAGTGTGTACAAAAGCTGTGTATGCGTTTAGTTTACTTGAGACGGAGAGCGGACCAAGCTAAACAAACTTCAAGCAGCACACTGGCAGAAGCACCCTCATTTTAAAAATTACCAATTATTTCATGTGTTCTTTTGGATACTTTTAAGTGACGCCATGCATATGACCTATGTTATTTGGTAGAGGTACTATGCTCAGGGTTCTGTTGTCTTCCGCTCCATCTTATCCTTCCTTACAGGCATCCTCCAAATCACCAAGTACAAGGCCTGAACTACATAGGCAGGATACTGTCACCCGTGGCTGGCCTCTACTGAGTGCTTACTTTTTGCACTTTATTTGGGGGGTTTGTTCGTTATTCACTTAGACCTAATTATTTACCAATTAAATTACACCGCAGGAGATGGACAGGAGGCAGAAGAGAGGAGGCGGCTGGCTTCTGGGGTTCCTGGCCGCCTCCCCTCCCGCTCCTGTGTGTAGCGGTGAAGTCCTCAGTGCTGCCTCCGTTCCAGTTCCCGGACCGGCCCTGGGACACAGGTTAAATCAGGTCCAGGCTCTGTCACTCCACAGCCACCTGGGCTCCCACTAGCAGCTTCTTCATGGGAGTTGGGAGTGAAGGTGACAGATGAGGCTGTTTGAGAATCTCAAACAGCATTGCTCAAACAGCATTGTAGGTCCAATAAAGCTCTTCCTTGTCAGGCTTACAGAAACAGAAAGCGCATGTGGCTGGGCAGCCCCACAGCCACCATCTCATCTAGCATTCAAAACAAGCCTGTAATGCGGGGACCATCATTTCCCTTATAAATGAGGNGCATTGTAGGTCCAATAAAGCTCTTCCTTGTCAGGCTTACAGAAACAGAAAGCGCATGTGGCTGGGCAGCCCCACAGCCACCATCTCATCTAGCATTCAAAACAAGCCTGTAATGCGGGGACCATCATTTCCCTTATAAATGAGGAAGCTAAGGGAAAGTTCTTAACCTCATCAAGGCCACAGTGCTAAAGATGATGGCAGCAGGATCTGAACCCAGGCTCTGATCTTGGCCCCACACCTCTATAGAGGATACCAGTGACAAAATTAGGAAATCGGCCACATATGGCTGCATATGAATTTCTTTTGGAATGCTTGTTCCTAGAAGGGCCGAGTTCTAACCCCTCAGAGCATGGCATTTAAATCTGTGTGGAGCCCAAAATATTGGAGCTTCAGCATCAGTCCTTCCAGTGAAAATTCAGGGTTGATTTCTTTAGGATGGACTGGTTTGATCTCCTTGCTGTCAAAGGGACTCTCAAGAGTCTTCTCCAGCACCACAATTCAAAAGTATCAATTCTTGGGCACTCAGCCTTCTTTATAGTCCAACTCTCACATCTGTACATGACTAGAAAAACCATAGCTTTGACTATATGGACCTTTGTAAAAAAACAACAACAACAAAAAACTGATGTCTCTCCTTTTTAATACGCTATTTAGGTTTGTCATAGCTTTCCTTCCAAGGAGCAAGCATCTTTTAAAAATCTTGGTTGGTTTCAATAACTGACCATTTTGACCACTTGTGTTTCTCTTCCAGTGCTTGAAATTCCCTCTCTTATGTTTTAAATTCACTATTAAAGCAAGAGTTCTTGAAACCTTAGGCCCCCAGTCCAGAATAAAATAAAAGCAGAACCCCAGGCCTGTTCACTGTCTCCCTCTTTCTACACATGACCTTGTGTGGCACCAGGTGTGCTATATAATTTACAAGTCCTGTAAGTAATAAACCTTTATTTTTTCTTAAGTTTCCTGATGGTGCTGAAAGGCCGGCCAGGTCACAGCATTGGTTATTGATAGACTGACCCCAACACATAATACCAACTTTTAAATGCAAACCTAGCACTTCCTTCAAGGAGATGCTGAAACCATAGCCTCATGTTCTTCACCTTAAACTCAGTATAGGGCTGAAATTCTGCATGACAGTTTCAGGAGCTAAATCCTATTGAGAGGCAGTGATTAATCAATCTACTTGAGACATAAACCAGACCCAGATTCTGAATATAACCATTTGAAAATATGTCTCCACAGAGATCTTTATTGCTTTGATTTTTCATTACCCTCACTTCATGACAAGTCTCTGGGAAATTAGTATAATAAAATGGATTTAAATTATTATTGGATTTCAGAACTTTGAAGCTCCATTTAAGAAAATGAAAGCACTCTGGGTTTTTGAAAATCTGGGGAAGAGGATACATAATTTTCTGCCTCATCCATGATTTGTATAATCAGAAACTCCAAAAATAAGAAAACCCAACTAGTGAGGATGAGAAAAAATGCACACAGGAAAGAACTGAGTCAAATTCTTCCTGAATGATTCTCCTGATGCCTCACATCATGTTTTTCAGTCAGTTTCATTTGTACTTTCCAACCCCGCAAATTAACCCAAAGGAAGTACATCTTTGTTCTCAAAAGGAACAGATGGAATATATCATTGAGACCTAAGTAATAATAAAAACAACAACAGCAACAACAAAAGATGGAAAGCTTTCTTTACCTGCCCACTCTCCCATTGACTTCAAGAAAGATCTTGGCAAAACTTTCCAGAAGTGCAGGAAAATACATTTAGAGAATCTCACGCATTTCATCAGGTAGACCAGGCAAACCAGCAACCCTACAAAAATGAAGAACTGCTCCAGAACCTCCTCCATGATGGCACCACGGCAGACGCTGTTTCAGACCTGGTCCAGTCCCTCACAGCCTTAGAATTGAGCGTGGCTGCTCTGCAGGAGCGTCGGTCCCTTTCTGGAGTCACTGGGAACATTCCAATGAGTCACTGTGTCGAGGCTTTCAGATTAGAGTAACTTCTTTACACAATCCTCTGATTCACAAGCTTTGGAATAAAATATTCTTTCTAATATCTTTATAGCACTGTTGGGCTTTTGTGAGGCAGGGGAGTGATGAAGTCAAAGGTGAACATAAAGATAAAGACTGGACAAAGAAAAATGGTAGCCCAGCATTCCCTCCCTAAATCTTGAAGCTAAAAAAGATACTAAAAACTATGCAAAATTCTAGAAGTCATTCATTCACTTAGTCAACAACTATCTATTGACTGCCTACCAGGTGGCAATCACTGTTTGAAGCCTAATAGTAAACACGGCCAGTCACTGACTGGGGGAGCTGAGATTCAGAGTCAATATGTAAATAAAAAGACAATGTCACATATCAGTGCCATAAAAAAGTGCTGTGGAGTCACAGGAAAAAATTCAGAGAAGAGGTGGTATTTTGAGCTGAAATTTGCGTGGAAAGGAGATAGCCCTACAAAGATAAGTTTCTCCCTCCAGGCTGAGGAAACAGGTAGTACCAGTGGCCTGAAATGAGAAAGATGCATGTATCTGAGGAACAAATAGCACTATATAGAGGATCTGGTGTGTACAGAACAAAAGGCAAGAATAAAGTGAGATGGAGGCGTGCGGAGGAGCCATACTCCTGGTGAGGAGTTTGGACTTCACTCGAGTGAGAGGGAGCCACCAAAGGCACTCAGATAATTGCTGTCGCTGTCGTTGTTCAGTCACTCAGTCGTGTCCGACTCTGTGACCCCGTGGACTGCAGCACGCCAGGCCTCCCTGTCTTTCACTATCTCCTGGAGTGTGCTCAGACTCATGTCCATTGAGTCGGTGATGCCATCCAACCATTTCATTCTCTGTCATCCCCTTCTCCTCCTGCCCTCAGTCTTTCCCAGCATCAGAGTCTTTTCCAATGAGTTGGCTCTTCCCATCAGGTGACCAAAGTATTGGAGCTTCAGCTTCAGCATCAGTCCTTCCAGTGAAAATTCAGGGTTGATTTCCTTTAGGATGGACTGGTTTGATCTCCTTGCAGTCCAAGAGATTCTCAAGAGTCTTCTCCGACCCCACCATTCAAAAGCATCAGTTCTTCGGTGCTCAGCCTTCTTTATGGTTCAACTCTCACATCCATACATGACTACTGAAAAAACCATAGCTTTGACAATATGGACCTTTGTTGGCAAAGTGATGTCTCTGCCTTTTAATGTGCTGTCTAGGTTTGTCGTAGCTTTTCTTCCAAAAGAATAGCACTACATAGTCTGAGTCACTTGATGCTGAGAAAAGGTGACCTTTTGGAGGTAGAGATGGAGAATGGTCATGACACTGAAACAGGGGAATGAACAGACTCTGACATCATCCAAGAAGAGCGTCCGCATGATCAGCTCTTGGCCCTCTTCTCTTGGTGTCTACACCTACTCATTTGACGGCATTACCTAATCTCTTGGCTTTATGGACTTTGTGCTCTGAGAACCCCTGAATGTATGACTTCAGGGGTAACCAGGCTGCTCATCCACACTTGCATTTCCATTTGAATGCACGTAACATTAACACCTCCATTTGAATGCTTAATAGTCATCTCAAGTTTAAGTCTAATAATGGCTTCTGATATTACCTTCAAATGTCAAAACTTATTTCCCCTACCAAACACGGTAGCTCTTATGTTCCAGTTGTTCAGATTAAAAACCTTGGATACAGGTTTGCCTGTATGTCAAGTGACGAACAAGATCCTTTCGGTGAGGAGGAGACCCAGGAAGGAAAGTGAGAGGTACAAGTTACTGTCAAGTTCAGCCTGCATTGCTCTTTAAACCATGCCATGTATTTACCCTAGCACTTTCAACTAAGGTCCCTATCTGGAGCAGCTTCTCAGTTCCAATTGTCACTTGTTCATAAAGCTATGGGCTACCTGGAAAAAAGTACAAGTAATACGGAGATTAAACTAAAATTAGAGCAAATGAGATGGCCTTTGCCAATGGTGGCTCCCCACTCCTTCCCAGGTTTTCTGACTGCCCCTTATTTACTAAGTCTTGTGTACCCAACTCTGCACTAAGCACATTACAAGGATTACACTGATGGTTAGTTAGCAGAAGCAGATAGTGTAGATCAACCATCTCAGCTCATCCACAAATGTTCCCAAAGGAGTGAGAGGCTGAGGTGTCTGATAAACATGAGACAACATTCGTTGTTTTTACTAAGGTCTGGGAAAGGCCTGGCCAATGCCCAGCCGTCTGTCCTGTGACTCTGGTTTAGTTTTCTTCTGAGCATATTTTTTATCGGCTTATCTTATTTATTGCTTGTGGTGGGGTCTCCTGCCACGACAAGTAAATTCCTTTGGATTGGGACTTTGCTTTGTAGAGTAAAAGCACTCTGACCCACAGCTCCTTAACATAACAGATGGAGACAAGTAGAAGAATACTCAAAAGAGCATTGTTCCAAGAGGGAAAACTGGGAACTATCCCAATGAGTTTATTCTCACGGTGGAATATTATACAGTAGTGCAAATGAACGAATTATAGCCAAACAGAACAATATTTGACATTCAGAAACATAATGTTGAGTCAAAAAAAGCAAACGCCAGAATATTAAGTCTGATATTTTATAAACTCAAAAAATATAAAGAAATATATTGCTTATGTTAAAATGTGATAAAATTGTTTTTACAAACAATGGAATGATAAACACAAAATTCAAGAAAGTGGTTTCATCTGCGGAGAAATGATATGATGGAGACGTCCTATAGGCAGGTATAAGCTACTGGTATCATGTGATTCTCGAACTTAGTAGTACGTACATGAGTGTTCACACAATATAAAACAGTATTTTATAACATATGCATTTCACACATAATCTTTTGCTCATAATAATTATACTATATTAAAATGTACAGTGAAAAACCTGAATATTCATGATGATTTCCAACTTGAAAATTAAATAAAATTATATGGTTAAAAAAAAGGCAGGTAGTCAAGGCTGTATATTGTCACCCTGCTTATTTAACTTATATGCAGAGTACATCATGAGAAATGCTGGACTGGAAGGAGCACATGCTGGAATCAAGATTGCCAGGAGAAGTATCAATAACCTCAGATATGCAGATGACACCACCCTTATGGCAGAAAGTGAAGAAGAACTAAAGAACCTCTTGATGAAAGTGAAAGAGGAGAATGAAAAAGTTGGCTTAAAGCTCAACATTCAGAAAACGAAGATCATGGCATCTGGTCCCATCACTTCATGGCAAATAGGGGAAACAGTGGCTGACTTTATTTTTCTGAGCTCCAAAATCACTGCAGGTGGTGACTGCAGCCATGAAATTAAAAGACACTTACTCCTTGGAAGGAAAGTTATGACCAACCTAGACAGCATATTAAAAAGCAGAGACATTACTTTGCCAGCAAAGGTCCGTCTAGTCAAGGCTATGGTTTTTCCAGTGGTCATGTATGGATGTGAGAGTTGGACTCAGTTGAAGAAAGCTGAGTGCCGAAGAATTGATGCTTTTGAACTGTGGTGTTGAAGAAGACTCTTGAGAGTCCCTTGGACTGCAAGGAGATCCAACCAGTCCATCCTAAAGGAGATCAGTCCTGGGTGTTCATTGGGAGGACTGATGTTGAAGCTGAAACTTCAATACTTTGGCCACCTCATGCAAAGAGCTGACTCATTTGAAAAAACCCTGATGCTGGGAAAGATTGAGGGCAGGAGGAAAAGGGGATGACAGAGGATAAGATGGTTAGATGGCATCACCGATTCAATGGACATGGGTTTGGGTGGACTCCGGGGGTTAGTGATGGACAGGGAGGCCTGGAGTGCTGTGGTTCATGGGGTCACAAAGAGTTAGACACGACTGAGCAACTGAACTGAACTGACTCAATAAATGTTGTCAGTCACTCAGTTGTGTCTGACTCTTTTCGACCCCAAGGACTAACTATAGTTTGCAATGCTCTGCTGTCCGTGGGACTCTCCAGGCAAGAATACTGGAGTGGGTTACCATTTCATTCTCCAGAGGATCTTCCCAACTCAGGGATCAAACCTGGGTCTCCTGCATTGCAGGCAGATTCTTTACCGTCTGAGCCACCAGGGAAGCCCACTCAATAAATATTTACTCTTTAAGCAAAAAGGAAAAACGAGCCTTTATTTTGTGTGGGTGCAATTAAGTTTGTCCTGTTAAAGAAGTCTTTGGTGGACAAGTGACAGGCACTGGTACAGGTGGGGGGCAAGATGCAGAGCCTCAGGGAGGAAGGCTGGATCTCTACTGGAAGCCTGTGGAGTTAAGTGACGAGGAAATGCAAAAGAACAAACAAGGCAAAGAAGGGAACGGATTCCTTCACAACTGACCATTTATCAATATTTGTTTGGTGTTTACCTGTCCCAGAGGACACAGTGGTTGGACTCAATGTGATAAGATGTGGAGGGGAGAGCCAAGGCGGTGGGGAAACTGGAAAAATTCAGAGAAAGAAAGAGGTCTGAAGAAGGCTGTAAGATAATTGTAAGGGAGTGGCCTTCCCCCGAAGCATCTGTGTAAGTAAGCTGTGGTATGCATTGGTGAAAGAATTATAAGTTTCACACCAGAAAGACCTGAAAAGAATGTGACTTTGTCACCAAGTTTTCAGTAAAAGAGGACAAAACTAATTTTTTCTAATGATGTGTGTCATCAAACGTCATCCAGAAATGGAGAGCGGCTTTCACAAAGGTTTCCCTGATAGCTCAGTTGGTCAAGAATCCGCCTGCAATGCAGGAGACCCCAGTTCAATTCTAGGGTCGGGAAGATCTAATGGAGAAGGGATAGGCTACCCACTCCAGTATTCTTGGGCTTCCCTGGTGGCTCGACTGGTAAAGGATCCACCTGCAATGCAGGAGACCTAGGTTCGATCCCTGGGTTGGAAAGACCTCTGGAGAAGAAAAAGGCTACCCACTCCAGTATTCTGGCCTGGAGAATTCCATGGACTCTATAGTCCATCGGGTCACAAAGAGTCAGACACAACTGAGCGACTTTCACTTTCAACCCT
>SJYX01021592.1:139108-175317 GCA_006410675.1 Oreotragus oreotragus
TGAGTCAACTCTTCGCATGAGGTGGCCAAAGTACTGGAGTTTCAGCTTTAGCATCATTCCTTCCAAAGAAATCCCAAGGCTGATCTCCTTCAGAATGGACTGGTTTTATCTCCTTGCAGTCCAAGGGACTCTCAAGAGTCTTCTCCAGCACCACAGTTCAAAAGAGTCAATTCTTTAGTATTCAGCCTTCTTTATGACCCAACTCTCATATCTGTACATGACTACTGGAAAAACCATAGCTTTGACTATACAGAACTTAGCAAAGTGATGTCTCTGCTTTTTTATACACTAAGTCTGTCATTGCTTCCAAGGAGCAAATGCCTTTTAATTTCATGGCTGCAGTGACCATACACAGTGATTTTAGAGCCCAAGAAAATAAAATCTGACACTGTTTCCACATTTTCCCCATCTATTTGTCATGAAGTGATGGGGCCAAAGGCCATGATCTTCGTTTTTGAATGCTGAGTTTTAAGCCAGCTTAGTACACTCTCCTCTTTCACCTTATTCAAGAGGCTCATTAGCTCATCTTCACTTTCTGTCATTAGAGTGGTATCATCTGCATATCTGAGGTTGTTGATATTTCTCCCAGCAATCTTGATTCCAGCTTGTGATTCATCCAGCCTGGCATTTTGCATGATGCACTCTGCATACAAGTTAAATAAGTAGGATGACAATACACATTCTTGACATACTCCTTTCCCAATTTTTAACCAGCTGGCTGTTNAGTACACTCTCCTCTTTCACCTTATTCAAGAGGCTCATTAGCTCATCTTCACTTTCTGTCATTAGAGTGGTATCATCTGCATATCTGAGGTTGTTGATATTTCTCCCAGCAATCTTGATTCCAGCTTGTGATTCATCCAGCCTGGCATTTTGCATGATGCACTCTGCATACAAGTTAAATAAGTAGGATGACAATACACATTCTTGACATACTCCTTTCCCAATTTTTAACCAGCTGGCTGTTCCATGTACAGTTCTAACTGTTGCTTCTTGTCCTGCATACAGGTTTCTCAGGAGGCAGGTAATATGGTCTGGTATTTCCATCTCATTAAGAATATTCCACAGTTTGTTGTGATCCACACAGTCAAAGGCTTTAGCATAGTCAATAAAGCAGATTTTTTTTTAAAATTCCCTTGCTTTTTCTAAGACCCAGCAGGATCAAATCCAGGTCCCCTGCTTTGGAAGCATGGAATCTCTGCCAGAGAAGTCCCTATATCTTAATTTTAAACAAATTTTATCTTATTTTCTAAACAGTGGATAACTTAGCATTCCATATTACCAGAAATGCAAAGTGAAAGTGAAGTCTCTCAGTCATGTCTGACTTTTTGTGACTCTATGGACTGTAGCCCACCAGGCTCCTCTGTCCATGGGATTCTCCAGGCAAGAATACTGGAGTGGGTTGCCATTTCTTTCTCCAGGGGATCTTCCTGACCCAGGGATTGAACCCTAGTCTCCCACATTGCAAGCAGACTCTTTACCCTCTGAGCCACCAGGGAAGCCCCAGAAATGGAAGTATGTAATAATTCACTTGTGTGCTTGCTTTTAAACCTAAGATCCCACCTTTACTTTTTAAATTTTGTAGCACCACATGGCATATAGGACCTTAGTTCTCTGACCAGGGATTGATTCTGAGACCCTTGCAGTGAAAGCATGGAGTCCTAACCACTGAACAACCAGGGAATCTTCTACCTTTACTTTTCAACATCAAAAGATATATTCAATGCTGTTTAATAGACTGAGAAATTATCTGTCAGTATCTGAATATGAATCCAGAAAAGATTCAAAATAACTTTGCACTGTACTAATCACAAGAGTACCTCAATGCATTTGCAAATTCTCTGTGGAAACATGTTATTTTTTCCAGTCTGTTAGTTATTGTTTTCTTCCCACTGAAGAAATGCAACTGAATGAATTATGTTATTATAGCAATAAATATTAACTCCAATATAAATCTTTTAAATACTTTTCTGTCTTTAAAATTTTTTTTTATTATACATCTTGTATTTTAAAAACAATTGTATAAGCTGGAAAGCCATCATTGCTGCTGCTGCTGCTAAGTCACTTCAGTTGTGTCCGACTCTGTGCGACCCCATAGACAGCAGCCCANCGACTCCTTTCGACCCCAAGGACTAACTATAGTTCGCAATGCTCTGCTGTCCGTGGGACTCTCCAGGCAAGAACACCGGAGTGGGTTACCACTCCATTCTCCAGAGGATCTTCCCAACCCAGGGACCAAAACCGGGTCTCCTGCATTGCAGGCAGACTCCCCACCGTCCGAGCCACCAGGGAAGCCCACTCAATAAATATTTACTCTTTAAGCAAAAAGGAAAAACGAGCCTTTATTTTGTGTGGGTGCAATTAAGTTTGTCCTGTTAAAGAAGTCTTTGGTGGACAAGTGACAGGCACTGGTACAGGTGGGGGGCAAGANCATTGCAGGCAGATTCTTTACCGTCTGAGCCACCAGGGAAGCCCACTCAATAAATATTTACTCTTTAAGCAAAAAGGAAAAACGAGCCTTTATTTTGTGTGGGTGCAATTAAGTTTGTCCTGTTAAAGAAGTCTTTGGTGGACAAGTGACAGGCACTGGTACAGGTGGGGGGCAAGCTGCAGAGCCTCAGGGAGGAAGGCTGGATCTCTACTGGAAGCCTGTGGAGTTAAGTGACGAGGAAATGCAAAAGAACAAACAAGGCAAAGAAGGGAACGGATTCCTTCACAACTGACCATTTATCAATATTTGTTTGGTGTTTACCTGTCCCAGAGGACACAGTGGTTGGACTCAATGTGATAAGATGTGGAGGGGAGAGCCAAGGCG
Organism: Oreotragus oreotragus; assembly: GCA_006410675.1. Taxonomy (NCBI): domain Eukaryota; kingdom Metazoa; phylum Chordata; class Mammalia; order Artiodactyla; family Bovidae; genus Oreotragus; species Oreotragus oreotragus. The sequence continues at coordinate 141,924 of SJYX01021592.1, forward strand.
GTGGGGAAACTGGAAAAATTCAGAGAAAGAAAGAGGTCTGAAGAAGGCTGTAAGATAATTGTAAGGGAGTGGCCTTCCCCCTGAAGCATCTGTGTAAGTAAGCTGTGGTATGCATTGGTGAAACCTTTGAACTTTGCTACTAATGAAAGTTTAGAAAGCATTCTTTAATTACGATTTTTCCAACATACTCATGATTAGAGACACTTTATATTTCACCTTTGTGTATGTATACACTCCCTTGTTCTAGCCACTTCTTAAGTTCAGATCATCACTCATGCTCTCAGATTTGTGGGGACCTCTAAAATCAGGAAATGAATTCAAGATCATACATTCCAATTTGGTTTGTTATGATGAAAAACTTACACCTTCATAGCAGGTGGAACATAGCTGTATGTTCTGCTTTCGGTCTCTTTAGTTTTTGTTTGGAGAAGGCAATGGCACCCCACTCCGGTACTTTTGCCTGGAGAATTCCATGGACAGAGGAGCCTGGTGGGCTACAGTCCATGGGGTCGCTACTAGTCAGACACGACTGAACGACTTCACTTTTGCTTTTCACTTTTATGGCAGTCCACTCCAGTGTTCTTGCCTGGAGAATCCCAGGGACGGGTGAGCCTGGTGGGCTGCCGTCTCTGGGGTCGCACAGAGTCGGACACGACTGAAGAGACTTAGCAGCAGCAGTTTTTGTTTGACAGTTGCCCCATTCTATCTTAGGCAGAATGCAGTCAGGAGATTGCAGAATGTATGTCGTGGAGTATCCAGCCTGCATAGCTACAATGTCTGGGCATCATCAGTCAGATGTGTTCTGATCTAATGAAATGTCTACAACTACCGTGATTCCTCTCTTTTTCCGAAATACCACCTGGGTATCATATTTCCAGTCTCTAGCTTATCCTCTCCTTGGAATGTCTCCTGTGTGCTCTCTTCGGACCAATTTTCTTGCTACACAGAATGCTTAGCATGATTTTATTCTTTCAGCTATTCCTTAAGTCAGATTTGGATTTTGGGAAGTCCAAAATTCTCTATTGAAAAATTATAACTCATTGCCCTCAACCATAGGAGTTCCTGCTGGATCCTTGTTCTCAGTTGCCATGGGGGTGGGGGTGGGAAAAGTTGTCCTGCAAACATCCATTCTGTTTTATAACAAATATTGAACAGAACAGAAATTGTAGTAGGTTTTCTTAGACGTCAAGTAAGAGATATCTGGAAATATACTTTCTTGGCATTTGAAACCTAGAACCTGATCGATCTGTGGAATGATCTTCACTATGTACCTCATTGTACCCTTTGCCTGTCCCACAGAATTATAGCTTTTATTTTCTATTCAGCTGGGACTGGAAGCCTGCCTGTCTGAAACTGGGCTTGATTCCTGGGGATCCTCTCACTCACTTGGCCTTTGCTAGACCTCTAATTTCTCAGAGGATTGAACTTTGGTCAGAATTTCTGAGGAGTGGGTGAGAGGAGTTCTAGTGGAAAATTCTCCCACACTTCACCATCTGGCTCCAAGTGTTGTCACCACCTGAATACTCTCATAGCCGTCCTCCTGTTCCTGAGAGTCCACACTCAGATATAAATGCCGAACCAGGGAAAGTGTGAGCTCGCTGTGGTCCTGAGGGCATTCTAATTTGAGTAGCTTTCTTTTCCTGTAATGAAGGCAGGCATTCCAAACTTATTTAACACAACTTATATAGTAAGACTGCTGAGGGACAGCAATTTCTGACATTATTAAGGAGAGCCAAGCAACAGTGTAGCACCTCTTTAATAGTGGGTTCTTTCTTGGCTCACTTAAATCTCCAACCCCAGGGAGCCCTGAACAAAGGTCACCAGCAGAGCAAAGGGGTCAGGGCTTATGCTCCCCTTTTTCCCATTAGCAAACCACCTGCTGAGCTTCAAAAATGACTTTGCACAGAGCTGTTTAACATGTGTTTTCCCAAACTGGCTCCAGGTGTGGGTCACACAGTCTCAGAGCACAGAGCATTTTAAAACTTTGCAACAACCAGAGCCTCTAGGTCACCTTAATTCAAGACCAAATAAACATAAGGTTTGGTAAGACTTCACATGCCCATCTCAGTTTTTAAAGAATTAAAAGTTAAAAAAAAAAAAGGGGAGAGACTGAGAGAGAAAAAGAAAGAACTTTGATATGAATTCTGGCATAAGTAATGTATATGTCAAAAGATACTTCTATTGACATATACTTCAGACTATTGGCATGATACTTCTAAGTATTGAAGTTAGACAAGGGAAAAAAAAAAAACAACAGAGAAGCCTGGATTCTTATTTATATAAAATAATTAAAATTAATTGTGCATTATTTTTTGTTGACTTCCAAGTTCCAATTTAAATGTCATGAGATGTATTTGTGTGTAAAAACGCAGTAATTATTTTCCTTTTCAGACGGAGATAGTGACATTCCTGGTTGTCTTGAATAACAATTATCTTCATAGTAGTTCTTATGGTACAGGAAAGATTTCTGGTCTTCTTGGCTTCTATCCTTGAAAAAAAGAAAGAAAGAAAGTGAAGTCGCTCAGTCGTGTCCAACTCTTTGCGATCCCATGGACTGTAGCCTACCAGGCTCCTACCTCCATGGGATTCTCCAGGCAAGAGTACTGGAGTAGGTTACCATTTCCTTCTCCACGTCTTTACTAAATTATTTCTACTGTATCAATGCAAACTTGAATTTACCAAACCTGTGCAATTAGGGGATGAATAATTGAGTCACTTGGGTTGAGTGCATTTCAAGTGTGATAATTACTGGTTTTCAATACCAGTAACTTTCTTACATAGAGAAATATTGATGTACATATGTTCAAATGAACCAATGAGAACATTCATTTGAGAATATTCATTAATTAGTTAATGAGAACAGATATCCATGCCAGAAAAGAACATCTGCAAGACTTCTCTATAAATGCTTAAAGTACAATTTTTCTCATGGACAAACATTGAGAAACAAAAGGATTTTTGATTTTACTTTTCTTGGTTTTTACAAAGATGTTTATCCCCAGGTATTGAAACTTCTCTATCATACTCGTAAGCTAGTCAATTTTGATTTAAGTTTTGAGAACCTGTGAACAGAGAGAAGGAAGAAGTGAAAGTATGTTATTGTTTATCATGTTATGAATACATGGCATCATACTAAAAAATAAAATGTTTTAGTAATTATAGCAGTGTATATTTAGAGAAGCTTCCCTAGTGGTCCAGATGGTAAAGAATCTGTTTGTAATGCAAGAAGTCCAGGTTTGATACCTGGGCCAGGAAGATCCCCTGGAGAAGGGGATCTTCCTGGAGAAGGCAGCCCACTCCAGTATTCTTGCCTGGAGAATCCCATGGACAGAGGAGCCTGGCGGTGTACCATCCATGGGGGTCACAAAAAGTCAAACATGATTGATTTTTATGGCTATAGCTTAAAAAACCTTCCCACCACTGATGTTCTTAAATGATTCTAAGATCCATTGTGGAAATACTGAATAAAGCTGAATAAATTATACTTCTGCTATGACATATAGTAGGAAGTATTTTTCAGAAAGATCCCCTTGAGAAGGGAATGGCAATTCACTCCAGTATTCTTGCCTGGAGAATCCCATGGACAGAGGAGCGTGGCGGGTTGCAGTCCGCGGGATTGCAGGGAGTTGGACGTGACTGAGTCACACACACACACACATACTTAGTTTTGGAAGACTGATTAAGTTGAACACTTTTGATATGAGAATTTTGTTGGTTTAAAAAAGAGTTTAGAAAATCACTGATGCGATCTTGTGAATAATGGATTATTGTAGAGCAAAGGTAAAATTGAGTCAGGAAGTAGACAATTGGTGTTCAATCCCTGTGGACAGAAACCCCAAAATATCAACAGCAGAACAGTTGAGAGAGGAGGCTGGGTCCTGCCCAGATAAAAGATAAGAGGCCATACATTTCTCATTCTTGAAGTCAGGGACCTTCCTGATTATAAAGAAGGAATTAATTCCCAAAGCATAAATGATGTTGAGGGTCTGAGACCAGAACCAAACTGATTTCTCATTCAGTTCATTTATGGAAGGTAAGCATTGGTTATGAAAGGTATTTATTCCATCACTCTCTCTCTTTGCTTCCCTGGTGGTTCATACAGTAAAGTGTCTGCATACAATGTGGGAGACCTTGGTTCGATCCCTGGGTTGGAAAGATCTTCTGGAAAAGGCAATGGCACCCCACTCCAGTACTCTTGCCTGGGAAATCCCATGGATGGAGGAGCCTGGTAGACTGTAGTCTGTGGTGTGACAAAGAGTTGGACATGACTGAGTGACCTCACCGTACCTGACCTTACCTCTTTATGCTATCATGGCTATTTTGGACTTGACACTAAGAAATTAAATTTGTCTGATGGAAAGAAATTGATAATTATTTTTATTAACACTAAAAGCAGAAGCCCTGGTCTCCATTTGTTCAATATATTCTGTGAAAAGAAATGTTTTCTGCTTTACCCTCTGGCAGTTAACAAGCCTTTTCCAAGCACAGATTTCTGAGCCCAGGTGAAACAAAGTCCCCTATTTAGAAGCCATCAGCTACTTTCACCACTGTAAGCACTGAGGTGGGGCAGGGGAGGGGATATGAGAGGCCGTCTACCACTTTTACCATCTCTTAAAGTAAATAAGGAATTAGTATGTGAACAATAAAAACCAACAACCAAAAAAAAAAAAAAAAAAAAAAAACCCAGGATTGAAAAAAATAGGATCATTTCCAGATAGCTAGATGCATATGAAATAAATGGTTTCAGCAAGCCCTGACATTAGCATCTTCCCATACATGGAAGATTGCTATATCTCTTTGTGTGCCAGATTTAGTTTTCTTTTAATTGACACTAATCTTTTTCTATTCAGATTACTTGCCCCTTGCTGCAAACCTCCTTCCCCAGCTCCCTGGAGTCAGCTCTCTCTGGGTCACCTGAGATGCTATGTCTGGGCTCCAGTCCTAACATTCCCATTGAATAAAATCTACCTCTCAATTTTGGGGCTTCCTTGGTGGCTCAGATTGTAAAGAATCACCTGTAATGCAGGAGACCCAGGTTTGACCCCTGGGTTGGGAAGGTCCCCTGCAGAAGGGAATGGCAATCCACTCCAGTATTGTAGCCTGGAGAATCCCATGGACAGAGGAGTCTGGTGGGTTACAGTCCATGGGGTCACAAAGAGTTAGACACAACAGAGCAGCTAAGCATGAATTCCAGTTTTAGGCTGCCAGTATTTTTTTTTTTTTAACCAAAAATGCAGTAACAGGCTAATCAGGGACTTCTAGAAGATCTGGTTCAATGTAAAGATACATAATGTTCCAGGTGCCTGACTCTGGGCTGCCCACTCCTAGATGTTTATTTCTTGACCTCATGTGCTAGGGGTTCCCCTGACTGTACATCAGGCACCATCAATGACTCTGAGTGCATCCTGGGGTAAGTGCTGTGAAGTTCCAAATTAGAAGTGCCTCTGAAGCAGAATAGCAGCTCTGATGCCAGTATGTCTGCTTTGAAAGCATATGGATCTATCTTTAATCAACTACATAGCACAGAACTTCAAACATGTGTCCAGGAATTCAGCCGTGAGATGACTCTCATCAAGCAATGTCCCTGCATTGCAATGAAGATCCTCTGTGCCACAAATATATAAAATAATCAATTCAAAGGAAAAGAAACTGCCGTGAGGCAGGATCCATTCTAGATACTAGAAATGCAATGATGGGCAAAACTAACAAACCCTTCTTTTAAGGAAGTTTAATATCATTGGAGAAGAAAAGATAGTAAGTGAGATTAAAAAAACAACAACAACAGTAAAATACTTATTTGGTTAAGAGTCAACTCATTGGAAAAGACCCTGATTCTGGGAAAGACTGAGGGCAGGAGGAGAAGGGGACAACAGAGGATGAGTGCTTGGATGGCATCATCGACTCGATGGACATGAGTTTGAGTGAAGTTCAGGAGAGAGTGAATGAGAGAGGAGACTGGCATCCTGCAGCCCATGGGGTCACACAGTTGGACATGACTGAGTGAATGAAAAACAATAAAGGAATAAATACTAAGGAGATAAGAATAAAGCAAAGACAGAAAGTTTTTTTGAAATTGTGTAAATGTTTTCTACATGATTGAAAGCAAAGATGAGTCAAAACTCCTTCATCACCTTGTTAAAATAATTTTTTCTAGCTTCATCTCTTACCTCGATGACCACACAGAACCTGAGTCCTTTTTTGGTCCAATTATTTCTCTCTGTGAAGCTTTCTCTCATTTCTACCTAGGAAATGACAGCTTACCATTTAAGACCCAGGTCAAATTTTATCTCTGAGAAACCATCCATGGAGGTGATAGTTCACAGGAGGGTGATAGTTCTCTCCTCTCAAGGATTCCCCAGCATCTCTGTAGCTCAGGCAGGATCTCATTGCCTTTTGATTATTGCTTGTGAAAAGCTGTCTGCAAGACTCTGGAAGAGTTAGAAGGGAAAGGCCTTGTTTTTCTTCCCTTCTCGATTCCCAGTGGCCAGTGTAGGGTCTAGGATATCAGGGAAGCTCGATAAACATCTGTTGAAACAGAGTCAAAGGAAAATGAGCTGAGAGAAACTATCTAAGCGATAGCAGAGCTTCTTATTTCTTGGTTTTGTGAGGCTTGTCCTTGGCAGACAATAACATACATGGAGTATACTAAATACCTACACTGGTATTTTGTTGAATGTAAATTAAAAGTTTTTATAATAAATAATAGACAAGAAATATCTTTTTAAAAGCTCTATCCACATTGTTGACATATCCCCGCAAATTATACATGTAAAGATCCAAGTGATGGTATTCTTCTGCAGTTCAAGTTAAAAAAAAAAAAGCATATATATATATATATATGTGTGTGTGTGTGTGTGTGTATATATGCTGTGGTATGCTCAGTCATGCCCAGCTCTTTGCAACCCTTTGGACTAGAGCCTGCCAGTTTCCTCTGTCCATGGGATTCTCCAGACAAGGATACTGGAGTGGGTTGCCATTTCCCCCTCCAGGGGATCTTCCCATGTCTTTTGAGTTTCCGGCATTGCAGGCAGATATTTTACTGATGAGCCACTGAGTAAACTCATATATATATGGGCTTCTCTAGTGGCTCAGATAGTAAAGAATCTGCCTGCAATTCAGGAGATAAGGGTTCAATCCCTGAGTCAGAAAGCTCCCATGGAGAACGAAATGGCTACCCACTCCAGTATTCTTGCCTGGAGAATTCCATGGACAGAGGAGCCGGCAGGCTACAGCCCGTAGGGTCACAAAGAGTCAGACACAACTGAGAGACTAACACTTTCACACTTGTTCACACACACACACACATATATATTCTGAACTGATGTTTCTTGTGTTGTCTTTTGTAGCATTTGAAGACCCATATATTCTCTTATATTCTTTTAATTTGTCACATGAACTCAGAAAGGTAATAATGTTTTGAATTTTCAGATGAATATACAGAGTTTGATATTTTTCTCTTAACCAGATGCAGCGCCATCATTTATGAGGTACTTGTTAAGTGTTCCCCTCTGATGTATTAACCCATTTTGTGTTAATGTGCTCAAGTCTTTGATTATGTCAGGCTCCTCTGTCCATGGGGATTCTCCAGGCAAGAAAACTGGAATGAGTTGCCATGCCCTCCTCAGGGGATCTTCCCAACCCAGGGATCGAACCCAGGTCTCCTGCATTGCAGGCAGATTCTTTAGCATCTGAGCCACCAGGGAAGCCCCGGATTCCCACTAGCTAGCTATTTTACACATGGTAATGTATATATATCAATGCTGCTCTCTCAATTCATCCCACCCTCTTCCCCTTCTTTGTCCACCTGTCATTTTCTGTGTCTGCATCTCTATTCCTGCCCTGCAAATAGTTCCATCAAGATTTTGCAAATTATAAAGTATTATATAAACATAAGATACAATATAGAGAAGGAAATGGCAACCCACTCCAGTATTCTTGCCTGGAGAATCCCAGGGACAGAAGAGCCTAGTGGGCTGCCGTCTATGGGGTCGCACAGAGTAGGACCTAACTGAAGCAACTTAGCAGCAGCAGCAGCAGCAGCAACATACAATAATGATATAATAAGTATAATTACTGAAAAATTGCAGAATAGTATATGGGATTCCAGAATAGATTTCATTTACTGAGGACTTGGAATAATGTGTGGACTGAAAAAAAATGTTAAGAACAAAGTTCCTTGTATGCTTGTGGTATTATATTTTTATCTTGAGACCGATAAACTTTCTTTCCCACTTGGTGCACATAATAGTAACTCATGTTCATATTCCCATCCCTCAGATTAATTAGGGCCTACAACTGCGACTACATTTTCCTATCAGTGGTTCCATCATGAGAGCTGCATAATGTTGATTATAACAGCTGGCATTTTATCATTTGTTTCACTCTTCAATTTTTACTTTCTAATTGTGTACATATCCTCACATATGTTAATAGGAAGCTCACATAGAAAGTGAGGAACAGATAACAAACAAAGGTTAAGACTCTGAAATAGTTGATTTTCTTGAGGTTACAAATGGTACAAGATGCTGAGTAAATTCAAAAGTCATTCAAATTTCACATCTTCAGATGAGTATCAGGAAAGTACACTGTTTTTAAACAGATGAGGTTTTATACCATGCTGAAGCCCCCAGATTATGAATTAGGTTTTCCAAAAGTCTAAGAGTTAGAAGAGAGACAGAGAGATAGAGTGGGAGAGAGAGAGAATACATTCTTTGAAACTCTCTAGTTGTAACCTGTATTCTCAAAAAGCCTGCCCATATTTCATTTTTCTGATGTCTGCTGCTTCCAGTAACCACATTTGTACTTTTGGGGGCTATCTTGAGTAGGTTTTTCCACTTTTCATTTTGCTTTCTCTTTGTAAATGACCACATTTTTAGGAAACCACTATAGGCATTATCATTCTGTGTTTTCAGCTTTGTGACATGTTCCTCTTTAAAAAAAATAATGTATTTTTATGAAAGTATAGTTGATTTACAATGCTGTGTTAATTTCTGCTGTACAGCAAAATGACTCAGTTATATGCATATATACATTTTTAAGTCATTTTTGATGACTTAAAACATGTTCCTCTTTTTGATTCACAATTTACTTTGTAAATGTACTCAAGAGGCCCACATCTCATAATTTACTGGACATTATCTTAAATCAGTCAATACATATGTGTTGGATACCTTCTCTGTGCATACACTGGCTAGTCTCTGAGAAGAGTCTAAAAGCAAACAAGCATCCCCTTGTCCTTTGGATGTGCTCAGATACTCACCTGTGTTCAGCTCTTTGCAACCCCATGAACTATAACCCACCAGGTTCCTCTGTCCATGGGATCCTCCCAGCAAGAATACTGAAGTGGAGTGCCATTTCCTCCTTCTGGGGATTTTCCTGACACAGGGAATGAAACTGTGCCTCTTAAGTCTCATTCCTTGGCACTTTACCACTGAGCCACCTGGGAAATCCATCCTTTGGATAAATCAAATGTATAGTGAGATTAGTTATAATATTAAAGGTAGGTGCCATTTTCAGTGTCTACTATGTATTCTAAGTGATACTAATCAGTTTCTCTCTCTGTATTGTAATGAACCCTCACAATGACTGATGGGCTTCCCTCACAGCTCAGATGATCAAGAATCTGCCAGCAATGCAGCAGACCCACGTTTGATTCCTGGGTCAGGAAGATCCCCAGAGAAGCGAATGACAACCCCCTTTCCTATTCTTGCCTGGAGAATTCCATGGATAAAGGAGGCTGGCAGGCTTCAGTCCATGAGGTCGCAAAGAGTTAGAAATGACTGAGCAACTAACACTTTACTTTTTTCCCGGCTGTGACTCATAAGATGAATATTATTATCTTCTACTGTTTATGCATGAGGATATTTATGATTGAATTGCTTCTCCAGTGGCTCAGCAGTGAAGAATCCGCCCCCAGTGCAGGAGCTGCAGGAGATGCAGGTTTGATCCCTGGTCAGGAAGATTCCCTGGAGTAAGGCATGGCAACTCATTCCAATATTCTTGCCTGGAGAATCCTATGGACAGAGGAGCCTGGAGGGCTACAGTCCAGAGCGTCACAAAGTCGGACATGACTAAAGTGACCCTGCATGCAGGCACATGATTGAATTGCTAAAGAAAGTTGCCTCAAATTACATCATATTGCATGACAAAGCCTGGAAATCAGTTCTGATTCCAGATTCTAGGCTAAGTTGAAAGTTTGGGTACTAACATTCTTGATATAGAAATAAGGCATTCATATATTAAGATCAAACAATGAAATACTAAAGAGTAATCTGGTTTAACAATACTCAAAACATCACAATCCATTTTGTGATTGACAAAAATGTCCTAAAAATAGTAAATGGTGCTGCTGTTTGTCCATGTGTCCAAAGAGACTAGCGGGGTCACAGTGATCTGGAATCTGCTCTACAGGCTTTATTTATGAGGATTATATTAACCATTAGTGGTCTGATCCCTGAGGCAAGATAGACAATTGTGCTAGGACTATGAACTTGATGCAAAAAGCCCACTCATTGGAAAAACCCTGATGCTGGGAAAGATTGAAGGCAGGAAGAGAAGGGGATGGCAGAGGATGAGATGGTTGGATGGCAACACCGACTCAATGGACATGAGTTTAAGCAAGCTCCTGGAGAAGGTGAAGGACGGAGAAACCTGGCATGCTGCAGTCCATGGGGTCAGAAAGAATCAGACAAGACTTAGCGACTGAACAACAGCAAATGCGGTCGCAGTGCTTGGGTTTCCTTGTTTGTAAACTGGAAGTAATGTAGTTTATCTATTACCCAGAATTGAAATAATGTATGTGAAAACTGGAAATGCTTAGGCCTTCCCTAATAGCTCAATTGATAAAGAATCTGCCTGCAATGCAGGAGACCCTGGTTCAGTTCCTGTGTCGGGAAGATCCTCTGGAGAAAGGATAGCTACCCACTCCAGCATTCTTGGTCTTCCCTTGTGGCTCAGCTGGTAAAGAATCCACATGCAATGCAGGAGACCTGGGTTCAATCTCTCGGTTGGGAAGATACCCTGGAGAAGTGAAAGGCTACCGACTCCAGTATTCTGGCCTGGAGAATTCCATGGACTGTACAGTCCATGGGGTCACAAAGAGCTGAACACAACTGAGCAACTCTTACTTTCATTGGAAATGCTTTAACTTGTGTAAGGGGCCTTTGGAAGTTTTAACAATTTGATCTAATTAACAATTAGGCACTGATTCTCAATTGATGTGGCTATTACCTCATTCTTTATACTATTTTATCTTTTCCAGCAGGGCACAATTGGTAGAGAATCTGACTGCCAATGCAAGATTTGGAAGATTTGATCCCTGGATTGGAAAGATCCCCAGGAATAGAAAATGGCAACCCACTACAGTGTTCTTATCTGGAAAATTTCATGGACAGAGAAGCCTAGCAGGCTTATAAGTCCATGGGGTTTCAAAGAATAGGACAGGATTTAACTGGACAGGATTTAGCTGCTAAGCACCCACCACACTTGAGAGAGGTGTAGGCAAATATGAATGAAAATTTTTAAAAGTTATAGATTTATTTTTTTGAAGCAGGGAATGAATGAAGGGCAGCATTGTAAAAAGTTTATATTACATGATACAATAATATGCAGTCAATGTTTGCAGGGAAAGGAAGGAAAAATCACTTGTGCTGAAGACTGTATCTGGCAGTTTATGATGGTTCCTTGCCTAAATGTGATCTTCCTTGCTTTTCTATCAGTCAGCTTCTGAAATACTCTCCTATCTCATGGTAACTATAGTGATAAGAAGACTTATGCCTGGATCTTATACAAAACATTTCACAATTGCATAACGCATGGTCTGCATTTTATTTAATGGAGGGATGGTATGGGAAGGGAGGAGGGAGTGGGGTTCAGGATGGGGAACACGTGTATACCTGTGGCGGATTCATGTTGATGTATGGCAAAACCAATACAATATTGTAAATTAATTAACCTCCAATTAAAATAAATAAATTTATATTAAAAAAAAATCTCAGCAGACTTGTGTGTAAAATGGTAAGTATTTTGTGGAAACAGTTTCAGACTTACCGTTCAAGTTCAAGCGATGTTTGTCTGGTACCAGAGAAGAAATTCAAGAACTCCTGGGAGCACTTGTGTGTACGGGGGATTTGACAAACTCTGAAGAAGTTTTTGGCTCTTTGCTTCTGATTAGTGTTACTTTTTAAGTTTTGTTGTGCAATACTGGAATATTTTGACATTTGGGAGAGTGCAAGAGTGATAAAGAAGCAGGTTGTACAAAAAAGCAATACATAGTTACTTTTACATCGTCTTTGAGAACTCATTTGCAGGCTTCATCAAACTAATTATCTTATAGCATCCTCACTGTGGCAGGGAGACCTATATGTTTGAACCAGTGTAGAGGTTTCACTGATGAGATAAAGGTTCCATACTGCGGTTTGATGTAAGATTACACATTTTCAGATATATCACACCTTAATATAATTAGCAATTGTACAGATGATCTACACTTGCTGAACTAAAATTATTCTGCCTATAAATAATCTGCAGTTTGGCAGGATTTTGCACAGATGCCTCAGTGCCCTCTTCATTATGTCTCTCTGTGTGTGCGTGCACCAGCATGCACACATTTTTTTTCTTTGGAATTTGCATTTTTTACTGACTCTTCACAATTTTTGGCAAGGTGATGGTAGTGGTTAGGGAAAATGTTGTCAGCAGGTAGTTGGTTTGCTTGGAATGTGTTTGTCAAAAATCAATTTACACTGTTACAGTTCTGAGCTGTCATTCTGCAATGGACTGCCATCACTAAAGCATGCTTGGCTGGTGAAGGAAATTATTGGAACTCTGTTGAAGACCTCAGTCAATGGTTCAGGAAGCAAACTGCTACTTTCTAAATGAACCACCTCAAATAACTTGATCACATGGGATTCCTTTCCCTTAAGTGACTTCTAATAAGACAGTGTACTCACCGAGGATACCCACCACATCATGTCCTCTGTTCATATGCTGCCCCTCAGTACACTGACCAATCCTTACCCTGGGGACTGTGTGGAGGAACATTGGTCATTCATAAAGCAGCCAGGAACACCAGCTTTAAGGCATTACCTGAGGCAGCTTAGAGTTCTCCTATGACAGCGTTTATTTCAAAATCAACTAGAAATCACCTCATATTAGTGAGATTTTGATAGGCTCTTTGAGACTAAAAGTTAAATGCAAAAATATATAAAGAACTCTGACATGAAGCTGATTCAAGGACTGTAAATGAATAACAGCATTCCCAAATAAAAATGTAATTTCTTTCAAAATAATCTGTTAAATGAAATAATTCTCAAGTGTATTTTGAAAGACAAAATTATCATGAAAATTTATCTACTTCAATCATTATGTAATATTTCAATAGTCTCCTCATTTGTATATTAATGATATTATAATCTTTTATCCATATATATGTGTGTACTTTTATATATTTATGCATAAAGTTCTTAGGAAGAATATAATTTATCTAAGAACTCAGCATTCAGAAAACTAAGATCATGGCATCTAGTCCCATCACTTCATGGCAAATAGATAGGGCAACAATGGAAACTGTGACAAACTTTATATTTTGGGACCCAAAGGTCACTGCAGATTGTGACTGCAGCCATGAAATTAAAAGATGCTTGCTTCTTGGAAGAAAAATTATGACCAACCTAGACAGAATATTAAAAAGCAGAGATATTACTTTGCCAACAAGGGTCCGTCTAGTCAAAGCTATAGTTTTTCTGGTAGTCATGTATGGTTGTGAGAGCTGGACTATAAAGAAAGTTGAGTGCAGAAGAATTAATGCTTTTGAACTGTGGTGTTGGAGAAGACTCTTGAAAGTCCCTTGAACAACTAGGAGATCCAACCATCCTACCCCAAAGGAAATCAGTCCTGAATACTCATTGGAAGGACTGATGCTGAACCTCCAATACTTTGGCTAACTTATGCAAAGAACTGACTCATTTGAAAAGATCCTGATGCTGGTAAAGATTGAAGGCAGGAGAAAAGGGGATGAAACAGGATGAGATGTTTGGATGGCATCACCGACTCAATGGACATGAGTTTGAGTATGCTCTGGGAGTTGGTGATGGACAGGGAAGCCTGGCGTGCTGTAGTCCATGGGGTCACAAAGAGTTGGACGTGACTGAGCAACTGAACTGAATTGAACTGAAGACTCCTAACTTGAAAATTTGGCTTTTTTGCATTTAAAAACTCAGCAGTGGCCACAGGACTGGAAAAGGTTAGTTTTCATTCCAATCCTAAAGAAAGGCAATGTCAAAGAATGCTCAAACTACTGCACAATTGCGCTTACCTCACATGCTAGCAAAGTAACGCTCAAAATTTTTCAAGGCAGGCTTCAACAGTACACGAACCATGAACTTCCATATGTTCAAACTGTATTTAGAAAAGGAAGGGGAACCCGAGATCAAATTGCCGACATCCATTGGATCACTGAAAAAGAAAGAGAGTTCCAGAGAAACTTCTATTTCTGCTTTATTGATTATGCCAAAGCCTTTGACGGTGTGGATCACAACAAACTGGAAACTTCTTTAAGTGATGGGAGTACCTAACCACCTCACTTGCTTCCTGAGATATCTGTATCCATGTCAAGAAGCAACAGTAAGGACATATAAGAACAGACTGGTTCCAAATGGGGAAAGGAGTATGTCAAGGCTGTATATTGTCACCCTGCTTATTTAACTTATATGCAGAGTACATCATGAGAAATGCTGGAATGGATGAAGCACAAGTTGGAATCAAGCTTACCGGGAGAAACATCAATAACCTCATATATGTAGATGACACCACCCTTATGGAAGAAAATGAAGAGGAACTAAAGAGTCTCTTGATAAAAGTGAAAGAGGAGAGTGAAAAAGCTGACTTAAAACTCAACATTCAGAAAACTAAGACCATGGCATCTGGTCCCATCACTTCATGGCAAATATATGAGGAAACAGGGAAAACGGTGACAGATTTTATTTTGGGCGGCTCCAAAATCATTGCAAATGGTGACTGAAGTCATTANAAGAGGAGAGTGAAAAAGCTGACTTAAAACTCAACATTCAGAAAACTAAGACCATGGCATCTGGTCCCATCACTTCATGGCAAATATATGAGGAAACAGGGAAAACGGTGACAGATTTTATTTTGGGCGGCTCCAAAATCATTGCAAATGGTGACTGAAGTCATTAAATTAAAAGATGCTTGCTTCTTGGAAGAAAAGCTATGACCAACCTAGACAGCATATTAAAAAGCAGAGACATTACTTGCCAAAAATGGTCTGTCAAGTCAAAGCTATTTTTTTTCCAGTAGTCATGTATGGATGTGAAGGTTGGACCATCATGTAAGCTGAGCACTGAAGAATTGACGCTTTTGAACTGTGGTGTTGGAGAAGACTCTTGAGAGTCCCTTGGACTGCAAGAAGATCCAACCAGTCCATCCCAAAGGAAATCAGTCCTGAATTATTCATTGTAAGGTATTTCTCTTTTATTGATTAAGCCAAAGACTTTGACTATGTGGATCACAATATACTGTGGAAAATTCAGATAGAGATGGAAATACCGGAACACCAGACCTGCCTCTTGAGAAACCTATATGCAGGTCAGGAAGCAACAGTTAGATCTGGACGTGGAACAACAGACTAGCTCCAAATAGGAAAAGGAGTACGTCAAGGCTGTATATTGTCTAAAAAAGCAAAACAGACTATGAGGATTCTGCCCAGAATTCTGGCAGTGTTTTTCCCGAGGACAGGTATAAAGTATGCATGTTTCTTATTTAAGAAAATATTTTTCTGTGAGAAGAGACACCTGAGAGCTCTCTCCACTGACCCCTGCCCCAAACACGGTGAAGAAAGGCCAGATGAGGATGACATAGTGAGAAGTGACCATCTACAAGCCAGGAGGAAAGTTCTCATTGGGAACCAGTCCTACTGGATTTTGATCAAAGACTTCCAGTCTCCATAACTGTGCAAAAATCAATGTCTGTTGTTTAAGAAAATTTTTTTATTTTCAACTTTTTTTTTTGATTCCTCTTTCTTTTTTATTTTTTTGGAGGTTAATTACTTTACAATATTGTATTGGTTTTGCCATACATCAACATGAATCTACCACAGGTATACACAAGTTTCCCATCCTGAACTTTCTTGCAATTAACATTTATAGGTATGATTTACAATCAGAAAAAGCAGGCATTTTACAGTAAATACATTTTTAGCTGTTTTGCATTTGAGGTACAAGTGGGTGGAAATATTTAATGGCAGATAAAAAGAGAAAGAAGCATTGGTCAAACAGATCTGAATGTGGAAGTCATTCTATTTGACATATTACCAGGAAGGAGTATTTTAATGTACCAACGTTTTAGAGGCAGTAGTATATTGAGAAATGCTCTAGAAAATATACTGTCTTTTGAATTCAGTGGCTATTACATCCTCTTACTCATTACATCCTCTTAATCAAGCTATTGCTAAAGTGCCAAGTTTAGACCAATGGTTTTCAAGCTGTGGTTTGGGGACCCCTGGGGTGCCCACTTATGGGCCATCTGCAAGGTCAAAACTATTTTCATAATAATGCTGAGACACTTTTTGCCCTTTGCACTGTCTCTCAAGTATACAGTACAATTTAAGAGGCTCCATGACATGCTATGATGTCATCCCCCGATGGCTGTTGGTATGTTTGCTTGTGTCTTCCTGTTCCAAGAATGTCTCCGTTTTAATTTTTAATATGGTAAAGTGTGTGAGTCGCTCAGTCGTGTCCCACTCTTTGCGACACCACGGACTGTAGCCCACCAGGTTCCTCTGTCCATGGAATCCTCCAAGCAAGAATACTGGAGTGGGTTGCCATTTCCTACTCTAGGGAATCTTCCCAACCTAGGGATCGAACCTGAGTCTCTTGCTTTGCAGGCAGATTCTTTACCATCTGAGCTACCAGGAAGCCCCACATTGACAGAAATAACTGACCTGGACAAAGGTTCTTTAGGGTCTGCAATCATTTTTAAGCATACCCTCACTTCGGAGTCTAGTCTGTGCCTGTATTTGGCAGTAGTTACTCTTAAGAAGACGGTGGTCCCTGGCCCCTGGTTCAGGAGGGCCCTGGACATTGTAGCACATCTGTTCTCACCTTCTGCATCTTTAAAGAAACCTTGCCCTTGTTCTTTATTTTTGAAACTTGACTTTGTAGAATTTGTGAAGCTGTGTAAAACTTTGTTAGCACAAGGGTGACATATAAATTGAGTTCTGCTGAATGTGAGGTGAATGGAAATGGTGAAATTAGACCTCCAGTCTCTTGCCTTTGTACTGCACTGGGCAAGTCTGAATTTTTAGGTTTGAAACAGGAATATCATTTCCTTCTGAGAGGTATAGGAGTGCATATTTAAAATAAACATAACCTGTACAGATGAGCCTATTTGCAAAGCAGAAATAGAGACACAGACATAGAGAACAAATGTATGGACATCAAGAAATGGGGGGTGAGATGAATGGGAGATTGAGATTAACATATGTTGGGACTGACATATATGGACTATCAATACTATGTATAGAATAGATAACTAATAAGAACCTACTGTATACCACAGGGGACTCTAGAATCAGTGTTCTGGGGTGACCTAAATGGGAAGAGAATCCAAAAGAGAGTGGTTATATGTATACAGAAGGTGGATTCACTTTGTTGTACAGTAGAAACTAACAGCATTGTAAAGCAGCTATGTGTGAAAGAGTTAGTTGCTCAGTTGTGTCCGACTCTTTGCGGCCCCATGGACTGTAGCCCGCCAGACTCCACTGTCCACAGAATTCTCCAGGCAAGAATACTGAGTAGGTTGCCATTCCCTTCTCCAGAGGATCTTCCCCACCCAGGGATCAAACCCAGGTATCCCACATTGCAGACAGATTCTTTACCATCTGAGCCACCAGGAAAGCCCATAATACTCCAATAAAAATTAGTGAAATAAAAAACATAACCTAGTGGATGGTCAGCTTGGCATGAAGCAGGGAGGAGACAAACTTGGAATTAATGAGTATGTTTATGCTTATCTGTCTTTAAAATGTGTGCATGTCTACAGCTTGTGTTTGTAAACATGTAAAACAGACCTGCTATTTGAGAGTTGCTTCCTGAATGATGTGGAATCCTCCCCTAGACAGTCCTCACTACTGGGGAAGCAACATCAGTGCTTCTGTTTTGCTGCCAAGGCTCCTGCTCCTCTCTGCTTCACCAGGAGCACATTTCAGCCTCGGGCGTGGGGCTCACCTCTGCCTCTCAGAGCAGCACGTGTTGGGGGAGTGGTCTGCGCCTGCTCCTGTGAGCAGTTATCTTTATGGTCTGGGGTGTAAGTTAAAAATTTGAACCTTTCTGTACAGAGAATGTGGCTTCAAAGGAAGTATGCTATGGGAGCTCTGAGACCAAGGTCCCCGCTGCAGTGTTACTGGTGGCTTGGCCGTGTCTTGACTTGAGGGCCAGGATTCAGTAGCCTCACTTACCAGCTCCCCGTCATATCAGAAAAGATGAGGGAGAATCCAGACGGGGAGGAGGGAGGTTAAGGCTTCAGACTGGACTCTTGGTTTAAGACCATCCCAGACCCAGAGCAGGAAAAGGACTATGTTTGGACATGACTGTAATCTGATTTCAAGTCGAACAGACTGAGCTGTGAATCATGATACAGGCTCTTTGAAATGTGGCCACAGCTGTTGTTGTTTACTCACTAAGTCACGTCTGACTCTTTTGCGACCCCATGAACTCTGTCCCTCCAGGCTCCTCTCTCCATGAAATTTCCCAGAGAAGAATACAGGAGTGGGTTGCCGTTTCCTTCTCCAGGGGATCTTCCTGGCCCAGGGATCGAATCCGCGTCTGCTGTGTTGCAAGCGGATTCCTTACTGTCTGAGCCACCAGGGAAGCTCTTGGCTGCGACTACTGACCATAGGACTGTTCTCACTTGGAGGGAAGAGGGTGCTTGGTCTCACTTGGTTGTTTTTAGGCGCAGTTCACACACATTGTGAGCGTCCGTTTGCCAATCTTACCATCCTTATTTCTTGAAGGCTTAGAGAGATGGGCCTAGGCTTTTCTTGATTACAACAAGTTTTGCTTCGTTGTTTTTTTTTTTTTTAACTGCCCTACCAGCCTTCATGTTGAGCTGTAGTTGAATGTTGACTGAACCGCGGGAATCTTGTTCAGCAGCACCGTGTGGAGCTAAGCCCACACCAGCCTGTCGCATCATTAGCCGGGTCCTTTGGACACGTGATGTATGCAGTGAGCTCTTTCTTTGATCCTGGTGGTGACTGGGTCCCTGATAACAAAGAGGTCAGTGGATCCTGGTCCCGGGCATCGTGCAGAGGAATGCCCTGACATCCTTCTAAGCCCTCGGCTCTGCCCCTTTTCTCCCGGCTTTAATGGAGACAATTAAGTTACATCCTATTTAGTTAATTGGTGATTGGAAACATGACTACTCAGTTGATCTGTGTCTTATCTGTTAGAATATTAATAATCCACTTGCTTTGCCTGATTTTGTGAACACATCTCCACCAGTGCAGTCGCTGTGTAGGAGGCGAAATACATAACAGAGAGTTTGCTTTCAACCCCAGCTTATTAATTTGAGTACCTGATACTTTGAATTGCTTTTTATCCCTCCCGTTTTGTGGTATGGAGGCCTTATAATGTGGAGTTGTTTGATGTTTTTCCCTCTTCTTGTTATCTTTTATCTCCATAAAAATAAGCCTAGCATTATTGTCTTCTGTAAGATGTTTTCAGAGACCACTGTGCTTTTGAATGTATGTACGTCCTCAGCTTTAGGTTTTAAAAACCTCCTACTCTGTGATAAAATCGATACATGTACTAGCTAGAGGAGAGGTGCCTATTCTGAGTAGGTAAAACTACATAATTTGTAGAAACTCCTCAGTTAATGCTCAGAAGACATGTATTCTCATTGCTCATAAATGACAATATTTAGGTTTAAATGCAAACATTTAGATTTGATTAATCACAGTTTATATATTCTTCTGATTGATTTCCTTTTTTTAAATGAAATAGTTTTATAATTTTTTACACCCTTAGACGTTATAAAGTGGCATTATCTTGAGAGGCTAGTCTCAATTATATATAAACATGAGCAATTAATTAAGTTAGCCAGCACAAGCCACAGAGGTAAGGTGTCATCACATGTCAGTGATTGAGGAGCACCTGTTAATTAGACGTAGAAAAACTGCAATGAGTTATGGGACGAAAAAAAAGACAATAAAAAAAAGATGGGTGAAATTAGCAATATCTTCATTTCTTGTTATTTCTTAAGTTCTACCCGTAAACAATATGTTGTGACAGCTCTAGGATGGGATTATGGCATTTTGGGTGAGGTCTGATTATGGCTAAAAATAGACGTGTATTGAAGATCAGAAGAGGAATATTAAACAATTGAAATTTTGTGAAAGACTGATGCCGTTTCATTGTAATAATTTCCCCAAAGACACATTAGTAATGCTGCTAAATACAGACTTTAATAGACTTTAATAATGTGTACTTTAGAGGCCTGATACACAAAGGAATAATGTATAAAACATTCATTATGGAAAATTGCTACCTTTTTTATTTAATAGGAAATCTGTTGAAACAAAACCATTGCACTGCCTATGGCATTGTGTTCCTGGGTGCGAGCAGGCTGAAGAATAATTGCCACCTTCTCTTACATTTTTCCCATCTATTCTAATCAAGTTGCAATCATATTTACTTCTTTGTTCCACGAATGAGATTAGATGGGGATTAGAAAAAGAGGATGTGTATTGGATGTACCCTTGTTCACATGTGGTCCAGCCTCTCACTACCTGTGTAATCGTGGGCAAGGACCTTAACATCAGACTCCACTTCATTTACACACTGGGGGTTGTTCTACTTACCTCACAAGGTCAAAGTAGGAGATATGAAACGTTGGAAGGGCGGAGGCTCCATGGAACAGGCACTCAATAAAATGCTTCCTATTATGATTACTTTCTGCATCTGTTTCTCTTTGTATTTCTTGTTTCTATGGGTGACCAGTGGATGGAGAGAGCAGCCTGGGGGTCGAGAGTAGAAAAAAAGCAATTAAAAAGAAGCCTCCGTAAGCAGCTCTTGTCGCCAAGCCCTGCATTGGATTTCAGTTTGATTTTAATGTGCTGCTGAGAGAGCCATGCTGTTGAAAAAGAGAGGAGAGTAAGAAGCAGATGCTTTTGGAAGAACAGTAGGGCATTTATCTCTTTTAATGAGATAACATCATTAGAGTGACAAAGTGCAGCGAATCGATACTCGAAATGGACTAGTGCTATCCTTCCAGAGTGTGGTGATGGTTACCCTTCATAGCCGAGAATCTGCTGAATCACGAATTCTGTCTTATCTGTTATTAGAGCCCCTGACTTTGATCTCACAGAATAGATCCACACCTTTGGAATCTGCCCAGGCATAGAAAAACAGACTAATTGGATAAATGAGAAGAATCCAGGGTGATTTATAAGCTGCTCTGTAATCAGGGAGCCTCAGAGGAGGGAGGTTGGGCTTTTTTCTCTTTGACTTCTATACATGGCCGCGCATCCTCGCCCGCTCTCCTTGCTCCCCGTCTGCTTCTTGGTGTCGTGTCAGAAACACTAATCATGTCAGGCTGTGACACTGACAGCCCTGACATTCACAACAAAGAGACAAGAAGGGGAGAGAGGAGGAGAGACCTTGGAGCGGGAAGGTGAGGAGAAGCAATAGGGGAAGGATTTTTTATTTTTCTTGCACATAAAATCCATCGCTGCAGCATCACCAACATTTCTGGGTAGATTACACTCAAGGAAAATGAAGGAAGAAGCAAGGTGAATTCTGATGGAGATAAAATTGGGCAAGGAAGATTTTTTGCTACTGTTTTTTCCCTCTTCTCTTAGATTTCAGTGTGTAGTTTATATGAGAGTGACTGAGGCTGTGATTTCTTCTCGTCAAGAATAAAAAGATCATTGAAAAAATTTCCCTCTTGTGAATTAGGAGTTTGGGGTGAACATATACACCCTACTAGAGTATATAAAATAGGTAAACAACAGCAGCTACTGTATAACACAGGGAACTGTGCTTAATATCTTTTAATGACTATAATGAAAAAGAATCTAAAAAAGAACATATATATATGTATGTGTGTGTGTGTGTGTGTGTAACTGAATCACTTTGCTGTGCACTTGAAACTAATACATCATTGTAAATTAACTATGCTTCAACAAAATAAAAAAATAAAAAAATTCACCTCTTCCATTATCCTAGTTTTTCTCTTCAAAACAAAGTAAAATTGAATCTTAGTAGGAACAGTGTGCTCTCTATGATTTTTCCTTTTACTGCCAGATTCCCATAGTTAAATCTGAACAATGACTACTTTAGGAAAGGGGTCATTGGTGAGGGATGTTTTCTGACCATGACAAAGCTGACGAGGGGACTGGACTGTTTAGTGTCCTCCTCTGGCCGTCTTACCCTTGGCCTCCCCAGCACCTGCCCGCTGCAGGAAATGCTGATGCATGGGACTTCCTTGGTTGTCCAGTGGGTTATAATGCTATATGCCACTGCAGAGGGCACAGGTTCAATCCCTGTTCAGGGAACCAAGATTCCCACATGCTGCACAGCCAATAAATAAATACAAATTATTATTTTTTTTTTTAAAGAAATACCAGTGTGCTTGGCAATTTGGAGCAGGCTGCCTGTGGCCAGATCTTTCAAACACCTTTGAGTCTCCTCTCTCCCTCGGGCAACTTTCTCCATTTGGCCTCTTTCTGGTGAAAGGTCTCCAGTCTCCATCTTGGATCAGTTCAGGACCTGGAAACCTGTGGCCACATCTCACATGTGTTTGAAATCCAGATGCTATGATCTAAATTGAGCTCTGAGCTCAGGCTGAATCATCCTAGCTTTTCTATAAACAGGAGAACCCAGCTGCCAGCTCAGCTTTTGAGGTATTTTGAATTACAATTCTATGTCTTAGCAAGGATATCTGTCCTTTCACTTTTTCATGCAAGGGAAAAAAATAATAACAAAAGGAAAACAGTATATTGATTCCATGTTAGTTACCCTACCACAAAGGAAGTACATTTTTTGGTCTTCAGTTGAGGGAAGAAGGTGTACATGGTAACATCTCTTCAGATTAATTAAAAATAATATTAATAAAGAACTTTAGGAAAAACTGAGACTTCATTTTGCAGTATTCTTGTTCTTAGTACCCAAGTAGGATTTAACACACTTCGGCCACTTGGGAGAAATGTTTCTCTGAATTTGCAAAATAATTGTTTTAAGCGAATTATAGCATAATTTAAACATTTACATTGTGGCTTATTTAAAATTCTTGAGGAACTTCTGTTTCTACTGGCAGAGGAGAGTACATTTGTACCCTGGGGAGGGTTTGGGGGAATTACCCCCAAGTATCTTCCTGTAAACTCATATTTTCTTTGAAGTTCCCTTTTATCCTAAAAGTTTACATGGATGTTACATTGTTCTCTGTGTTCTTTGTTTTTTTTTTTTTTATGTAAAAGAACTTTAAAAATTACTTGCCAGTTAAATTATTAATACTTAATTAAATCTTAATATTATTAATACATAATCTAGCTATTGTTACAAATAAACCCTCAATATTCAATGGTTTGGCACAATAAAAGTTTCCTTTCTTGCTAAATTTTGGCCCACTGTAGTTATTTCTGATAGGTAAAATGCTTTTTACTTAGCAGTTATTCAGGAATCCTGAACCCAGCCTCCTGCCTCGGTCTGGCCTTGCCATCTGTACTGAGTTTCTAGGCTGCTGTTAGACGGTACCACAGCTTGGAGACCTTAAATAAAAGTAATGTGTTGCCTCACAGTTCTGGAGGCTAGGAATCCAAGATCAGAGTGTCGTCAGGGTTGGTTTCTTCTGAGGCTGTGAGAGAAGGATCTGTGCCAGGCGTCTCTCCTTGGCCTGTAGATGGCTGTCTTCTCTCTGTGACCCTTCATGTCACCTTCCTTCTGTTCCTGTCCGTCCAAATTTCCCCTTTTTATAAGGACACCAATCATACTAGGTTCGGAGCCACCCTCTTTCAATGTGACTTTATCTTAACTAATCACATCTGTGCTGCTGCTGCTGCTGCTAAGTCACTTCAGTCGTGTCCGACTCTGTGTGACCCCATAGACGGCAGCCCACCAGGCTCCCCCATCCCTGGGGTTCTCCAGGCAAGAATACTGGAGTGGGTTGCCATTTCTTTCTCCAATGCATGAAAGAGAAAAGTGAAAGTGAAGTCGCTCAGTCTGTCCGACTGTTAGCGACCCCATGGACTGCCGCC
This sequence comes from Oreotragus oreotragus, assembly GCA_006410675.1. NCBI lineage: Eukaryota > Metazoa > Chordata > Mammalia > Artiodactyla > Bovidae > Oreotragus > Oreotragus oreotragus. The sequence continues at coordinate 166,186 of SJYX01021592.1, forward strand.
CACCAGGCTCCTCCGTCCATTGGATTTTCCAGGCAAGAGTATTGGGGTGGTATATCTGTATATATATGTCTTATATATGCATATATAATACATTTGTAATGTATTAATATTTATGTATGTGTATATATATGTATTTCAAAATTGTTTCCTGTTTTACAACTCCTAGGGACATTTATTTTTATATTATGTATTAAATGCTCTGAAATATCCTGCAATAAAGAAATTATTTTAGTATTATTTAATCTGGAGTGGGAATTTTTCTAAATTTTTTGACTCAAAGCTATTCTCCATGGGCATGCATAACCACTTTAGGTTCTTGCAGAAGGAGCATTCTATTGTTCCTACTTTTAGAAGTGTTAAATTAAACACTTTAAATGAGCATAAAATTTCTTATTTATTCTTACAACATATCCATGGGTTATTGTAGGAGATAGTTGTTATTTTTGCTAAGCAGAACCTTTTTACCAGCAAAATAATACATTTTCTTTGGGAGGAAACAAAGAACACTCTGTCCTACTGCCAACATTAACTTCAGAGGCAAGCACTATGGGATTGAATAAGCAACTCATTCATGTATTTATTTGTTTATTTGTTTATTCGTTCAGTAAAATATATGCCTGACACTTTTTGTAGATACTTGAGATATGGCTTCAAACAACATAGACAAAACATACTACAGTGATAGAACGCATAGATAAATGTATAAGTGAAATATACACAAGATCAAATGGTGACAAATTATATAGAGGAGAAATAAAGCACAGAGGGAAGATTAAATGGTAGAAGTGTGACGTATCTCATTGTGCATAGTTTTTATGGAAAAGAAAAGGATAACCTCAGAGTTCTGAACTTCTTGTAGTACCTGAAACAAATAGGGTCAAAATAATGAATTTGGTTCTGATGTATCCATCCAGTAAGTGTTTATTGAGTGACCACCAAATGCCAGGCACAGTTTAGATATTGCAGATATGGTAATTAATAAAGCAAAGATCTCTGATCTCATGAATAGAGTGCTATGTTGGAAAATGTTTGAGAACACAATCTTCAAAAATGTCAAAAGGAGTCCTAATTTTGAGCTTTATGGATTTTGGTGATTTACATGACCTACCATGATCATCTATAAACTACCACTTACATACAGGAGCTTCTCTGGTGGCTCAGTGGTAAAAGAATCCACCTGCCAATGCAGGAGATACAAGGTCCCTGGGTCAGGAAGCTCCCTTGAAGAAAGAAATGGCAACCTATTCCAATGTTCTTGCCTGGAAAGTCCCATAGACAGAGGAGCCTGTGGGGTTGCAGAGTAGGACATGATTGAAGGACTAAGCCAGTAAGTGAGTAACTTACATTCAGAGTAAGAAAAAGCTGTACACAATCAGATCATGAATGAAAGTGAGAGCAGACTCAAGCATACCACTGCACGTGTCTTATATTTGATTATGCCAATAGGAATGTACTAAATGGTAAGTTACCACATGTATTAGACTGTGACAGGAGCTGGTAAATAAAAGAAAGCATGGCATCCTAAAAGGGAATCATAATGCTGAAGGAAGTTAAATAAGAATGTTAAATAACAGTGTTAAACAAGAAGGTTGAAATTGACCTCATAGAAGATGCAAAATTGTCCCAGGTAACATTATTGGTAAAGAACCTGTCTGCCAATGCAGGAGATGTAAGAGATGAGGGTCTAATTCCTGGGTCAGGAAGATCTCCAGTAGGAGGGCTTGGCAACCCACTCCAGCATTTTTGCCTGGAGAATCCCATGGACAGAGGAGCCTAGCAGGCTATGGTCCATAGGGTCACAAAGATCCAAACATGACTGAGGCGACTTAGCAGGAATGCAAGCAGAAGATGCCATTTTAGCAAAGGTTTGTAAAAAATTAGAGACACGGACCATCAGATGCAGAAGGCAAGAGTCTTCCAGGAATGGAGAAATCTAGATCCAGGTTCTAAAATGGGAGCACATTAAGCTTGGGTTGAGGACATTATGCCTGGAATAGAATGAGTGAAGTGGAAAGAATCACATAAAGAGACTCAGATCATATGTAATCTTTTAGACCACTGAGAGGGACATTAGGTTTTATTCCCCATTAAACAGGGAGTCATTTTAGACTTTGTTTTTTCTTTCTTTCTTTCTTATTATTATTTTTACTTTACAATATTGTATTGGTTTTGCACACAGAATATTCAAAGTCATAGTCTGACATGACTCTCATTTTAAAGAATCATTCTAATTGCTGGGATAAGAATAAAATAAAGGCAGATAAACCAGCTAGGATTCATTCAAGTGGTTCAGAATAGGATGGTAAGTGTGGAGGTTGTGATATGTAGCAGCTAGATTCAGAATGCATGTAGACAGCAGGGTCAACAAGATTCCCTTATAGGTTAGAGATATCCTGTGCAGGAAAAATAATGAGTTTAACAGTGATTCTAAGATTTTTGGTCTAAGTTAAGGGAAGTATGTGATTGTCATCCAATGGAATTGGGAGAATTTTATGATGGCAAGGTGTGGGTGTGGATGATGGGGCAGGACTAGTACATTAACTTTAGACACACAGAGTTTGAGATGTTTTTAGAACCCAGGGTGGAAATAGAGAAGGAAGTCAGATATAGGAATCTGCAGTTTGAAAGAGAGGTCTGAGATAAAGTTCAATATTTGGAGTCTTCAATATATAGATGATTGAAAAGCCATGTATCCAGAGAGGATTGCCAAATGAATAAGTATGGGTGGAAAAGAGGACCAGAGAATGTCTCTTAGAACACTACAGCAGTTAGAGGTCAGGGTGAAGCAGAGGATTCTGCACAAAAGCCTGGGAAAGAGACCAGTGAGGTAAGATTAAACTTAGGAAGAGTGAAGTCCTGGAAGTCAAGACTTGTCAAGGTGGAAAGTAAAAGTGAAAGTTGCTCAGTGGTGTCTGACTTTGATTCTCCAGGCCAGAATACTGGAGTGGGTAGCATTTCCCTTCTCCAGGGGATCTTCCCAACACAGGGATCGAACCCAGGTCTCCCGCATTGCAGGAGGATTCTTTACCAGCTGAGACACAAGGGAAGCCTAAGAACACTGGCATGGGTAGTCTATCCCTTCTTCAGGGGATCTTCCTGACCCAGGAATTGAACCAGGGTCTCCTACATGGCAGGTGGATTATTTACCAACTGAGCTATCAGGGAAGCTCAAGAGGTGATCAGTTACTTCAAATGGAGCTCGGAGTTCAGGAAACATGAGGTTTAAGAAATGACAAATGGATCTGGCAATGTGGCAGTTATTTTGAATATTTATAAGGATCAGTGTAATGGATGGAGGGTGAGAAAGCTTCTTAGTGGGTCCTGGACAGATAATAGAGGAGAAGTAACATGAGTGAGCCTGCAATTTGTGGAGAGAGATGTGGGGCTTCTCCAGGTGTACTCAGAGTCTGATACTATACATTCAAAGCTATTCCCAAAGATGGCATGCCCTTGCAGAAGTGGAAGCTTTACCTAGAGAGTAAAGTAGGATGGTCTTATCTGGATTCACACTCAAAACTCCTTGGTTCTCTTTTGTCTTTTGTGGGTGGGGACACACACAGGATCAGAATTACCAGGAGGTCCGCAGATCAGTGGTTAAAGTAATCAATATATTGCTCTTCTCCACTCCAATGATCAGAGAACAAACTAATGAGAGTTAAGTCCTCATTTTTGGCTTAGTAACTGGAGGAGAGATGCTCTCTTACTGCTGGCTTTGAGACTTTGTGACAACATCTAGTTATGCTTGTCTGCATAGAGCCTGCAGCTAACAGAGGCCACAAAGTGGATCTGCCATAGACCCAGGAGATGAAGAAATACTGAGCCTTCTTGTTATTAAACCTTGAATCTAGCCATGCTTGCAGGCTCTCCTAACTCTGACCATTTCATTTATTAAGCTAATAAATTCCCTTTTTTGGCATAAGCCAGTTGCTTCAACAGTACTTGAACCAAGAAATTCCAGATATTCAAGCCAGATTTAGAAAAGGCAGAGGAACCAGAGATCAAATTGCCAACATCCATAGAAAAAGCAAGAGAATTCCAGGAAAAAAAAAATCTACATCTGCTTCAGTAACTACGCTAAAGCCTATGACGGTGTGGATCACAACAAACTGGAAAATTCTTAAAGAGATGGGAACCTGCCTCCTGAGAAATCTGTACTTAGATCAAGAAGCAACAGCTAAAAACAGACATGGAACCATAGAACTGGTTCAAAATTGGGAAATGAGTATGTTAAGGCTGCCTATTGTGACTCTGCTTATCTAACTTATTTGCAGAGTGAATCATGTGAAATGCCAGGCTGGGTGAAGCACAAGGTGGAATCGAGATTGCTGGGAGAAACACTAATTCCCTCAGGTGTACAGGTGACACCACCCTTATGGCAAAAAAGTGAAGAGGAGCTAAAGAGCCTCTTGCTGAAGGTGACAGAGGAGAGTGAAACATTTGGCTTAAAGCTCAGCATTCAAAAAACTAAGATTATGGCATCCAGCCCCATCACTTCATGGCATATATATCAGTTCAGTTCAGTTCAGTCGCTCAGTCGTGTCCGACTCTTTGCGACCCCATGAATCACAGCACGCCAGGCCTCCCTGTCCATCACCAACTCCCGGAGTTCACTCAGACTCATGTCCATCCAGTCAGTGATGCCATCCAGCCATCTCATCCTCGGTCGTCCCCTTCTCCTTGGAAGTCAAGACTTGTCAAGGTGGAAAGTAAAAGTGAAAGTTGCTCAGTGGTGTCTGACTTTGATTCTTCAGGCCAGAATACTGGAGTGGGTAGCATTTCCCTTCTCCAGGGGATCTTTCCAACACAGGGATAGAACCCAGGTCTCCTACATTGCAGGAGGATTCTTTACCAGCTGAGCCACAAGGGAAGCCTAAGAACACTGGCGTGGGTAGTCTATCCCTTCTTCAGTGGATCTTCCTGACCCAGGAATTGAACCAGGGTCTTCTACAAGACAGGTGGATTCTTTACCAACTGAGCTATCAGGGAAGCCCAAAAGGTGATCAGTTACTTCGAATGGAGCTCGGAGTCAGGAAACATGAGGTTTAAGAACTGACAAATGGATCTGGCAATGTGGCAGTTATTATGAATATTTATAAGAATCAGTGTAATGGATGGAGGGTGAGAAAGCTTCTTAGTGGGTCCTGGAGAGATAATAGGGGACAAGTAACATGAGTGAGCCTGCAATTTGTGGAGAGAGATGTGGGGCTTCTCCAGGTGTACTGAGTCTGATACTATACATTAAAAGCTATTCCCAAAGATTGCATGCCCTTGCAGAAGTGGAAGCTTTACCTAGAGAGTAAAGTAGGATGGTCTTATCTAGATTCACACTTGAATGAAAACTGACCTTTTCCAGTCCTGTGGGCACTGCTGAGTTTTCCAAATTTGCTGGCATATTGAGTGCAGCACTTTCACAGCATCATCAAATAGATGGGGAAACAATAGTAGATTTTATTTTCTTGGGCTCCAAAATCACTGAAGATAGTAACTGCAGTCATGAATTTAAAAGAAGCTGGCTTCTTGGAAGAAAAGCTATGACCAACCTAGACAGTGTATTTAAAAACAAAGACACTACTTTGCTGAAATAAATCCATGTAGTCAAAGCTCTGGTTTTTCCAGTAGTCATGTATGGATGTGAGATTTGGACCATAAAGAAGGCTGAGAGCTGAAGAATTGATGCTTTTGAACTGTGGTGTTGAAGACTCTTGAGAGTCCTTTGGACTGCAAGGGGATCAAACCAGTCAACCCTAAATGAATTCAATCTGAAATATTCTTTGGAGGGACTGATGCTGAAGCTGGCTCTCCAATACTTTGGCCACCTGATGCTAAGAGCCAACTCTTTGAAAAAGACCCTGATGCTGGGAAAGATTGAAGGTAGGAGGAGAAGACGCCGATAGAGGACGAGATGGTTGGATGGCATAACAGAGTCAATGGACATGAGTTTAAGCAAGCTCTGGGAGATGGTGAAAGACAAGGAAGCTTGGTCCTGAAGGTGCTGAAGTCCATGGGGTCACAAAGAGTTGAACATGACTGAATGACTGAACAGCAACAAAGCTCAAGTCAGATTTTATGTGAGAGTGTTAATTGATCCAGTAGGTAATAGCATCACTGAATTTACAGGGATGAAAATAATGAGACTTATTTTTCAGTGAATTAATAAATACCCAAACTTCTTAAACTGATGCATGAAATCAAGTTTGTCTTGGGACCACACTGTTTCCCTATTCTCCTGTGGGAGAAAATAGCAGAATAATAATGAATTCAATCTGAAATATTCTTTGGAGGGACTGATGCTGAAGCTGGCTCTCCAATACTTTGGCCACGTGATGCTAAGAGACAGTTCTTTGAAAAAGACCCTGATGCTGGGAAGGATTGAAGGTAGGGGGAGAAGACGCTGATAGAGGACAAGATGGTTGGATGGCATAACAGAGTCAATGGACATGAGTTTAAGCAAGCTCTGGGAGATGGTGAAGGACAAGGAAGCTTGGTCCTGAAGGTGCTGAAGTCCATGGGGTCACAAAGAGTTGAACATGACTGAATGACTGAACAGCAACAAAGCTCAAGTCAGATTTTATGTGAGAGTGTTAATTGATCCAGTAGGTAATAGCATCACTGAATTTACAGGGATGAAAATAATGAGACTTATTTTTCAGTGAATTAATAAATACCCAAACTTCTTAAACTGATGCATGAAATCAAGTTTGTCTTGGGACCACACTGTTTCCCTATTCTCCTGTGGGAGAAAATAGCAGAATAAAGAGATGAAAATCTAACTTTTGAAAAGTCTGCCATTGGATGATAGTTTTATAATTATAATTCTGATCTTCTTGTGAAGCAACTTCACCTTAGCAAAGGAACATGTCCAGGCTCAGAGAAGGGGCATTTAACCAGTAAAGGAGAAAATGTCCTTGGTTTTCTATTCTGCATCCAAGTTTCAAGATTCTTTCAATCCAACATGATACTGATGAGAAAAGAAACAAATGAAAACAAATTTAAAAACGGAGTTCAACATTAGAAGTTTGAGGAAAGAGTGCTTGAATAGCACTTAAGAAGAAACTCTAGAAATTTTAATTAGGGCAAAAGACCAATTAAGGTGGAATTCATATCTTCTCTGCATTAGTGTTAAGAAGGTGGAGATTATAATCATTTAGGTAAATAGCTGAGGATAGTGGGTTTCATGGGAATTTGGGGTTTTATTAAGAAAGCCAATGAGGGGTAAATACAACTTAATAGTACTTCTTAAAGAAGAAATGATGCAAAATGCCATAACCAAGGAGAGAAGACTGTGGATCACTCTTGGCCTTAGCTGATGAGTTCATGACAGTTTCCGAGTGGGAACCACAGGGAAAAGAGGTAAGGTGTTGAAGAGAAAAGTAAAGCTTGTTAATAAAAGCATGTTGGTGGTGATGCTTTAGTTGCAAGGTTGTGTTCAAGTCTTGTGACCCCATGGACTGAAACCAGCCAGGCTCCTCTGCCCCATGGTATTTCCCAGGCAAGAATGCTACAGTGGGTTGCCATTTCTTTCACCAGAGGATCTTCCTAAGCCTGGGCCTCCTACGTTGCAGGTGGATTCTTTATCGAATGAGCTATCAGGGAAGCCAAAAGCATATTACTGAACATTTTCCATCCACTAGTATTTTCCAGGATGTCTAATCCTTACGAAGCATCATATTATTCAGCCCATGCTTCAAAAAATAAACAAGTAAATAAACATGTAAAGCAACAAAGAGGAGGAATATATGTTGCGCTGTGCTCGTGCTTAGTCGCTTCAGCTGTGTCCGACTCTGAGACCCTGTGGACTGTAGCCCGCCAGGCTCCTCTGTCCATGGGATTCTCCAGGCGAGAATACTGGAGTGGGTTGCCATGCCCTCCTCCAGGGGATCTTCCTAACCTAGGGGTCAAATCCAGCTCTCCCGCATTGCAGGAATTCTTTACCGTCTGAGCCACCAGGGAAAAGCGGAGGAATATGCAGTCACGTGTAAACACATCAAACATGTCTTACTTTTACTTATGAGAATTTTCATGTGAACCATTTTTACAGTGCTTATTTTTGCTATTGCTACAATACTGCTTATGTTTTATGCTTTGGGTTTTGGTCATGAGGCATGTGGGATTTTACCTCCCTGACTAGGGATCAAACTCACTCCCCTTTCTTTAGGATATGAAGTCCTAACCACTGGACGACCAGGGAAGTCCCAAGAGAGATCTCACTTACTACAAGTCACTTCATTTAAAAATGGCATTGCATGGAAGTTCATACCTGTTTTTCATTGTCTGTACTTTTAGGTACAATTTCAGTTACTCACAAGGTCAACTCCTCCATCTTAAACAACAACAACAACAACTGAAGTGTTAGCTCTTGAGAATAGACATCACTGATCATCCGTATTTAAAACAGCACCCAGAGAAATGTAGGTAACGTAACAGAAACAGACTCACAGTTATAGAGAACAAACTAGTAGTTGCCAGAGGAAAGTGGGGTGCAGAAAAGGAGAATGGGATCAAGACACGAACTACTATGTGTAAAATAGATAAGCACCAAGGATACATTTCACAGCAAAGGGGCTGATGGACAAAGCCACAGTCATCAAGACAGTGTGGTACTGGCACAAAGACAGAAATATAGATCAGTGGAACAAAATAGAAAGCCCAGAGATAAATCCACACACATACGGACACCTTATCTTTGACAAAGGAGGCAAGAATATACAATGGAGTAAAGACAATCTCTTTAACAAGTGGTGCTGGGAAAACTGGTAAACCACCTGTAAAAGAATGAAACTAGATCACTTTCTAACACCACACACAACAATAAACTCAAAATGGATTAAAGATCTAAACGTAAGACCAGAAACTATAAAACTCCTAGAGGAGAACATAGGCAAAACACTCTCCGACATAAATCACAGCAGGATCCTCTATGATCCGCCTCCCAGAATACTGGAAATAAAAGCAAATATAAACAAATGGGATCTAATTAAGCTTAAAAGCTTCTGCACAACAAAGGAAACTATAAGCAAGGTGAAAAGACAGCTTTCTGAATGGGAGAAAATAATAGCAAATGAAGCAACTGACAAACAACTAATCTCAAAAATATATAAGCAACTTATACAGCTCAATTCCAGAAAAATAAAT
>SJYX01021592.1:188323-226464 GCA_006410675.1 Oreotragus oreotragus
GAAACAGTGGCTGACTTTATTATTCTGGGCTCCAAAATTACTGCACATGGTGATTGCAGCCATGCAATTAAAAGATGCCTGCTCCTTTGAAGGAAAGTCATGACCAATCTAGAGAGTATATTAAAAAGCAGAGACATTACTTTGTCAACAAAGGTCCGTCTAGTCAAGGCTATGGTTTTTCCAGTGGTCATGTATGGATGTGAGAGTTGGACTATAAAGAAAGCTGAGCACCGAAGAATTGATGCTTTTGAACTGTGGTGTTGGAGAAGACTCTCACAAGTCCCTTGGACTGCAAGGAGATCCAGCTAGTCCATCCTAAATGAGATCAGTCCTGGGTGTTCATTGGAAGGACTGATGTTGAATCTGAAACTCCAATACTTTGGCCACCTGATGTGAAGGGCTGACTTATTTGAAAAGACCCTGATGGTAGGAAAGATTGAAGGTGAGAGGAGAAGGGGACAACAGAGGATGAGATGGTTGGATGGCATCACCGACTCAGTGTACATGGGTATGGGTGAACCCCGGGAGTTGGTGATAGAGATGGAGGCCTGGCCTTCTGCAGTTCAACGGGTCACAAAGAGTGGGACATGACTGAGTGACTGAATTGATTGGTTGATTGATTCAGCTTCCCTACCTGGAATGCCAGTGTTACAGTTTTCAAAGTGGGCTTCTTACCTCTCCCCTACCAGATCTCAAAACTGTTCCTTCCAGCATTTTTCCCAGTAAATTATAATTTCATTTTTTCCTCCAGTGGTTTAGAACAAAAAGGAAACATTGGATTTTCAATAGACCTGGAGTTGTTCTTTTTTACTCTTCTTTTTTTATTTACTTTCCATATAGACTTTATTTTTTGGAGCACTTTTAGACTCACAGCATAATTGAGCACAATGTACAAAGATGTTCCTGCCTCTAGGTATTCAAAGCCTCCCCCAGTATCATCACTGTCTCCCATCAGAGTAATGTATATGCTATAACTGATGAACCTACATTGACACGTCATTCCTGCCTTTAGGTATTCAAAGCCTCCCCCAGTATCATCACTGTCCTCCATCAGAGTGATGTATATGTTATAACTGATGAACCTACATTGACACGTCATTGTTACTTAAAGCCTGTAGTTTACATTAAGGTTAACTGTTGGTGCTGTACATTCATGAGTTTGGGAAAATGTATATTGTCATGTATCCACCACCATAGCATCATTCAGAATAGTTCTTCTCCCTATTCATCACTCTCTCTCCCTTAATCCTTGCCAATCACTCATTTTATTTTATTTTTTTACTGTTAAATAATTTTGCCTTTTCCAGAATGTCATGTAGTTGAAATCACTCATTATTTAGCCTGTTCAAATTTACTGTCTTCACTTTGTAATATACGTTTTAGGTTTCTCCATATATTTTCATGGCTTAGAAGCTCATCAGTTTTTGGCTCTAACATCCCATTGTCTCTATGTACCACGATTTATTTATTCATTCATCCACTTAAGGACATCTCAGTTGCTTCCAGGTTTCGGCAATTGTATATAAAACTGTCCTAAGCATATGTCTGCCAGTTTTTGTATAAACATGAATTTTTAATACCTTTAAGCAAGTATCAGAGCATAATTGCTTCATCTTTGCATCTTATGCTAAGAGAATGTTTAGCTTTGTAAGAAAGTGCCAACGAGTCCTCCAAAGTAGCTTGCCATTTCATTTTCCACTAACAATGAATTAGAGCTTCTCTCTTATTTTTGAATCCTACATTCACTTCATTAAAAAATCCTTTTGCTTCTCACTTAAACCCACTTAGTTTCAAGCTACCATCAGCTTTAACTCACATTATTTAATAGATCCGTAAATAGGCTCCCTATGTTTGTCTTCTGTCTTCAGGCATTGTATAATGCAGAAGACAGTGCAAGTGACTTAAAATATGCAAGAGATCATGTAACTCATCTTAAAATCCTCTGATGATGTCCCATTTCAGAGTAAAATCTCAAATCCTTAGAATAACTAATTTACAAACAGCTTTTCCACATTAACTTCCTGATCTCATCTTTCCACTGCCTCAGACTCACTCTGTTCCAGCCATACTGACCTTGTTTCCCAAACATTTCAGTCAGGCTTCAGGGTTTTAGCACTATCTGTTCTCTTTTTTAGACTGTTCTTTCCCTGGATATATGCAAGGCTTGCTCCTGTACTCCTTCCTATTTTTATTCACATCACATCTCATCAACGCTTTCCTGGGTATCCTGTCTAAAATAGTAATGCTTTCGTCAATCTTTGTTTCCTTTAAATGCTTCTTTTATATAACTCAATTTTAAAAAGTTTCTTAAAGTACAGTTGATTTGCAATATTATGTTAGTATCAGCTGTACAGGAGGGTAAAGCAGTTATACACATACATATACTTACTCTCTTTATAGATTCTTTTCCTATTTAGGCCATTACAGACTGTTAAGTAGAATTCCTTGTGCTATACAGTAGGTCCATTTTAGTTATCTGTTTTTTATATAGCAGTATGTATACAACAATCCCAATCTTCCAATTTATCCCTTCCCTCCTTTACCTACTAGTAACCACAAGTTTCACCTCCTCCCATTACAAATATATATGACTTTATTTCATTCATTGCTCTTTTTTTTTTTTACCTCCAATTAGAATGCAAGCTCTACAAGTCAATTTTTGTCTGTTAGTTATTATTATTGCTGACATTGTATCCCCTGCACCTAGAATGCTTGACAATACTAGGTGCTCAATAAGTATTTCAGAACAAATGAAAGAATGCTGACATTATAAATAGGCCAAAATTTCTTCTGGCTAAAATTCATGTTTCCTTGAGGATGTTGGAAACACATGCTCTTCAGTCTTTTAACAGTAAATGTTGCTGTGAATCATTTTAAATCTAGCCCAGTTAGTTTCTCACATAGATAATCTAATCATATACCTAGATGCCCAAAATGTTCTTTCTTTATCCTAGAAGACCAGTAACTTTAACTTATCTTTTTCTCAAAAAGTCTTGGGTTATAGGCAACCCTTTCAACATATATAATTAGGTCTTTTTTTTTTTAACATCTGAAAAGATTTACTATACCATAGCTTTAAATACCTATGTATTCAATTTTTTTCTTTTTTATTTATATCAGAGTATGGCTGCTTCACAGTGCTGTGTCAGTTTCTGCTGTACAGAAAAGTGAGTCAGCCATGTTGTTGCTGTTCTTGGTTAGTCACTAAGCCATGCCCAAATCTTTTGGCACCCCATGGGCTGTAGCCTGCCAGGCTCCTCTGTCCATAGGATTTTTCTAGACAAGAATATCAGATTGTGTTGCCATATCCTTCTCCAAGGGATCATCCTGACCCAAGGATCAAACTCATATCTCCTGCATTGGTAGGGGGATTATTTACCACTGAGCCACTAAGGAAGCCCTTGAATCCACTATGCTAACACACACACCACTTCTTTTTAGATTTCCTTTGCATTTAGGTCACCATAGCGTACTGAGTAGGGTTCCCTGTGGCATCCAGTACGTTCTGATGACTTACCTATTTTATACATGAAAAAAATGTATAATGAGAAGAATGAATAAAATATACATGAAAAGAATGTATAGTCGCCAAGTCTTGTCCAGCTTTTTGTGACTCTATCACCCACCAGGCTCCTCTGTCCATGGAATTTCCAGGCAAGAATACTGGAATCTGTGTAGCATTCCCTTCTCCTGGGGATCTTCCTGATGCAGGGGTAGAATCTGAGTCTCCCACACAGTAGGTGGATTCTTTACAGTCTGAGCCACCAGGGAAGGATTTGATACACTGTAGTGTGTATATGTCAATCCCAATCTCCCAGTTCATTCCACTCTCCCTTCCCCTCTTGGTAACCATACATTTGTTCTCTATTTTTGCTTTGCAAATAAGTTTATCTGTACTGTTTTTCTGGATTCCATATATAAATATTATATGATGCTTGTTTTTCTCTTTTTGACTTGCCTTACTCTGTATGGCAGTCTTTAGGCCCATCCACGACTCTGCAAATGGTACTATTATGTTCCTTTATATGGATAAGTAATATTCCATTGTATACATATACTGCACCGTCTTTATCTGCTCCTCTATTGATGGACATTTAGGTTGCTTCCATGCCCGGCCATTGTAAATAGTGCTGCAATGAACATCGAGGTGCATATATCTTTTTAAACTATAATTTTCTCCAAGTATATTCCCAGGAATGGGGAATTACTGGGTTATATGATAGTTCTATTTTTAGCAAAAGCATATTTATTAGGCTTTGAAGTTATCTTTCATATTATGTGTGTGTGTGTGTGTGTGTGCAGTCATCTTTCTTTTCCTTTGCTTTGTATCTGACATCAACAAACTTTTAAAACCCTCTGTTCAATTTTCTTACTTTTTACCTGCCTTTCATGGCCTTACTATGCTTTGAGCAGATTATATTTTCCTTTGTGCTCCTTCTAATGCAGACATGTTTTGTAGATTATGTTTTTCCCTTTCCTTTTTCACTTATTTCCCAGTTCTGCCAGCTCACGCTACATCTCTTTTGGTTAACTTGGTATATCTTACTAGTGCACTTTTTAAAAAGTATTTTTAAAATTTTATTTATGACTGTGTGTTTGCTCATATATTACATCTGCTCTATGGCAATATTTTTTCTTGTGAGGCTTAGTCATCTTTTGCATTTTGCTGTTCCTTTTATTCTTACTTCTTATAGCATCTTTGTGGATATCCTGTGCTGCTTCCTTCTTAATGGTTTTTCATCTTTGAGTTGGGTGGGTTCTCACAGGACAGCTATTTTCAGGAGAATTTGTGTTGTATTGGAGACAGAATGAGTTTAGGCATTGAGTTTCCCCATGTAACAGCATGAGGTGGCTTATTTGGCAAGGTTATATGACTGATTTTTTGGTGTCTTTGCCTCTTTCCAGAAAGCAGAGAGCTAATGTAGCCAGATTGCTCTAAGGTCAGTATTCTTCCTTTTCTAAGAAACAGCTTCATTATTTCCTCAAATCACTTGTTTTGCCCACATCTTAGTCCTGGGAAGGGGTGTCAAGGATTCTGGTCTGCATGAAAAAGTGAAAGTGTTAGTCGCTTGGTCGTGTCCAATTGTTTGTGAACACATGGATCATAGCCCCTACCAGACCCTTCTCTCCGTGGGGATTCTCCAGGCAAGAATACTGAAGTGGGTAGTCACTTTCTTTTTCAGGAGATTTTCCTGACCCAGAATCACTAACCCAGACCCTCCCCTCCCTACCTCTACCCCCCACACCACTGCTGGCAGATTCTTCATCATCTGAGCCACCAGAGAAGCCCCAAGAATACTGGAATGAGCAGTCATTTCCTTCTCCAGGGGATCTGCATGCAATGGGGGAGACCTTGGTTCAATTTCCACCCAGGGATCACACCTGTGTCTCTGGCATTGCAGGTAGATTCTTTATCATCTGAACCACCAGGGAAACCTGCTAGTCTGCATACCCTTTTCTAGTTATTAAAAAAATAAATAAATAAATAAGTGTGTTGGATTTGCCCTCTGTGTATTACACTTCCTTTTGGGAGCTATTTTTGCTGACTTTCGTTTATAGATTTGCCTTTTTCAACAAGTGTCTTTGACCTTCGGTATATTTGGCCGTTCTTTCCCATTTATTGTTACTCAAGGTCATAGGTATTTTTAAATCTTTTAAAGGTAAATTTGAGTCCTGTGAACTTTATATCACACTGCTTCTCAGAGAAGTTTTATGCATAGATTTGTGCAGGAAGAAGAAAAGGGAACAAGTCGTAGATAGTTAAATTGCAACAACATTTAATGCTGAAGGAGAAAAAGTGCTAAGAGAGTAGGAACAGGAGACCCAGCAGGGTGTAGACAGGTGGAGGGGGACTCAGGATGCCCACTGGGTTAATGCTGATGACCATCCTTATTTAAGGCATTTGCAGGAAGGCTTTTCTGGTAGACTGCTCCAGCTCAATGAATATTGAAAAGCAAATGTTTTGAAGAGGATGAGTTTGAGATGGGAATTTACATGACTAATACCTGTGGCAATTAGGAAATAAAAATATAGTTGAAATTGAGATAAAGTGTAGTATCGAAAAGCAGAAGGTGGTATGTCAGATTTTGCATATTTGGGGTCTAGTGAGAGGAACCTCACTAGAAGCAGATAAGTAAGAATAAGAAAGGAGCAAGAAGAAGTGTTTCTCTGCAAGAAATGTTGAATTGAGTTATTTTAATGATGACATTTTAATGGTATATTTTTGTTGTTGTTCCTACAAACATTCTTATTGTTACTTTATTGATTCATGTAACACATATTTATTAAGCCTCTTTTATGTTCCATTCCAGACCCTAGGGAAAGAATACTGGGAAATTACAGCCCTAGTTTTCGATTACGGTCTTAATCAGTTCATATTGCTATAACAAAATTCTGTAGACTACATGGCTTCACTAAAAAATATTTATGTCTCTACAGTTCTGCGGATGGCATGTCCAAGCTCAAGGTGCTGATAGATTTGGTGTCTTTTGTGTGTGAAAGATTTGGTGTCATGTTTCCTGGTTCTTGCTGCCCCTTCACATGGCAGAAGGGGGTGAGAGAGTTCTCAGAGTTGTCTTTTACAAGGGCATTGATCACACTAATGAGGGCTCCACCCTCCATGACCTAATCACCTTCCAAAGTACCCACCTCCTAATACCATCTCACTGGAGGCCAGGATTTCAACCTATGAATTTGGGGGGAACATGTTCAGACCATTGCAATTATGCCATTGGAAGAATATTATGGTTCCTCCTTTTTTTTTTTTTTTTGGTTTTGGTTTGGCTTGGGACAAAGGATCCAAATCAGAGTATTTGAGGACCCTCCCTAACATTTCAACAAATATTACTAAGAGTCTATTAGGTGCCAGGCACTTACTTGGGTACAGGAGATAAAATGGTGGATTTGGTCATTCAGATGTTCAAATACTTATTTTTCATATGTATTTGGTTTTCCTTCATATTTCCTGGTATACAATTTTCAAAGGAGTTTCCTAAGTGATAAAATTTAAAGATGCTTCTTATGTTAATGAGTTACCTTTGTAAAGGATCTACACGTGGAGGTTGGTTGCCCATGGAGCCGACCACAGGGATTGAAACTTTCAGCCTCACCACTGCCAAACTCTGAGAAGAGATGAGGGGTTGCAAGTTAAATCAGTTGCCAACAGTCAATGAGTTGATCAATAATGTCCATGTAATGGAGCTTCCACAAAACTCAAAAGAATGGGTTTCAGAGAGCTTTTGAATTGGTAAGCACAGGGGGATTTGAGGAGAGTGAAGACCCTGGGGAGGGCACAGGAGCTCATGCTCCTTCCCATAAAACTTGCCTTATGCATCCTTTCCATCTGACAGCTCCTGAGCTGTATCTTATAAAACCAACCAAGGATTTAGTAAATAAAATGCTTCTCTGAATTATGTGAGCCAGTCTCGTAAATTAATAAAACCTGATAAGGAGGTTGTAGAAATATCTGGTTTACAATCATTAGGTCAGAAGTTTAGGTAACAAGGGGCTTCCCAGATGGCGCTGGTGGTAAAGAGTCTGCCTGCCAATGCGAGAGATACCAGACATGTGGGTTCAGTCCCTGAGTTGGGAAGATGTGAGTTCAATCCACTGGAGTAGGAAATGGCAGCCCACACCAGTATTTGTGACTGAAAAATTCCATGGACAAAGGAGCCTGGTGGGCTACAGTCCATGGGGTTGAAAAGATTTGGACACCAGTGAGTGCAGATGCACAGGTAACGACCTAGGGTCTGAAATCCAAGGAGGGGGTGGTTGGAACCTCTACTCTATACCTGTTTGGTCAGAAGCACAGGTGATAATCATTACCTGAAGTGGAAGATGGGAAATCTTGGAGGACTGAACTTTAATCTTGTGGAATCTGATGCGGTCTCTGGGTAGACAGTGTCAGAATAGAGTTGGATTGTACGACACTCAACTCGTGTCAGAGAACTGCTTCTGGGTGTGGGGAAGCCTCCTTCACACACATTGGCACTGAGTTCAGGCACCGCAGAATTCCTCAAGGGGGAAATGAAAACACTTAGAATATAAGATGATCCTTTTTTGAGACAGGAAATCATATGACTCCTGTTATAGGTTAAGAATCACTGGTTTTGGGTTTAGTACAGATTATAGAAAAGCTATGACATGGTCATTCAGATGTTCAAATACTTATTTTTCATATGTATTTGGTTTTCCTTCATATTTCCTGGTATACAACTTTCAAAGGAGTTTCCTAAGTGATAAAATTTAAAGATGCTTCTTATGTTAATGAGTTACCTTTGTAAAGGATCTACACGTGGAGGTTGGTTGCCCATGGAGCCGACCACAGGGATTGAAACTTTCAGCCTCACCACTGCCAAACTCTGAGAAGAGATGAGGGGTTGCAAGTTAAATCAGTTGCCAACAGTCAATGAGTTGATCAATAATGTCCATGTAATGGAGCTTCCACAAAACTCAAAAGAATGGGTTTCAGAGAGCTTTTGAATTGGTAAGCACAGGGGGATTTGAGGAGAGTGAAGACCCTGGGGAGGGCACAGGAGCTCATGCTCCTTCCCATAAAACTTGCCTTATGCATCCTTTCCATCTGACAGCTCCTGAGCTGTATCTTATAAAACCAACCAAGGATTTAGTAAATAAAATGCTTCTCTGAATTATGTGAGCCAGTCTCGTAAATTAATAAAACCTGATAAGGAGGTTGTAGAAATATCTGGTTTACAACCATTAGGTCAGAAGTTTAGGTAACAAGGGGCTTCCCAGATGGCGCTGGTGGTAAAGAGTCTGCCTGCCAATGCGAGAGATACCAGACATGTGGGTTCAGTCCCTGAGTTGGGAAGATGTGAGTTCAATCCACTGGAGTAGGAAATGGCAGCCCACACCAGTATTTGTGACTGAAAAATTCCATGGACAAAGGAGCCTGGTGGGCTACAGTCCATGGGGTTGAAAAGATTTGGACACCAGTGAGTGCAGATGCACAGGTAACGACCTAGGGTCTGAAATCCAAGGAGGGGGTGGTTGGAACCTCTACTCTATACCTGGTTGGTCAGAAGCACAGGTGATAATCATTACCTGAAGTGGAAGATGGGAAATCTTGGAGGACTGAACTTTAATCTTGTGGAATCTGATGCGGTCTCTGGGTAGACAGTGTCAGAATAGAGTTGGATTGTACGACACTCAACTCGTGTCAGAGAACTGCTTCTGGGTGTGGGGAAGCCTCCTTCACACACATTGGCACTGAGTTCAGGCACCGCAGAATTCCTCAAGGGGGAAATGAAAACACTTAGAATATAAGATGATCCTTTTTTGAGACGGGAAATCATATGACTCCTGTTATAGGTTAAGAATCACTGGTTTTGGGTTTAGTACAGATTATAGAAAAGCTATGACAAACCTAGACAGTGTATTAAAAAGCAGAGACATTACTTTGTCAACAAAGGTCCATATAGTCAAAGCAATGGTTTTTCCAATGGTCATGTATGGATGTGAGAGTTGTACCATAAAGAAGTCTGAGCACCAAAGAACTGATGCTTTTGAATTATGGTAATGGAGAAGATGCATGTGAGTCCCTTGGACAGCAAGGAAACCAAACCAGTCAATCCCAAAGGAAATCAAACCTGAGTATTCACTGGAAAGACTGATGTTAAAGCTCAAGCTCCAATACTTTGGCCACCTGATGAGAAGAGCCAACTCTTTGGAAAAGACTCTGATGCTGAGAAAGATTGAGATCAAGAGAAGGGCATAATAGAGGATGAGATGGCTGGATGGCATCACTCACTCAAGAGACATGAATTTGAGCAAACTCCTGGAGATAGGGGAGGTGTGCTCCAGTCCATGGGGTCCACAAAGAACTGGACACAACTTAGTGACTGAACAACAACATAGGTGAAATTGCAGAAAATAATTGAAAGAAAGATAAAACGCATCATGAATTTTGAATACCAGAAATCCTGTACTAATCCCTCCCTGTCTCTAAAATTCAGTGAGGGATCATCATCCTCTTCTTACACTGAAGCCACCTCAGTCTCAGAGCTTAAAGCACTTTGCCCTGAGTCACAGAGGTGTCCAGTGCACGGAGCTGAATTCCACCCCAGGCTTCTGCAGTTTACTGCACCTTACTCCATGTATGCTAAATCATCGCCCACCGAGATTCCAGAACTGAGACTTAACTTTTGATAAATAAAGGCACTGTTACTCTGTTTCTCTTCTCCAGCTCCAGCTGTTCTCACTTATGGTGAGGACATCAGCACACTCCTTTTTTCTGCTCACATCCCCCAAAGTAAGTGTTAATTAATAAACCTGCTTAGTTTCCCAAACATCTGAAAGGCATAAAAAATATGGAGACTTGGAAAAACAGCCTTTCTTCTTTCCTAGCCAGTGATCTGCAAACTCTTAGAGGCAATGGTAGGTGCTGGAAAATGTAAATAGATGCAATTTATGGAAAAACTTGTCAAAGACTGAACACCATGAAGAGTTTCTCCATTGAATAAAAGGTGCTAAACAACTAAAACCAGCCCTGGAAGGCAGTATCTTTTCACATAAAAGAAATATTAATTTAATTAAATGTTCTAAGACCTTGTTATGTAAACATAACTCCAGTTACCTGAGTGGCAAAAAGAGAGAGAGAAATATGGCAGATAAAGCCATTCACAGCTAAAGGTATTAAAACCAGAATGTACAAAGAAAATCATTTTGTGTATTCTGGATTTTACACTCTTTGCTTAGACCAAAAACAGCTGCTTTTCCCAACTTTACTTCAGAAGCTTGTCTTCAGTTTCATGCTTTGGATCGGTATTTATATGTGCAAGTTCGTGTATTCAAATAACACAGTGTTTAAGAACTTGTTTCTCTGTGTGTATGTCTTAGTGAGTCCTGGGTTTGCAGGCATGTGTAGAGCCTTTGAGCCATCAGAAAGGCACACTTGAGTTTGTGTACATGCGTAGGTGACAGATCCTGTGTGTGTACCTATGGATGTATATGCATCTGTGCGTGTGTGATTGTGAAGGGTTGCATGTATGAGCAAATATAAATGCCTCAGGGGGTGTATGTTTGAACCACTGTGTAGAGAGAAGCATGAGTACCTGTATGTGCAAGCTTCCTGTGTGTGCAAGCCCAGCTATAAGTCCTCTTTGTAAGAATGCGTGCATGCATGTGTGTACTGTATAAGTCCGGGGGAAGGTGGAGGGTGTGTCAGCTGTGTGGGAGAATGACAGAGTGTTACTGGAGGGGCTGTTTCTCAACCATCATATTTCACTGTCAGTGCGGAAGCTATTTCCAGAAATGGCTGCTGCCAATTTGTCGTGCTGTTAATTGATGTCAGAGCTGTGTCTCTTGAGTCTGGCACTCAAGCGGTAAAGTGAAATTTCCAAACAAGTCCAGACCCCTGGAAGCTGTCCTGAGTTTGCAAGGTGATTGAAAACAGATATTTTTAGGGGAAAAGAAAAGATTGCCTTTTTGGTGGTACTTCGTCTAGAGGACACTTTGGCAGGTCTGTGTGTAACCCATCTGGGATAGGTTAGCAGGGGGGTGAGGACTAGACGGGAGGGGAGACCAGGAATCGAGCAAAAGGGCTGCTGGCCAACCTCCGGTGGTGACAGCTTCTCCTTGCGTTTTCCCAAACTCGGACTAGTTGTTAACTGTTTCAGGGCTTCCCCCTCCCCAAACAGTGCCATCTTAGAACTGGATGTGATACCTTCGTTTGTTCAGATTTTAGGAAACTGAAGTCTAAAGGGGGAAGACTACCTCCCTGATATAAGAGACAGACTTCAGATTATAAGTTAATGAACTGTGAGAACCGTTTGGAGAATTCAAGTTTTTATTTCCTTCTAATATACTTTTATTTTCCTTTTTGCTATCAATCAATATCACTTCATGACAAATAGATGGAGAAACTGGAAACAGTTGCAGACTTTTGGGGGTTCCAAAATCACTGCAGATGGTGACTACAGCCATGAAATTAAAAGACGCTTACTCCTTAAAGAAAAATTATGACCAACTTAGACAGCATATTAAAAAGCAGATATATTACTTTGCCAGCAAAGGTCCATCTAGTCAAGGCTATGGTTTTTCCAGTAGTCACGTATGGATGTAAGAGTTGGACTATAAAGAAAGCTGAGCACCGAAGAATTGATGCTTTTGAACTGTGGTGTTGGAGAAGACTCTTGAGAGTCCCCTGGACAAGGAGATCCAACCAGTCCATCCTAAAGGAAATCAGTCCCGAATGTTCATTGGAAGGACTGACGTTGAAGCTAAAACTCCAATACTTTGGCCACCTGATGTGAAGAGCTGACTCATTTGAAAAGACCCTGATGCTGGAAAATATTGAAGGATAGAGGAGAAGGGAACAACAGAGGATGAGATAGTTGGATGGCATCATGGTTGGATGGCATCACCGACTCAATGGACATGAGTTTGAGTAAACTCCAGGAGTTGGTGATGGACAGGGAGGCCTGGCATGCTGCAGTCCTTGGGGTCTCAAAGAGTCGGACACAACTGAGCAACTGAACTGAACTGAATATTCTTGAAAAATATATATATTCAAACAAACCAGTAGCTTGGCAACTGCTGGTTTCATTGGGGAAGGCGAAAAAGAAGGTCTAGAAAGCAGTGTTCATGGCCCATCATTTCTTTTCCTCATTCCTGTCCAAATCATTCATTTGAAATCCAACACACATGTGATCCTCTCTTTCCACAGGTAATATGAGAAATTCTTATAGCATAAAATACTTTTTACCAGAAGATACTTTTCATTTCCTTCGTATCCATTATGCAGAATTTAACTGAACATCATTTTACTCAACTAATGCTATAAGTACATTCATTTAATATATGTTTATGTTTATGTTTATGCAATTCACAATAAAGGTGAAAATGCAAATTTGTAACATATATAACAAGATTAGCTATATATTTTTAATTTATTTTTTAATTGGAGTATAATTGCTTTACAATGTTTTATTACTTTATGCTGTAAAATAACATGAATCAGCCATATGTGTACATATTCCCCTCCCTCTTGAGCCTCCCTCTTACCTCCCCATCCTACTCCTTTAGTATGAAAAAATACTTGCATGCTATATGCCAACTGCTAACTTTATATATAAAGAAACAGATTTAGGGCTAGTGGTATAGTTAGGGTGAATAATTTGAAATGAAGTTGTATGGCAAATCTATGTATGGCAAACGAAAAATTCAAGTACCTTTAGAAGGGATGAAACTTTATCCCAGAACTAAAGGTGTAACTTTGAATGGGAATATACTTGGAAGTGATATCTAGCTATCTATAATCAGAGTGTTAATGGGATATTTAAACTTCGGCAATGAGATCAAAACACCCTTATCACTCCCAAGGACATTACTATTTCACGTTATCAGAGAATAAAGTTCGAATTTGGTTACCAAATTATGAACTATGTAAGGACTTTTTTGGGTGACTGTGGTTTTTGATTTTCTTTTCTCTCCTTGAATTGTCCTTTTTGGTGTATGGTGTTTTTGAGATTCCTCACTGTTTCACTGATGCTCCATGGAATTTGATGAACCAAGTCATGTCCAAAGTTGCCCTTTACATGGGAACACACTGAGGGGCAGCCCAGGGCAAAGAGACTATTTGGACCATTAGTGCCCTGAGAAAGAAGCTTTGCCCATTACCTCTGCCTCTAGAATACTAGGACCTCTACACTCACAGTCAGAATTAAGAACTGAAATCAGCAAAGAAGGGTGCTCTACCTGAATTGAGACATACCATTTAAAACTGTAGTCAAATAAGTGTTTTAACACTACTTCCAAAGTCTTAAAGACCCATGACTCAACTATGGTTTCACATCAGAGCCATCTAGGAGAGTTTTCTTAAAACTCCAATGCCCAGGAACCCCCAAAGATCCCATTATTAGGTTAGAAGTTGGTTGATGCCTTGAGCAGAAGGAGTAGAGGAATTGAGACTCAATATGGATTGTGTGTGTGTGCTCACTCAGTCATGTTCAACTATTTGTGGCCCCATGGACTGTACCCCATCAGGCTCCTCTATCTAAGGGATTTTCCAGGCAAGAATGCTGGGACTGGTTGCCATTTTCACAGGATCTTCCCAACCCAGGGATTGAAACTGTGTTTTTTTGCATCCCCTGCATTGGCAGGTGGATTCTTTACCATTGTGCAACCTGGGAAGCCCCAGTGTAGATTAACTTAAACCAAAATATCAGGAGACAAAATAAAGGCTAATTTTACCTTATAAATCCTTATTATAGCATAATTTATACATTAGAATGACACCTCTATGAATCTTTTTAGATTTTCAATACTGAAAGTTAGCTTTAGGATTCACAGGTTAAGAAACGTGGGTATCATCTTTTATTAAAGACAAGGTGTGACATCAAGTAATTCATAATGAGCTAGATTAGAAGGAGATGTTTGTATCGCCTTCCCACACTTTCCCCCCGGCCAAGCCCCTTGGAAACATTGGTTCTTGCCTTAGGTGGAAGGAGTAAAGGAGTTGAGGCTCAG
This sequence comes from Oreotragus oreotragus, assembly GCA_006410675.1. Lineage (NCBI taxonomy): Eukaryota > Metazoa > Chordata > Mammalia > Artiodactyla > Bovidae > Oreotragus > Oreotragus oreotragus. The sequence continues at coordinate 202,811 of SJYX01021592.1, forward strand.
GGTGGACTGGGTGTGAGTATGTATGCTCAGTCATATGAAGCATGTGGTTTCTGTACTTTCCCTTGCTTCCTCGGCCATGTCACAAAGGTGTGAGTTACAAAGTGTTAGTTACTCCGTTGTGTCCGACTCCTTGTGACCCCATGGACTGTAGTCTGCCAGGCCCCAGGCTCCTCTGTCCATGGAATTCTCCAGGCAAGAATACTGGAGTGGGTTGCCATTCCCTTCTTCAGGGNTTCTGTACTTTCCCTTGCTTCCTCGGCCATGTCACAAAGGTGTGAGTTACAAAGTGTTAGTTACTCCGTTGTGTCCGACTCCTTGTGACCCCATGGACTGTAGTCTGCCAGGCCCCAGGCTCCTCTGTCCATGGAATTCTCCAGGCAAGAATACTGGAGTGGGTTGCCATTCCCTTCTTCAGGGGATCTTCCCAACCCAGGGGTGGAACCTAGGTCTCTATTGCAGGCAGATTCTCACCAGGCAGTTCCTTAATTGCACTAATTGTACTAAGCCTCGCCCAATTGTACTAATCCTGTCAGTCACTGCTCCTCTGTAGTTCAAGTCTTTCTAAACCTATTATGGATCTTTCTGCTCATAAGACAAGGTCAGATGCTTTGTCTTTAGCTTCATATTAAGAACATACTAGCTTCTAGGTCAAATTCCACTTTAAAAATAACAACAACAACAACAAAAATGCATGGAGGTCTGTATCTCACTGGCCTCAGCTACAAGGTAGAAAATCCCCTTGGAGCAGCTGAGCAGGATACAGTCTATTGGTCATTCTCTCCCCAAGGCCGAGCATCTCAGTGGTTTATATCCTGTAACTCAAACCAGGGACCAAAAATGCAGATGTTTCAGGACCCACCTCAGGACCACTGAATCAGAATGTTAATTTTCACAAGGTTCTCATGTGATACACATGAAAATAAAAGTTTCTGAGAAGCACTGGTGCAGGCCAAAGCATCTCTCTCCATCCTGGTTATGTAGTAAACCAGATGAGGAACTTTTACAAAGTGATCTGAAGCCCAGGCTCCATCCAAGAGCAATTCAATCAGAACCTGTTAGGTGGAATCTGGGCATCAGTGCATTTAGAAGTTCCTTACATGAATGCCAAGCAGAAGACTTCAATGGACATTTATCTGAAGAAGTTATACAGATGGCCGAGAGGCACATGAAAAGATGTTCAACATCGTTAATCATTAATCATCACTTTTCAACATAAGCTTTTGATTGATTTTGTTCTCTTCAAAGCTATATAGAGTCAATGTGGCTTATTTGATATCCATGTACTCTAGACAGAATACTTTTCTGTAGTGGTGGATGTGGAAAATCATACCACACTTCTGAGCTTTGCTGTTGTTTAGTTGGTAACTTGTATCTGACTTTTTGGACCTCAAGAACTACAGCACACCAGGCTTCCTTGTCTTCACTATCTCCCAAAGTTTACTCAAACTCATGTCCATTGAGTTGGTGATTCCGTCCAACCATCTTATCCTCAGTTGCCTGTTTCTCCTCCTGGCCTTAGTTTTTCCCAGCATCAAGGTCTTTTCACTTCTGAGTCTTAGAGAGGCCAAGTACTCTTTGAACACACTACATATGTGCATGCTCAGTCATGTCCAATGCTTTGTGACCCCATGGTTTTTAGCCCACCATGCTTCTCTGTCCATGAGATTCTCCCAGAAAGAATGCCACAGTGGGTTATCATTTCCCCCTGCAGGGAACCTTCCTGACTCAGGGATTGAACCTGTGTCTTCTGTGGCTTCTGCATTGTTAGCTGGCTCCTTTACCACTGAGTCGCCTGGGAAGCCTTAAAGATACTCCATCACCCCGACAGACATTGCTAGCTGAACAAGTACAAATTACTTTGTTGAATATGGGCAGTATCAGCTAAAAAATCTATTTTTTATAACTTTCCACCTTGGCTGGAAAAGAATTTTAAGTGTTTCAAGGCTTCTGTACGCAGTTTACAACACAATGGTATGCATGGCTAATTTTAATATGACATTTAGGACATGAACTGAGAAGAGAGTTTGGCAACTTAGAAACAAAAATACACTGATGGCCATCATGTGTCTGACCCTGGGCTGGACAATGGGGTAGAGAGGACAAAAAAAAAAAAAAATTTAAAGTTTAATTTATTACCTAAATTCCATTGCCAATGTGTTTCTCTGTTATGAAACCTTGCCATTTCTTCCTAATTAAAATTGAGAGAGTAATTTGATGCATTCAGCTGATAAAACTTCTTGGAGGAATAAATAATATCCGGTGAGAGAAGTCAGCTGTGATGCCCTGGCTTGTTTACAGTGGTCAGTGTCTTAAAGGAAACAGCTGCAGGACTAAAAACACAGTAATGTTTGGCTTTTTCCAACTTTTTCACATCCAGTAAAATCCTCAAATCAACTCCCTAAGAAGTTAATGAAGTTAATTAGTTAACATAGACTAAGTTATACTCTGCTAACCAACAACCTCCAAAAGTCAGCTGCTTAACGAAATAATTTCTTGCCAACACAACTTCTTGCTCATTGAAATTCCAGATGATTCACTGATCCAGACTCTTTCTGTGATACAGCTTCACTATCTCAACGTGTGGACTCTATTCTGGACATAAAGAAGAGGGTCAGAACAACTTAGAAACAGAATACTCCACAGAAGCAAGCTACTCTGTATGAAGCAAAGTGGCATCTTTTTACTGAACAGAGTTTAAAGACCTGGGTTACAGGCTCAGACCCCCTTAACAATAGTGGAATTTGAACAGTATGGGTGTCATTAGCCTCTATATTCTCTTTAATAAATAGCAGCAGCAATATTTGTTTTACATTCAGTGAGATAATGCATTGAAACTCTTTAAAGACTCTTGAGAGTCCCTTGGACTGCAAGGAGATCCAACCGGTCCATTCTGAAGGAGATCAACCCTGGGATTTCTTTGGAAGGAATGATGCTAAAGCTGAAACTCCAGTACTTTGGCCGCCTCATGCAAAGAGTTGACTCATTGGAAAAGACTCTGATGCTGAGAGGGATTGGGGGCAGGAGGAGAAGGGGACGACCGAGGATGAGATGGCTGGATGGCATCACAGACTCGATGGATGTGAGCCTGAGTGAACTTTGAGAGATGGTGATGGACAGGGAGGCCTGGCATGCTGCGATTCTTGGGGTCGCAAAGAGTCAGACACGACTGAGCGACTGAACTGAACTGAACAACACATGCTGTGCTAAGTTGCTTCTGTGATATCTGACTTTGCGACCCTGTGGACTGTAGCCCACCAGTTTTCTCTGTCCATGGGATTCTCCAGGCAAGAATACTGGAATGAGTTGACCTTTGCTAGTCCAGGGGATCTTCCCCACCCAGGGATCAAACCCAAGTCTGTTGAGTCTCTTAAGTCTCCTATATTGGCAGTGGTTTCTTTACCACTAATGCCACATGTAATGAATCTAAAAAATGATTTATTCTTATTGGGTGATCAAGATGTCCTCTATTAAGATAAGGTTGTTTTGATGGGCAATTTTATGTGTCAACGTGGCTAGTCTTCGGTTATTCAGTCAAATAATAATCTAGGTGTGCTGTGAAGGCATTTTATAGACGTGATTACAATCCATAACCAGTAAAACTTAAGTAAATATTACTCTTAATATTCCATGTGCCTGATTTAGTCAGTTAAAAAGTCAGTTAAAAGTCAGCTTTTTATTAAGATAAAAAATTCAACCCATGGACCACAGTTTCAGCTCACACTGGAGAATCCTTTGATGGCTTGCCCTATGGATTTTGGACTGGAATTGCCACCAAAATCACAGAGAGTTTGATTTTTTTTTTTTTAAGTGGATAATTACTCAATGATCAACATGATTTGATTCCTATTCTAAAGAAGCTTCTAATGTAAGAAGGTAAGATGATGTTGGCCAAAACAACTACAAAGTAAAGAATGCACACATCAACATGAATCTGCCACGGGCATACACGTGTTCCCCATCCTGAAGCCCTCTCCCACCTCCAATACAATATTGTAAAGTAAAAAACAAATTTAAAAAAATAAATAAATAAACAACTCTCAAAAAATATTAAAAAAATAAAGAATGCAGTGATAAATGACATGAAATTGAGGAAGAGGAGAAAGGAAAGTGACATTTTTGAACATTTATTGTGTTCTAAGAATTAGCTAAGGTTTTAGGGTCTTCTCTGGTGGCCCAGATGGCAAAGAATCAGCCTGCCAATGGGGAGAAACAGGAGACGTGGGTTTGATCTCTGAGTTTTGAAGATCCCCTGGAGAAGGAAATAACAACCCACTCCAGTATTCTTGCTTGGAGAATTCTAGGGACAAAGGAGCCTGGCAGGCTACAGTCCATGGGGTTGCAAAGAGTCAGACACAACTGAGCGACTAACACTTCACACTTTAGGATCTTTATGGTTGATCCAGTTGAACACACAGCCATTGTATGATGTGTGCAATTGACTGTTCTGAAGAGGAAATTAGGGGCCAAAATTTGAAAGCATTTTTCCACATTTTATGAAAGAACAGGAATCAGTATGTGGAGCATATTTGGAGGGCAGATGAGGAAAGGTGAAAGGGGAAAAATGGGCCTCAAATATTTTGGAAATAAATCCACTTTCACTCAAATTGGTGTTCATTTGCCCATGTCATTTTCCATACGTAAGAAGACTCTTCCATTCTCTCTGCTCACCTGAAGCTTTCCAAGAACCCAACACAAGGAGTCAACATTTCATGGAAATTTTATGACATTGTAACTTAAATTTCACGTCAGTTTACTTTTTCTTCAGACTCTTGACTCTTTTATATTTTGCACTATGTTTCCATGTGAATATTGTTAGATGTCTGACACACCTGAGTATAGAAGAACCTTAGTAAACATGAACAAACTGAATGAAGGCTTATATTTGTTGCTTACGTTCTAAACTCAGTGTGATTCTAGCACCAGCTCTATTGCTAATTCTGTAAACTTGGACAGCCAGCAAAATATATAGCTCTTAAATTTTCATCTCTGAAGTAGATGGTTTAAATGGCCTTTACAGAACTTTGCAAGTCTAATGTTCACTCATTATTTCAAGAAATATTTTTCTGGATCTCTCTGTTAGTCTTCTGGACACACAGTGATGGTGCTGAGTTTAGCCCAATGCTCTGTGGTGACCTAAATGGGGAGGAAATTTAAAAAAAAAAATGGGGATATATGTATATGTAAGGCTGATTCACTTTGCTCTACAGCAGAAACTAACCCAATATTGCAAAGCAACTGTACACCAATTAAAAAAAATCTACAAAAGATATAATATGAAAGATGTTAACAATGCTTTCAATCCATGGAATTCTCTAGTGTTCTTTCCTAGGGAATTCCATGGACTAAAGAGTCTGGCAGGCTATAGTCCATGGGGTTGCAAAGAGTAGGACATGACTGAGCAACTAACAATTTCACTTTTCATACATATAATTAATATAATATTATTTATATTTAAGAATGCATTACTTGGCCTGTGGTAAGCTTGGCATGTGGATGAAGCACAAGCTGGAGTCAANAAGAGTCTGGCAGGCTATAGTCCATGGGGTTGCAAAGAGTAGGACATGACTGAGCAACTAACAATTTCACTTTTCATACATATAATTAATATAATATTATTTATATTTAAGAATGCATTACTTGGCCTGTGGTAAGCTTGGCATGTGGATGAAGCACAAGCTGGAGTCAAGATTGCTGGGAGAAATATCAATAACCTCAGATATACAAATGACAACACTCTATGGTAGAAAAGGAAGAGGAACTGAAAAACCTTTTGATGAAAGTGAAAGAGGAGAGTGAAAAAGTTGGCTTAAAACTCAACTTTCAAGAAAATAAGATCATAGCATCCTGTCCCATCAATTCATAGCAAATAGAAGAGGAAACAATGACAGACTTTATTTTCTTAGGCTCCAAAATTACTGCATATGGTGACTGCAGCCATGAAATTAAAAGGCGCTTGCTCCTTGGAAGAAAAAGCTATGCCAAACCTAGACAGCATATTAAAAAGCAGAGACATTACTTTACTGACAAAAGTCTGGATAGTCAAAGCTATGGTTTTCCCAGTAGTCATATATGGATGTGAGAATTGGACCATTAAGTAAGCTGAGCACTGAAGAACTGATGCTTTTGAACTGTGGTGTTGGAGAAAACTCTTGAGAATCCCTTGGACTGTAAGGAGATCCAATCAGTCCATCCTAAAGGAAATCAGTCCTGAATATTCATTGGAAGGNGATAGTCAAAGCTATGGTTTTCCCAGTAGTCATATATGGATGTGAGAATTGGACCATTAAGTAAGCTGAGCACTGAAGAACTGATGCTTTTGAACTATGGTGTTGGAGAAAACTCTTGAGAATCCCTTGGACTGTAAGGAGATCCAATCAGTCCATCCTAAAGGAAATCAGTCCTGAATATTCATTGGAAGGACTGATGCTGAAGCTGAAGCTCCGATACTTTGGTCACCTGATGCAAAGAACTGAATCATTGGAAAAGACCCTGATGCTGAGAAAGATTGAAGGCAGGAGGAGAGGGGAATGACAGAGGATGTGATGATTGATTGCATCACCAACTAGAGTTTGGACATGAGTTTGAGCAAGCTCCAGGATTTGGTGATGGACAGGGAGGCCTGGTGTGCTGCACTCCATGGGGTTGCAAAGAGTTGGACATGACTGAGTGACTGAACTGAACTGAACTGAAACTTTAATTTAAAAAATAATCTTTATTTTTCCTTTCCTCTCTTTTTCTACACTACTCTGCAGCCACTGTCAGAGTAAATCTGATTTGGCACATCAGCCCTTGCCCTAAATCCAGAGATGATGTGTTACCTGTCTAAAAGGCAACAGATGATACTCTCTGCCAAGACCCTCTACTCTATATCACTGTTTCATCCTTCATCATCTCCTGGAGACAGATTCACAGTCCTCCATGATTTCACAGAATGAAAGCATTGTTATTATTTACACTTACTTTCTTCCTACCTGCTTCTGAAAAAAAAAAAAAAAAAGTTTGTAGTCAGACAGAAGGAAAACAAATTTGCATGTTCTATCAATCTTTCTGTCTCCTGATATGGTGAGATTTATGAGCATGTTCTATCTATCTTTCTGTCTCCTGATATGGTGAGATTTATGAGGACAGAAGGCAGTAGTAGAAAGAGCACTAGGTAAGAAGATAGAAGACTAGTTTCTAGGTTAAAGGCAATGATTTAAAGACAAGTGCTTAGTGAATGACAAATTTTATCAATACATCAGGTATCCTTATTATTCTGAGTCATTTGGTTTCATTTTTTTTTGCCATAACTACTATAAATGTTTGAGAATTTAATTTTATTCCTAAGTTTATACTCTTGTAAAATGATAGATTTTAATTAAATACTATCATCAGCCTCATAGCCACAAAACTTGCTTGCTACAAAACATTTTACCTTAAATATGGAAAACATCCCATCCAGTACTAATAGAAAATAGACATTACCTACTGACATTATGTCAGGGCTATGGTCTTCCCAGTGGTCATGTACAGTTGTGAAAAAGGAAAGGAAAGGAAAGTGAAGTCGCTCAGTCAGTGTCCGACTCTTTGTGACCTCTGATAGGACTGTAGCCTACCAGGCTCCTCTGTCCATGGGATTTTCCAGGCAATAGTACTGGAATGGATTGCCATTTCCTTCTCCAGTGGATCTTCCCGACCCAGGTATGGAACACAGGTCTTCCGCATCGTAGACAGACACTTTACCGTCTGAGCCACCAGGGAAGTCCAGAGTTGTGAGTGAAGTGAAGTGACGTCGCTCAGTCGTGCCCGACTCTTTGCGACCCCATGGACTGTAGTTTACAAGATTCCTCTGTCCATGGAATTTTCCAGGCAAGAGTACTGGAGTAGGTTGCCATTTCCTTCTCCAGGGTTGTGAGAGCCGGACCATAAAGAAGGCAGAGTGCCAAAGAATCGATGCCTTTGAACTGTGGTGCTGGAGAAGACTCCTGAAGGTCTGTTGGACAGCATGGAGATCAAACCAGTCATTCTTAAGGAGATCAACCCTGAATATTCACTGGAAGGGCTGATGCTGAAGCTGAAGCTCCAGTATTTTGCTCATCTGATGTGAACTGATGACTCATTGAAAAAGTCCCTGATGCTGGTAAAGATTGAGGGCAGAAGGAGAAGAGGGCATAAGAAGATAACATGGCTAGACAGCATCATTCATGCAACGAACATGAACTTGGGCAAACTCTGGTAGATAGTGCGGGACAGGGAGGCCTGGAGTGCTGCAGTCCATGAGGTCACAAGAGTTGGACACAACAGGGGGACTGAACAACAACAACTGACATTATAAAGAAGAGAAAGTCCAACCAACTGGAAACAATTGTGATAAACAAGATATTTGAAAGGTTTTTGTTGGTTGTTGTTGTTATATCAAGTTTGAACGTCATTTTGATGTCACAAGCCACTCCTTTAATTGTCTTTAATCTTTATATTGTTGCTTATTTCCCCAGGTGGAATCCATCCCTGGTTTCAGTGTGGCTATCTTTGTTCCAGTTATTACAGCTGGAAGAGAAATCTGGACAGCATGGCCCCATCGGCATTCCTCTCAGATGGGCCACTATTTACAAGACAGAAAATGGTTATCATTAATGCCCTTAGTAGCCTTTCTAAGGCTACATGTTGTTGCATGTCAGATTCACTGGGTGTGGTGCAGAAATATCAGAAGTGTTCTAATACAGCCAAGGTTCATGTAACTTTGGTGTGGTTAGAAGACCAAATTCCCCTGAAGCCAAACCTTGCTGATACTTGAACACTGGAGCCAGGCAGGAAGGAAAGGAGGTATATGCAGAAGGTGGTCCGTGGTGCCAGCAGGACTCTGTCATGCCCATTGGTCCCCTAGACCATCTCTCTGCCCCTTCTCCAGATCTTTGCCAATCCATTCCTAAAAACAAAGTTTTAATATAGTTACAACATGTAGTTTTGAAAAACAATAAATCAGCAGAGAAAATTCAACATATATGTGAAAAAATGCACACATCTAAGTCATATAGATGTGTATAGAGGCACTTATAAATTAAACATATATAAACAGTTTACTTATTCATTATAAATATTGAAATAGTATATTTTTAATACTGGATGTGGTAATGAACCTCCCATATTATAAAGAAATCCTTTAAAAAGAATTGTTGAAATTATATGAATCTATTTAGTTGTGTAAGGGTATATGTATTTGCTTAATTGTATTAAGGTAATATATATGAGAATAAGTGAGTGCTCAAACACAGGCATGTGTGTGTGATTTGTGAGAGACAGAGGAAAAATGCTCTTTTGTTTGCCACCAGCTTCAGTTAGCTCTTGTAGTGGGATAAGTTTTCTGCTTGCTCCTTACTGCAACTTCCAAACTATTTATTCCACTAGCTATATAAAAAAGTTTCTCTTAAGTATGTGCCATTAAATTTTAGCACCCACTATTCCCTTCTTTATTGCAGTCATCAACTACTCACCAGTCAGTAACCCTTATCCATTAATGTCTTTAGCATCTGGCTTACAGTCATCTTCTCTACCACTAACTTCTGTTAACATCATTGGTGGCCTTCACCACTATGGTGATAATATTATCCAATAGCCTGGACTGTTATGTTCTTGACATTCCAGCTCCAATAACCTTGTTTCTGTGTGCTCCCATTTCTGATGTCCGAGGACATATACTACATCTTGTCCCATCCACAAATGCTCAGACTCTAAGAGGTCTATTTCAAGTGCCCCAATCTGTATCAACCATATTTTCCTAAGAACCACACTTCCTATATAAGCATGTTTGTCCTCTCTCAGAAACCTATTTCACATAACTGTCTTCCTCCTAAAAGTTTCAGCATTTGCTGTGTCCACACTCGAGGGTAATCGATGACCTAAACTATTATTGTGTAAATCCAATCACTTGGGTATGATTTTATCTTCCCACCATAATTTTCTGTTATTGTTCAGTCACTAAGTCATATCCAGCTCTTTGTGACCCCATGAGCTGCAGCACTCCAGGCTTCCCTGTCTCATTAGCTCCCTAAGTTTGCTCAAACTCATGTCCACTGAATCAGAGATGCCATCCAACTAGCTCATCCTCTGTCATACCTTTTCTCCTCTTGTTCTCAATCTTTCCCAGCATCTGGGTTGTTTCCAATGAGTCAGCTCTTCACATTAAGTGGCCAAAATTTTGGAGCTTCAGCTTTAGTACCAGTCCTTCCAATGAATATTCAGGGTTGATTTCCTTTAGGATGGACTGGTTTCATCTCCTTGCTGTCATAGGGACTCTCAGGAGTCTTCTCCAGCACCCTGACCTGCCTGTATTTGTGTTTATACTCTCACTCTTCTATCCTATTCAAATATACAGACTTTCTCTTGCCTCCAACACCAGCAATTCTACTCTGCTTTAGTCAACCTACTCACAGGTAAAATGATCCATTATGTCTTTTTTTCCATTCTGTATTCCATTCAGTCGCAGTCGTGTCTGACTCTTTGCGACCCCATGGACTGCACGTGCCAGGCTTCCCTGTCCATCATCAACTCCCAGAGCTTGCTCAAACTCACATCCATCGAGTCGGTGATGTCATCCAACCATGTCATCCTCTGTTATCTCCCATTCTGTATTATTTTGTATTATTTCCTTAAGATACAAAGTTTCATATTCCTCCACTGTCCATTTGCAGAGCAGTCTCCCTTTGCTCCTTCCGCTGACCTGAGTTGGCTGCCCAGTAGAGTAACCCAGACCCTTCCTCCTGAATTCTTGAACCTGTGGGTGTTTTGCCTTATCAGGTTGTATGTGTAGCAACTATTTGTTTACTATTGTCTAAGCACAAAAGTGCTAGTGATATCCCAAGTCCAGGGAGTAGGCTAGACTGCTGCTGCCGCTTAGCCACTCAGTCATATCTGATGCTGGCAACCCTGTGAACTGTAGCCTGCCAGGCTCCTCTGTCCATGGAATTTTCCAGTCAAGAATCCTGGAGTGGACTGCTATGCCCTCCTCTAGGGGATCTTCCCAACCCAGGGGCCAAACCCTGGTGTCCTGAATTGCAGGCAGATTCTTTTTCACTGAGCTACCAGGGAAGCTCTGTAGGCTAGACTGCTGCTGCTGCTGCTGCTAAGTCACTTCAGTCGTGTCCGACTCTGTGTGACCCCATAGATGGCAGCCCACCAGGCTCCCCCATCCCTGGGATTCTCCAGGCAAGAGTACTGGGGTGGGGTGCCATTGCCTTCCGCAGTAGGCTACACTAGGTGAACCTAATTCACTTATTTTGCATTTCCATTCTGCAAAATACAGTGACTAATTTCTGCTTCTATAAAATGTCCCCTTTTTTGAGGCTTCATTGATGGTTCATTTCATGGGTTATTATTTTACATACTTAATTCTATACTGTATTCAATCATTCATTGTTTTATAGGGGTGATTCCTTTCTGTTTCTCTCAATGGCAAAAATTTTATCTCTTTAAGCCTATATGTTATCCTTATGGACCAAATATTAGTACTTGTATTCAACTTCCATTTATAAAGTGAATTTTCAAGCAAAAATGTTATATGTGTCTCCTATTAAGCCAACTGTCTTTGTCAGCAGCACTTGGACAAAAGTTTCAGCTGCACTGTTAATTTTTTTCCTGTCATCCATTAACTTGTGAAGTTTTTGAAATCTATTTTTGTTCTCAGAGTATTTTCAGGTTTAAATAGAACTCTCCTCCAACTGGTGACACCCATAACAGTGGTTTATTTAAACATCTAATGACTGCTAAAGAGGTGGAAATTTTTTAACATTTTTAAGAATGTCACCCTAGTGCTTTTCCACCAAGGTTTGTATCTTCATTATTAGATGCTTACAGTTAAAAATTAAATGTAGGAGTTCCCTTCCACTTAGCATGAGTCCTGGGAGGGAATTTTATTGAGACTATCATGATAACAACAAGGGTAAATTTCATGTAAACTTTAAACCCTTGTTTCTATTTTTCTGAAGGTGGTTGTTTTTTCATGCCTTTGATATGTATGCAGGCAGTGCTTTTGTAATGCACCCTGAACTCTGGTGTACTTGAACCCCATTCAGGCTCTTCCATTTACTTGCTAATAGCACAGTTGGCCTTTCTTATTAGTTATCTAATCTAAAAAGATTTTGCACAGAAAAAGAAACCATAAACAACACAAGCAGACAACCTACAGAATGAGAGAAAATATTTGCAACCAACAAGGAGCTAATCTCCAAAATATGCAAGTAGCTCATTCAGCTCAATAAAAAAAAAAAAAAAAAAAAATCCCCCATCCCTGGGATTCTCCAGGCAAGAGTACTGGGGTGGGGTGCCATTGCCTTCCGCAGTAGGCTACACTAGGTGAACCTAATTCACTTATTTTGCATTTCCATTCTGCAAAATACAGTGACTAATTTCTGCTTCTATAAAATGTCCCCTTTTTTGAGGCTTCATTGATGGTTCATTTCATGGGTTATTATTTTACATACTTAATTCTATACTGTATTCAATCATTCATTGTTTTATAGGGGTGATTCCTTTCTGTTTCTCTCAATGGCAAAAATTTTATCTCTTTAAGCCTATATGTTATCCTTATGGACCAAATATTAGTACTTGTATTCAACTTCCATTTATAAAGTGAATTTTCAAGCAAAAATGTTATATGTGTCTCCTATTAAGCCAACTGTCTTTGTCAGCAGCACTTGGACAAAAGTTTCAGCTGCACTGTTAATTTTTTTCCTGTCATCCATTAACTTGTGAAGTTTTTGAAATCTATTTTTGTTCTCAGAGTATTTTCAGGTTTAAATAGAACTCTCCTCCAACTGGTGACACCCATAACAGTGGTTTATTTAAACATCTAATGACTGCTAAAGAGGTGGAAATTTTTTAACATTTTTAAGAATGTCACCCTAGTGCTTTTCCACCAAGGTTTGTATCTTCATTATTAGATGCTTACAGTTAAAAATTAAATGTAGGAGTTCCCTTCCACTTAGCATGAGTCCTGGGAGGGAATTTTATTGAGACTATCATGATAACAACAAGGGTAAATTTCATGTAAACTTTAAACCCTTGTTTCTATTTTTCTGAAGGTGGTTGTTTTTTCATGCCTTTGATATGTATGCAGGCAGTGCTTTTGTAATGCACCCTGAACTCTGGTGTACTTGAACCCCATTCAGGCTCTTCCATTTACTTGCTAATAGCACAGTTGGCCTTTCTTATTAGTTATCTAATCTAAAAAGATTTTGCACAGAAAAAGAAACCATAAACAACACAAGCAGACAACCTACAGAATGAGAGAAAATATTTGCAACCAACAAGGAGCTAATCTCCAAAATATGCAAGTAGCTCATTCAGCTCAATAAAAAAAAAAAAAAAAAAAAAAAATCCACCAAAAGCAATTCACTTGAAAAATGAGCAAAAAACATGCAGAAGGCCAAAGACACATGAAAAGATGCTCAACATCACTAATTATTAGAGAAATGCAAATCCAAAGGGCAGAGAGTTATCTCCTCATCTGTCAGAATGGTTATCATCAAAAAGTCTATAAGCAATAAATGCTGGAGAGGGTGTGGAGGAAAGAGAACCTTCTCACTCTGTTTGCCAGAGTGTAAAATTGTAATAGCCACTATGGACACAGTATGGAGGTTCCTGGAAAACTAAAAATAGAACTACTATATGACCCTGCAATCCAGAGAGAAGACGATAACTCAAAAAAGATGCAAGCACCTCAGTGTTCATTGCAGCACTATTTATATAATAACCAAGACATTCAGGCAACCTAAATTTGCAGCAACATGGATGGATTTAGAGATTATACTAAGTGAAGTAAGTTACACAAAGACAAATATTGTATAACATAGTGAAATCGTTTCTTTTTTAAAATGATACAAATGAACCTATTTACAAAGCAGAAATAGAGTCACAGACATAGAAAATAAATTTATGATTGCTAAAAGGGAAAGGGAGCAGGGGAAGGATAAATTAAAGAGTTTGGGAAATGACAAAGACCTACTATATATCACAGGGGATTATACTCAATATTTTCAAATAGCCTACATGGGAAAATAACTTGAAGAAGAATATATCTATATGTGTGTGTGTGTATCTGAATCACTTTGCTGTGCCCTTGAAATTAATATAACATTGCAAATAAACTATTGTTTGATTTAAAATGATCATAATATTAACAAAATCTTGCAAAATTGCAACATGTATAAGTCAAATAATGCATGTGAAGTCCTCAGTACAGATTTAGAATAGGCTGCTTTAATTATTGCTATCATCATTTAGAAAAATCTACGTTAAGAAAATTTTACTATACCTAATAAAATATCTAAGCCCATGCTTTATTCATCACTGTGCTATTTATAAAATTAAATAATAAATAAAAATCCAAATAAAAAGCATTAAAAAGAAGGCTCCCTTACTGTCTCAGCTGGTAAAGAAACCCGCCTGCCAATGCAGGAGACAAAAGAGACCCCGGTTCGATCCCTGGGTCAGGAAGATCTCCTGGAGAAGGAAATGGCAACCCAGCCCAGTACTCTTGCCTGGAAACTTCCATGGACAGAGGAGCCTGGTGGGATGTAGTCCATGTGATGGCAAAGAGCGAGACGTGACTGTGTGACTAACTTTCACTTTTTTTTTAAATTTTTTTATTTTTTTTTTAATTTATTTTTTTTTAATTTTTCTTTTTTTTTATTTTCATACATTTAATTACATATTTTTATTTTCTTTTTTAAGTTTGGAGTATTAGTTTTTTCCAGTTTCATCCATCTTATTAGAACTGATTCAAATGTATTCTTTTTAATGGCTGAGTAATACTCCATTGTGTATATATACCACAGCTTTCTTATCCATTCATCCGCTGATGGACATCTAGGTTGTTTCCATGTCCTGGCTATTATAAACTATTTTTTTTAGATTGAAGAATATATTTAATGAGACACATGGCAGCATTAAAATAATGCTCATATATACTTCGAAATCACTTGCAAATTTAATTTTGCTTCAAAGTTAAGTAATTGAAACAGCAAATAAGATTTAATGTGGGAGAATCCTATGGACAGAGGAACCAGGTGGGCTATAGTCAATAGAGTTGCAAAGAGTTGGACATGACTGAAGTAACTTAACACACACACGATATTCGTGACATCCAAATACATTATCCACCCATATCATCATGGCTGATACAAGTTATGATGATGATTAGGATAAAGGTATATGGCCTGAAGGTTTTGTTGGCAGTGTTGGTAGAAGAGAACCTCTAGAGAGTGGCTGTCTGGATATTTTCATGTCAAAACAATGGTACAGCATATTTACATACTATGACCTATTCATAGAATTCATTGTATTCTCCCTTTCATCAGATTTTTATTTCAGGCATCTCCCCCAACCACCATCCTCAGAACACATGCTCTTCTGTAAGCTTTGAAGGCTTAGATTCTAATCAAAATATTCTTGATCTTCTCTGCAGAAAAAGGTACTGGGATCACTTTAAGACTGAGGTGGCCATACCTGGGAAAGGTAGAGAATCTTCAACTTAAAATGGCTTGTAAGTTTGAATGTTAGAAAAGCTGCTGGAAGCATCACAGAGACACAGCAGGATGGAAAATGTGAGGATAATTTTATGAAAGTGTTGAACACCTCAAACTGCAGTTGTTAGTTACAGCATATTGCCTACAGTAGTGATATATTATGATATATAATTGCTGCTAATTAATTTCATAAATCTATTAATTTAAATGACATTTTTTTAACTCTGTAAACCATATTGGTGCATTTGTGTTAATATAGCTTTATAGCTTATATACATGAATAATACATGATTTTAATTTTAACCTTATTTTAGCACTATGAGAATTCTTTCTCTTCAGGGAATATAAGGAGTGATTCTTTATACTTGAAGAGCTCTTTATATTTAAAAGTATTTGTATGTTTGTACCTTATTTGATACTTGAAGCACTGATTAAAATACCCAAGAAATTGAGGGTCAGAGAAGTTAAGTAATGTACAAGATACACAACATCCAAGAAGACCTCAGATCAGAATACATAATTTCATTTCCTTGATCATATATCATATTTATTTTCATAAAACAAGTAGATGACTTAAAGTTCAAAGCTTCGGGTATTTTTCAATCTGTTTCTAGAAGGTGGAAAGTGGGGAGTCTAGTGCCTCTTCTTGCTGATTGAATTTTGAATGTATTTTCTTTATTATAAATTATATAAAAAGGAAAGAATCCTTCACTGATTGCCATTCCTCCTGGCAAAAGTCCAATCCATGTTTAGAAGACATCTTTTTGATAACTATGCCATTTTGATTTGATATTCCTTTCAGTTATATTTATACTCCTAATAGCCAAATTCGTCAGCACCTGCAAATAAAGTCACCATCATCATCACTCACAATGTTATTTCCACCAAGTGCAAAATATAAAGGATGGCTTGGCTGGGACATATTGATCATATTTCTTTGGAAAATCATGAAACTTCCTCTGAGATATACTATTTGTCATAACTGTATTTTTAGCCAAGAATAATGAATAACTGATAAGATGAAATATGGTAGGACATAATTGGCAAATGGAGAGCATTTTGCAGAAATCACTCAAAGTATTTTGAATTTCATTTCAAGTCATGGTTTATTTAACACTAGCTGAGTGTTCAGAGTCATACACAAAAGATTGATGATCTTTTAAAGCAATTCCTAAGTGTAATATTATGTCGTAAAGAATTATGCCACTCTCTTTAAGGGTGCTGAGAAAGATGTCAGGAGGCATCAATAACAACTCAAGTATTACTAACCATCTGCGTTTTGTAAATCAAGTAGGCAGAGGGTTTCCCCATACAACCCCTAAAGAAATTACATGATCCTGAAAGACATTTACTAGAGTATTTCTATAAGAATATAGCTTATTATTGAAAGGTAATGAATTTGGAGATAACCCTAGATGTCCCAAGAAGAAGAATCAAATAAAAATAATACAAGTATCTACTCAGGGGGGAATTTCCATAAGCTTAGCTTTGGCGTCAATGTTTCAGTTGGCATTTCCTGAAAATCATTTTTATTCTTACTAGGGAAGTCATAGATGTTCTGTCTACTGAGTGCTGTTCTACATAGTCCTCCTGTGTCCTTAAAGAAAAAAAAAAGTGAGTCTCTACAAACTCACATGTGTGCCTTCTACACACTTTTCTTATTTCTCTTTTCTTATTTTCTTTCTGTGCTTTCTTTATCTTACTTTCAAGTGGTGAGATATTTTGAAATTAGTATAGGCTTAGATTCAGAACACTTGATTGTAGCTTCAGATCTGGTATCTATTAGCTTTGAAGAAATGAACAAGTGACTTAGCTTTTTCATCTATAAAATGAAAATAATGATAGTTTCTAGGAGTGATGCTTAGTAAATGATACAGAATAGATCCTTATTAAAAGTAAGTTGTTATAAAGATTTTTAATCTTCCAAATAAGATTATTTTTAAAAAATATAAAAATATACAATTTTGAGTTTATCTAGATGTTTTTGTATCATAAATATGGCAATAAAATCTGAAATGCTTTGGTAAAATAGTTTTATTTATCTTTTTGGGGGTAGGTAGTTTGCAGGGGGAGAGGTAGTTTGTTTTAACATACTGGAGTCAGAGGATTTGATTTAGGTTCCTGATGAATGATTCATTTGTAAGCAAACCATTTGGAATATTTGAGATGCCTGTTTCTATCTTTAAAAAGTATAACTCTCATGCATCTATGTCATTTTGAAACTCCATATGAGGTAGTGTTTGCAACCACATAGCTCTTAAGGATGGAAAGAGGCTCTATTAATGTTTGTTGACATCACTGTTACTAATACAACTGTGTTAATATCATGAGGAATTATTGAATTGGCATCTCTTTCATCTGTTTCTAGAAAAAAAGCAAAGACAATATATTTTTATCCCGTGCACTGAATCCAGAATGGTGCTTCTCCATAGTGAGGTGCACTTAAAGCCTCAACTCTATTGCTAAGAGGAAGAAAACCTTCATACAGAAGTCCCAAGTCTTGGACAGTTTGCCCATTAGCTGCTCTGACAAATACAGAGTTAAATTACTTGGGTCTTTCTTTTGAGAAATGACAAATTTAGTGGGAATAATAAATCTAAAAATACATACACGAGTACACACACACATTGTAGCTACATGTTAGAAGAGTTCATAGGAGGAAGAAACAGATGAAGCTTATATATGAGGTTATGTGTGAACTGGGTGGTACAAGTCAACTTGGTTGAGTCTTGTGGTAAATTAAGGGAAGAGAAACAACATTTGTAAGAAAACTGTGATGAAAGTGTTAAAGGGAGGTGATGGGAGGGAGGAGGAGAATTATATAGAATAAAGAGAAGCTACCTTTTGATTCAAATATTGTATACTGATGGGAAATGAAGTAAACCTAAACACTGGTAAGCTTTAGAAGATACGGGAGAGGAGCTAATATACATTTTAAATTCAGGGTAAATATTATGAGACCAGAAACCCCACTACTCAGCATACACCCAGAGAAAACTGTAATTCAAAAAGATACATGCAACCTAACATTCATTGCAGCACTATTTACAATAGCCAAGACATGAAAGCAGCCTAAATGTCCATCAACAGATGAATAGATAAAGAATGTGTGGTACATATATCCAATGGAATATTACTCAGCCCTGAAAAGGAATGGAGCTGGATCATTTGTAGAGATGTGGATGGATCTGAAAACTGTCACACGGAATGAAGTAAGTCAGAAAGAAAAAATCAAAGACTGCATATTAATGCATATATGTGGAATCTAGAAAAACAACATAGGTGATCTTATTTGCAAAGCAGACATAGAAGACACAGATGTAGAGAACAAATTGTCACCAAGGCAGAGGGGAGGGAGGTGGGATGAATTGGGAGATTAGAACTGATGTATATATGCTATTGGTACTATGTACAAAATAGACAACTAATGAACATCTACTGCATAGCACAGGGAACTCTACTCAGAGCTCTGTGGTGACTGAAATGGGAAGGAAATCTAAAAAAGAGGGGGTATATGTCTACATACAACTGATTCACTTCACTGTACAGCAGAAGCTAGCACAAAATTGTGAAGCAACTATGTACCAATAAAATATTAATTTTAAAAAGTGATGTACACCAAATGATTCCTTTTCACATATGTGTACACCACTGATTGAGTAATAAATCTCTTCATCTCACCTTAATTGGGGAGCTCAAGGACACCGACCCACTCATTTTTTTCTCCAGCGTTCCTCTACAAGATCCCTCTCCTTTCCCTGTTCCCACCCCTGCTCCCTGGCTTCTATCTGTCCTGTCTATTACGAAGCCTTTAGCCATCTAACCACCTCTACAGATAGGCTCAAGGATCTACAATGCCTTTTCAGTTTCTCTAGAGATATTCCCCTGTCTACCCTCTTCTGCTTGCCTGATCTACCCCTGAAACTCCGCTGTAACCAGTGCTGTATCTTTGGTAATGTGCTGGTTTGTTTGCAGGCTGGTTTCCCCAAATAAATATGAATCATCTGATGGAATAGTCCACTTTTTTCTCCTTTTTTGTAAGTCCACTTTAATTCCCTTTATTATCAAGAGACAGTTATGAAGTATAATACTACTGACATTGAACTCCAGAAAGTGTTCTGGAAGTGAAATTAGTATTAAATGTTCTATTCTCTTAAGGTCTAACACATTCAGATGATAGTATCCTGTAAATAGGCTAATGTATATGCTTAGCCACTCAGTCATGCCTGACTCATTGCGACCTCATGAATGGGGGCCTGCCAGGTTCCTCTGTCCATCGGATTTTTCAGGCAATAATACTGAAGTGGGTTGCCATTTCCTTCTCAAAAGGATCTTCCTGACCCAGGGATAGAACCCAGATCTTCAATATTGCAGGCAGACTTTACCATCTGACAAACCAGGTAATGTTACTATATTTTCAGTGTTCAGTTCAGTTCAGTCACTCAGTCGTGTCTGACTCTTTGTGACCCCATGAATCCCAGCACGCCAGGCCTCCCTGTTCATCACCATCTCCCGGAGTTCATTCAGACTCATGTCCATCGAGTCCTTGATGCCATCCAGCCATCTCATTCTCGGTCGTCCCCTTCTCTTCCTGCTCCCAATCCCTCCCAGCATCAGAATCTTTTCCAATGAGTCAACTCTTCGCATGAGGTGGCCAAAGTACTGGAGTTTCAGCTTTAGCATCATTCCTTCCAAAGAAATCCCAGGGTTGATCTCCTTCAGAATGGACTGGTTGGATCTCCTTGCACTCCAAGGGACTCTCAAGAGTCTTCTCCAACAGCACAGTTCAAAAGCATCAATTCTTCGGCGCTCAGCTTTCTTCACAGTCCAATTCTCACATCCATACATGACCACAGGAAAAGCCATAGCCTTGACTAGACGGATCTTAGTCGGCAAAGTAATGTCTCTGCTTTTGAATATACTGTCTAGGTTGGTCATAACTTTTCTTTCAAGGAGTAAGCGTCTTTTAATTTCATGGCTGCAGTCACCATCTGCAGTGATTTTGGAGCCCCAAAAAATAAAGTCTGACACTGTTTCCACTGTTTCCCCATCTATTTCCCAGGAAGTGATCGGACCGGAAGCCAAGATCTTCTTTTTCTGAATGTTGAGCTTTAAGCCAACTTTTTCACTCTCCTTTTTCACTTTCATCAAGAGGCTTTTTAGCTCCTCTTCACTTTCTGCCATAAGGGTGGTGTCATCTGCATATCTGAGGTTATTGATATTTCTCCCAGCAATCTTGATTTCAGCTTGTGTTTCTTCCAGTCCAGAGTTTCTCATGATGTACTCTACATAGAAGTTAAATAAGCAGGGTGACAATATACAGCCTTGATGTACTCCTTTTCCTATTTGGAACCAGTCTGTTGTTCCATGTCCAGTTCTAACTGTTACATTTATTTATTTAGTAAGTACATAGTTATTAAGAAGTCAGAGTATATGAAAAACAGTCTGAAGTATCAGCAGACTTTAATTCTTGCCATAGTTCTTCCTCCAAGTAGATCTATGACCTTAGAAAATCACTTAAAATATCTAGACCTGAGTTTCCTATGAATTGAGCCATTCACTGCATGTTCCCTACAATTACTTTCAGCTCTAGTTGATTGGTTTCAGCTCCAGATATAATATGCCTTGTGCTAAGGAAAACAAAGTGTTCTTGGAACCATCAGAAGACAAAAAACCTGCTGAAATTCAGAGGAACCTTATAATTTTGCCTTCCTGCCCACCAGATTATAGACCAACCAACATATAGGAACCAGGTAAACATTAAAACACATAATCCACTTTATTTCTTATATTTAACTGTTAGAAGTCTGACCTTCAAGTCAGAATAAGGATTCTCAATTCCTCTTTTAGGAACTGAGCCCTGTTACAGATGGACATTCAAGAGGACAGTAGGAACCTTATACATCACAGCAGGAGATTGGGAAATGTGCTCAGCTTGTGGATAGATTCCTGTAAAGAAAGACAAAAGGCACAGTGTGCTCTAATTTTAAAATGTTTTCATCACTCTCACAAGAAATTCAATGATTATTAGCCTTTACCTCAAACCCCGGGGAAGGCAATGGCACCCCACCCCAGTACTCCTGCCTGGAAAATCCAATGGATGGAGTAGCCTGGTGGGCTGCAGTCCATGGGGTCGCTAACAGTCGGACAGACTGAGTGAATTCACTTTCACTTTTCTCTTTCATGCATTGGAGAAGGAAACGGCAACCCACTCCAGTGTTCTTGCCTGGAGAATCCCAGGGATGAGGGAGCCTGGTGGGCTGCCGTCTATGGGGTCACACAGAGTCAGACACGACTGAAGTGACTTAGCAGCAGCACCTCAAACCCACCTTTCACGTGTACCCACAGTCCTAGCTAAATCACTTTGCATCTCTAAAGATTTGCCTATTCTGGACATTTCATAAAATGGAATAATATAATAAGTGGTCTTTTTAAAATTAAATATATTTGATGTGTAACACTGTAAATTTAAGATGTAAAATGTGTTATTTTGATGCATTGATATATTACACTATTTTTGCCATTGTCATGAAATAATATGGAGTGCTTTATGAATTTGCATGTTATCCTTTTGTGGGGGCCATGCTAGCCTTCTCTGTAATGTTTCAATTTTAGTATATGTGCTGCCAAAGCAAGTACAGTATGTGGTCTTTTGTGTGTGGCTTCTTTCATATATGATAATGTTTTCAAGTTTTATCCACATTGTAGCATGTATCAGTATTTCTTTTTGTTTCTGAGCAGTATTCCACTGTGTGGAAAAACAAAACAAAACAAAACACATTTTGTTTATTTGTTCACCAGTTGATGTACATTTAGATTGTATTAGAAAAAAGAAAGACAAAGGGCATAACATGTGTTATCAACTTTCATCAGTAATCAACAAATACCAGTAGCCAACAACTATCTAGCTTTCACACATGCCAGTACCATCTTCCAGGCTTCAGGGAGGAGTGAGTGATGAGTGGCAAGAAGTGAGGAATAATCTGTCCCAACATTTCCTGGGGAGGTGGAAGAATTGAGGAGACTTTCTATTTCTATTTCTAGTCTAGTCAGGGAACACCCTCCACCAACACCATCACCATCACTAAGACACACACACACAATATGTTTTACACAATGCATATGATAAGATTGGTTTTAATAGAAATGAACAAAAGTATATTGTTCTTTAGTTCTCAGAATCAAACGATGCCATTGAGAGATAGGAGTTGCAGATATGTATTTACCATTAGGAGCATTGACCTTCCTGATCTCATATTCACCATATAAAATAATTATTATTTAAAAAAAAAAAGACTCTAGCAGGCTCAAAATATATTCACTAAGTCAGTTTGGAAACTCTATTTTTTCTTGTATAAATGTTGATTGAGCATGATTCAAAGGAACAAAAATAAGGTATTAAAATAATAAATCCTTCAATGCCAGTCCTTGTCTCTAAAGAAATAAGTAAATGAAGAGAACAGGAGTATAGTTTATTATCTCCTCTGGACACTTTTATGCACTTTTTCATATGCTGCTCCTTTGGCCCAAAATGTTCTTCCTTGGTTTGTCTGCCATTAAGTCCTAAAAGCTAAATTAGCCTTCCCAACCTCCTTACTTATTGAGAAGCTTCAAATCTATCACAGTATCACCTAGGATATCCTGACCTCTGAACTAATTCTGAAGTAATCTCTCTCTCTGCCTCACTGTTATTGCAGCTCCTGTAATTCTCTATTTAAGGACTTGTTATGCAACATTCTAACTTTGCTATTTGTCTCTCATTATTCTGTGCTTTGCTTAAGATCAGAGGTATATGACATGCATAAAATACACCCCAAAAATCTTTGTCCAGTGAATAAATGAAGATGTTTTGGAAAAAAAAATTCTACAAATGTGGTTAGCTAGTTTGGCTTTGTGGAGAATTTTCTAAATACAAACGTATTAAGTTAAGAATTCTTGAGAAGAAAAATACTGAGACAAGGAGTTGAATGCAAGTGGTTTATTTGTGATGTGATGCCAGAAATCATGGAGCGGGGGTGTGCTGGTGGGAAAGTAAGATAAGAAAGGGAAGAAAGTCAATAAAAGTTCTGCTAATTAACTGGTTACCATCGTGTGCCACAGGATCTCAGTCTTGCTAGAGACCTCTAGAAAACTACAAACCTCAAGATTCTCCTA
>SJYX01021592.1:226544-246835 GCA_006410675.1 Oreotragus oreotragus
TTCAGTTTCAGCATCAGTTCCTCCAATTAATATTCAGGAATGATTTCCTTTAGTGCTGTCTCTTATACACATCTAGATGTGTATAAGAGACAGGACAATATACAGCCTTGACGTACTCCTTTTCCTATTTGGAACCAGTCTGTTGTTCCATGTCCAGTTCTAACTGTTGCTTCCTGACCTGCATACAGATTTCTCAAGAGGCAGGTTAGGTGGTCTGGTATTCCCATCTCTTTCAGAATTTCCCACAGTTTATTGTGATCCACACAGTCAAAGGCTTTGGCATAGTCAATAAAGCAGAAATAGATGTTTTTCTGGAACTCTCTTGCTTTTCCCATGTTCCAGTGGATGTTGACAATTTGATCAGTGGTTCCTCTGCCTTTTCTAAAACCAATTTGAACATCAGGAAGTCCATGGTTCATGTACTGCTGAAGCCTGACCTGTAGAATTTTGAGCATTACTTTACTAGCGTGTGAGATGAGTGCAATTGTGCGGTAGTTTGAGCATTATTTGGTATTGCCTTTCTTTGGGATTGGAATGAAAATTGCCATAATGAGCAGTCTTGATTCATCTGAAACTCACCCTCAATTCCTAAGGTTATTTTAAAGAAGTTCCAAGACAGCAAATCATTTTTATCCATAAGTATTTTAATATGTATCTTTGAAAGATGTGGAATCTCCTCCCACTAAACATATTTAGCATAAACATTATTTTTATAGACTTCCCTGGTGTCTCAGATGGTAAAGGGTCTGCCTACAATGTGTGAGACCCAGGTTCAATCCCTGGGTTGGGAAGATTTTTTGGAGAAGAAAATAGCAACCCACTCCAGTATTCTTGCCTAGAAAATTCCATGGTCAGAGGAACATGGTAGGCTACAGTCCATGGGGTCATAAAGAGTTGGATACAACTGAGCAACTTCATTTTCACTTTATTGTTTTTATGCTTAAATATTAACTTTAATATCTAGCCAGCGCTCACAGTTGTCTTCCCCCCCCCTTCTGTTGGCAGCAGTATTAAATAAGGTACACTTGGCTGACACAGGTTATACAGATTGCTTTTCTGTTCCCCTCCACCCCATGCCTCTAGGTTGCTTGTATTGTAGCGATTCCCACAGCCTGGATTTGGCTGATCGCTTCTCCCCCTGTGTCAATTAACTTGTTCCTCTGACACCTTAGGTTGGTATTTAGGTCTTGAACTTTGATATAGCTCATTTGGATTTTCTTCACCCCTTTCATCTATGTAGGAGGTAGGGTTGTATATCTCCCTTATAAGGTATATAACATCTTTGTGTGTGTGTGTGTGATGTTGGAGCTATTCATGATCCTTGCTCAAGGTCCATTAATTTATTAAGGGTTGCAGAGTGGGGATGTTCTAAGCTCTTTGGTTAATGCTGAACTATAGTGTTTATAGGGAGAGTAGGGGAAAATAAATTTTTCTATTTTTAAAACCTGTTTTCAAAATGGGGAATTGGTTCTCCTCTAGTGAGGAGAGGGGCTAGTGAGTTTTCATGGTTGTTTGTTTGGTTTGGTTTTGTGAATGTTAGTTTAAGCTCATGGATTTAAGCGTTTCTCATCTGCTTCAGTCCATTTCCTCTGTTATGCTTGTGTCAACCTTTGGCCATCTTTGGGCAGTGGGAGTATGTTCAGGTTGGGTCCTAAGTCTTTTGCACATACTCTAGAAGTCTTGACTAGTTTCTTTTTTTAATGTCTTGTTTTGTTTTGTTTTGTTTTTTGTTTCTGGTGTGACAGGATGTTTCTAGTTCATTTTGTACAGCATTTGCTCAGCCCTGGAATCATCCATTTCTCCAAGCAGCCCTGTCTTCTTTTAGGGTGAAATGGTATTTAAAGACTACAGTCTGGGTGCTAGAGGGGCTTCTTGCTCTTGGTTATTGTTTCTTGGCTTTTTTTCATTATACCAAGTTAAAATACATTTTTAAGGTAAACAAATATGTTTATATGGGTGTTTCCAATCCAAATCAGATACAGGACACTAGTTTTTTACTTCATCTTATGGTGCTTACATCTGCACCTCTTTTCTCCCATTATCTATTCTCTTTGTTCCATGTCTAAGCCCAATTCTCAATGATATTAACATAATTATTCATTTGTTTTACCTTATAATGTGACTTCTGAAAACATAATAAGATTTATCTTTTGGCAGTTCATACTGTCTTCAGGTGGGTGTATCACGCAGAGAATGTGTTTTCAATTGTTTTGTTTAAAACCACTTTTGATAGTTCTTTTTTGTATGGCTCTTTGAACCAACAGGTTGGGTAGATATTTAGGTACTTTTATTTAAATTTACTCTGAAATTTTAGGAATTGCTTTTTAAAAAATTAGTTCTTTCATAATTATAATTCTGTATAATGTTCTCATGATTCCAAAATCAAGACAAGGCTACTTTTAAAGAAGGCTGATATCCTTGTTAGCTCTATTCTAATTCTCCTTCTCCTTTTAGAGATAACTTTCCAGGTTAATTTTGACTCATCTTTTTATTAATGTTTTTTAAATATAGTTTTATCTGAAATTTTAGTTTTTCTACTGTGCAGAATGAAAAATTTAAATTTCAGTACTATAGTCTCTGGACTTGGGTTTATAAGGATTTTTCTGGAAGCATGAAATGTGTCATGGACTCTGGTTAAAGCTCTTTGTGATCATTGTAACTCCTTCATAGCAGGTCTGTAGCCATTCCAGGCTCAGATGCCAAGACAGGGCAAGAGTGGAGGTTAGCAGATGCTTACATGGGGTTAATTTCTGCATCCAGAATCTTCCATGGAGAAAAATCTTCAGGCTCCATCCTAATCAGATGAACCTAAACCAGTTTCTGGAGGCTGGACCTTGGGCATCAGAGTGCCCTTATCCCCACCCAGGTGATGCTATGGTGCAGTCAGGATGAAGACCACTGTGTAAAAGATGAGTGAAGGCTAGGATATCTAGAATGCTGGTGGTTATGATATCCCAGATCACTACTTTTTCTCCTTATCTCTGGATTTTTCTCAACTCTACTTTAGAACTCCCCCAGTTCTAAAGATTAACTGCCTGTTCAGTTTTCCCCTATGAGCTCACTTTTTTCTGCTTATATGTTTCACTCAAGTGTTTTTCTTTGTTAGCTTGCTTCTATTTTTGTGTTTTTGTTTGCATGAATGAGATGTGGGGAAATTGGGTGAGAAATGTTTCAAGTACCTTAACTTGGAGGAGGAATTCTATCCACTGCAGAAGTTCCAGTTTCTAACCAAACCCTGCAAGAAGTTATCCTAAGAAGCAAAAGGTAGGACCCAATATCAGGTGCTTTCAGAAGGCTGACTACCAAGGACTCTATCAAGTAATGGCTACCACAAGCTTCCCTGGCAGTCCGGTGGTTAAGACTCCATGGCCCCAGTGCAGATATGAGGGTTTTTGATCCCTGGACCTGGACTGGGAACTAAGGTTCTGCATGCCACAGGGTGTGGCGCAAATAAAAAGTCTGCCTCAGAGACTCAGACTCTCAGATAATCCTGAACAATGGATCTTGTGGTATTAAATTCAGCTTTTTTAAAGATCCGTTATGATTTCAGAGCTGTGGAGAATTCTTGTGAAACAATAAAAACTATATTCTCAATTGATTTGTGGAAAGAATATACTGTGGTTATAGATTGGTGTCAGAGAGGAAAGGCTTAAGGGACAGTGTTTGACCTTGTTCCTGCTTATCAAGAAAGTTTTAATTCGGTTAGCTTCATGATTGATAATGAAGTTGTTTTATTTCTTATTAATTGATGGTGAGAATCAGGAATGTCCAGATGAGAGAATTCCTTGGTGGTGTCTGCCCACACCAGTGGTGGGGCAGCTCCCGGGAATGGCTGCCCCCAGTGTCTATGTCCCCAGGGTGAGCCACAGCCACTCCTTGCCTCTCTGAGAGACTCTCCAAGGCAAGCAGAGTCTTCTGGAATTCGATCTATCCTTGGGATTCACACCACTGTTTCATTTGGTCTTAATACTTGGACTAGAGCATTGAGCATATGCAGGAGTTAATCTTCTGGCAGCTGGACACACTTTTGCCTGGTTTGCCTCAGGCAGTTTTACCAAATGTCAGAAATGGAAACACTCACAGATTACAAATGCTGCTGCCAGCTGTCCTGCTAAACCACTCTCCATCTCTAACCTTTCCTTGTGTGTGGAGGGGAAGGATTTACTCAGTCTACCTGTGATGGCCTCAGTCACTTCTGCCCTGTGTGTTCTGGAAGCTTGGAAGAATCATATTTGATATGTGACTTCTTACTCTCTCTATGTACTTGGGGTTTCGTTTTCACAATTGTGTGCTGTTTATTATTTTGCTATTTTTTGAGAGAAATTACTGAAAAATTGTTTTTTACTTGCTGCTATTTTTCATATGGAACATAATATCCATTTTCTGTTTTCTGTAGTTGCAGCTTATGCCGGGATGGAAATTCCTGTGTGTTGCGCTTTCCATCGCTTCTCTGAGTTGCCGGGGCTGCTCCTTGCTGGAGGCACAGCTGTGCGTGTAGTGTATGCTCCGTCACTCAGTCGTGTCTGACCCTTTGTGACCCCAGGGACTGTAGCCACCAGGTTCCTCTGTCCATGGCATTATCCTGGCAAGAATCCTGGAGTGGGCTGCCATTTCCTCCTCCAGAGGATCTTCTCAACTCAGGGATTAAACATGCATTTCCTGTGACTCCTGCATTGAGATGGATTCCTAACCATTGAGTCATCAGAGGAAGTCCCAAAATAGTGTTTAAAAAATAAAAAATGACTCTCCTCCCAAGCTGCATTGGTAACAGTTCATGTTTGAAATCCTTTGTTATCTTTTTGAAAGATAAACATTTTCTATTAAATAATATTAAATAATTATTAATTATTAATAATCGCTATCAAGAATAAAAAGAATTCACAGATGAGTGGAAGATATGAGCCATGAAGTGGCATTATACCTTAATGAGGCTATTTCTCCAAGTGTTTTTTGGTTTTGTTTTGTTTTTAATTGATTTAATTTGCTGTGCTGGGTCTTAGTTTCTGCATGTGGGATCTACTTCCCTGACCAGGGATTGAACCAAGTTTCCCTACACTGGGAGTGTGGAGTCGTAGCTAAAGGACCACCAACGAAGTCCCTCAACTAGGTTATTAAATATTGTTTCTCAGCGAAAAACTCCAGATATGCTTAGGCAGTAATGACCTGCCTTTATTTACACTCCTTTTTGCTGGATTTATTGAATTTATCCATATTATCTTTGGTGAGTGCTATTATTCTTATTTCTCCTGTAGTTACAGGGATGCTAAGCTCAAATGGAGAGCTGAGTAACAGGCAACAGTGTTTCCCAAATAGAATCATAAGTTTCAGGGAAGTTTGGGATGGCAGATATTACTGCTGGGCTTCTGGTGGTTTGTGGCTCCAGCACTGGACTGCCCTTGGGGACACCTGGGCCAGGACTGCCCGTGTGTACAGTTTGATGTTCTTGCTTCTCTGTGTGGCCTCCACATTTCCATCTCAGGAAACTGTAAACAGTGTGTTTGACAATCCACTGCAGGAGGGGCTCTTCCAAGAGCTCTCTGTGCCTCTCGGGATGGATGACAGGACACAGTGGAAATGTATCAGTTCAGTTCAGTTCAATTCAGTCGCTCAGTCGTGTCCGGCTCTTTGCGACCCCATGAATTGCAGCACGCCAGGCTTCCCTGTCCATCACCAACTCCTGGAGTTTACTGAGACTCATGTCCATCGAGTCAGTGATGCCATCCAGCCATCTCATCCTCGGTCGTCCCCTTCTCCTCCTGCCCCTAATCCCTCCCGGCATCAGAGTCTTTTCCAGTGAGTCAACTCTTCGCATGAGTCAACTCTCCAAAGTACTGGAGTTTACATTTTACTCAGTCCTGATCATCTTATTCACACTTCTTCAACTAAATACTGTTCCCTTTATCCTCTGTAGTGGATGAAAATCTCCATGACTTCATGGAGGCAGAGGCAGTTGGTGCAGCCTGTTAATGTGTGTGTGTGCATGTGTTCACTTGTGTAGATAAGACATTAAGGTTTAATGAGACCCCATGTAAGGGATGGGGACATCTTTTGATACATATCCTGATGAGGCACCGGCTGGCTGAGCAGAAAATGCTTGTTTTTTTTTCTTTTTTTGGTGTTTGGTGTTATGGATTCTCCTTCCCTCCTCTTGCGTGTGGGTTCCTTGGCTTCAGACAGACAGAGGAGAGCTATCAAAGCACAGCTGTCAGGTCAGCCAAGCTTCCCCTGTCCGTGTTAGTAACGCGGGATTGCCGAGAAAGGAAGAGCCCTGTTCCTGAAAGACTCCAAACTGTTACCGTTTTGTCTTTCGAGAAGTCTGTGGAGGAAATGACATTGTGGCCCAAGGTGTTTAGTTTTGGTAACTTGGATATGTTGAATGACTTTCCTTGATGGTGAAGAAGGGAACCTAGGAAGAAGGGGACCTTCCAGGGGTGACTAGAGAGAGGAAGTAGGTTGTGAGGTGGAGTGGCTGTTTGGCAGGGCGGATAGGTGTTGCTGTTTGTTTTTTTCTTTGGGAAAGAACCTTGCTTTCCCTGAGTCTTACTCCTGTCTCTTATACACATCTAGATGTGTATAAGAGACAGCAATTATACAGTAGACATGAGAAATAGATTCAATGGATTAGATCTGATAGTCAGAGTGCCTGAGGAACTATGGATGGGGGTTCATGACACTGTACAAGAGGCAGGGACCAAGACCATCCTCAAGAAAAAAGAAATGTAAGAAGGCAAAATGGTTGTCTGAGGAGGCTTTACAAATAGCTGTGAAGAGAAGAGAAAAGAAACTAAAGGCAAAGGAGAAAAGGAAAGATATACCTATTTGAATGCAGAGTTCCAAAGAAGAGCAAGGAAAAATAAGAAAAAGTTCCTCAGTGGTCAATGCAAAGAAAGAGATGAAAGCAATAGAATGGGAAAGACTAGAGATCTCATCAAGAAAATCAGAAATACCAGCGGAACATTTCATACAAAGATGGTCACAATAAAGGACAGAAATGGTATGGATCTAACAGAAGCAGAAGATGTTAAGAAGAGGTTCAAAGAATACATAGAAGAACTATACAAAACAGATCTTCATGACCCAGATAATCACAGTGGTGTGATCACTCGCCTAGAGCCAGATATCCTGGAAGGTGAAGTCAAGTGGGCCTTAGGAAGCAACACTAAGAACAAAGCTAGTGGAGATGGTGGAATTCCAGTTGAGCTATTTCAAATCCCAAAAGATGATGCTATGAAAGTGCTGCACTCAATATGCATCAAATTTGGAAAACTCAGACGTGTCCACAGGATTGGAAAAGGTCAGTTTTCATTCCAGTCCCAAAGAGAGGCAAGGCAAAAGAATGCTCAAACTGCCACACAATTGCACTCATCTCACATGCTAGTAAAGTAATGCTCAAAATTCTCCAAGCCATGCTTCAATAGTACATGAACCAAAATCACTGCAGTTGGTGACTGCAGCCATGAAATTAAAAGATTCTTGTTCCTTGGAAGAAAAGTTATGACCAACCTAGACAGCATATCAAAAAGCAGAGACATTACTTTGGCAACAAAGGTCCATCTAGTCAAAGCTATGGTATTTCCAGTAGTCATGTATGGATGTGAGAGTTGGACTATCAAGAAAGCTGAGCGCCAGAGAATTGATAATTTTGAACTGTGGTGTTGGAGAAGACTCTTGAGAGTCCTTTGGACTGCAAGGAGATGCAACCAGTCCATCCTAAAGGAAATCAGTCCTGAATATTCACTGGAACTGATGCTAAAGCTGAAACTCCAATACTTTGTGTACCTGATTTGAAGAACTGAGTCATTGGAAAAGACCCTGATGCTGGGAAAGATTGAAGGTGGGAGGAGATCGGGATGACAGTGGATAGATGGCTGTATGGCATTACTGACTCAATGGACATTAGTTTGAGTATACTCTGGGAGTTGGTGACCGAAAGGGAGGCCCAGAATGGTGCAGTCCATGGGGTCGCAAAGAGTCGGACACGACTGAGTGACTGAATTGAACTGAACTTCCTGGTGTTCAGAAGAATCTGCCTGCAGTGCAGGAGACCCTTGTTCAATCCCTGCATCAGGAAGATACCCTGGAGAAGAAAACAGCAACCCACTCCAGTATTCTTTCCTGAAGAATTCCATGAACAGAGGAGCCTGGCAGTGTCCAGTCCATGGGGTCACAAAGAATAAAACACGACTGAGTGACTATTACTCACTCAAATTTGAACTGGAGCCCAGAATAACATAAGACATTTGACAATTGCTCAGCAAGTAATTGTTGACTTTCCCAGGTCACATATGATAAATGCTTTCCTGGGAAAGGATCATCTCCTTCTTGTGGAACAGAACCTGGGGTCCTGTGTCTGGGCTGGAGCTGCCAGAGCTCCCAAGATCACTCCGTTCCCTGGGCTGACCCCTCCCCATGGGCCAGATCAGCCAGGCCAGAGCCCGTCATGGGGAGGAGCTCCAGCTTCACCATGAATTGTGGAGAACTCATGCACCCTCCATACAGGTTTCCGTCCTGGGTGAGTTCTCATGAATTCTGCTTGTCTGGAAACCCTGTGGCTCATGCCAGGTGCCTGGTTGGATGAGTGGCCTCCGGGTTTAATGTTGGATCATATCCTGGAGNCCATGGGCCAGATCAGCCAGGCCAGAGCCCGTCATGGGGAGGAGCTCCAGCTTCACCATGAATTGTGGAGAACTCATGCACCCTCCATACAGGTTTCCGTCCTGGGTGAGTTCTCATGAATTCTGCTTGTCTGGAAACCCTGTGGCTCATGCCAGGTGCCTGGTTGGATGAGTGGCCTCCGGGTTTAATGTTGGATCATATCCTGGAGCAGGTCTTTCTCTGCTGTTCCTGGTTCTCTAGTTTCTCTTTGGTACCAGATGCTAAAGAGGCTTGAAGGCAAGTAGGTCTCATAGCATAGCCCATGTGGATTTTCTTGCTGTCCTGGGCTGTTGGCTCCCTGGCTGGGGCCGCTAAGCCTCGAATGGATCCCATCCTAATATGGGTCCTGGGTCTTGGCTGTGGCAGCTCATGGGAGAAGCAGACATAGAGGGAGAGGCCGCAGGATCTGGGGTTCTTCCTGAGAGGGAATCCTCCCCACTGTGGTGCTGGGGGTGTTGATTTCAAAGTTGTCCAGCCCCAGTAATACTTCCTGCTGGGGATCCAGGAAGGCCAGGCCTGGGGCTGCGTAAGGGGCAGCTGGTAGAGCCCTGGGCCCTCTTTTAGGAGATTGGTTGTTGGGTGGTCATGGCGGAGAAGTGGGGATAGAGGACCTTGAATGTAGGGGCTCCTCTGTGTGGCAGTACTACTAGTACTAGTACTAGTAGCAGTAGCAGTACTAGTAATTTAAATTGATTTTATGAAGCAAATTTCCATGTTGTGATCTATCTGTACTGCTTGTCTTTATATTTTTGATAATGAAAGATCTAAAAGAAAAAAAGAAAGATCTAAACTCATCCCAGGATTTTCTAAAACACAAACATGGTTCCTTTTAGATCTCTAGCCCTCTTTCAATTCCTCCGGTGCACAGAACGCCCCATGGATCATCCATGATTCCAAGCAGTGTGCTCTTTCCACCCATAGCACAAGCAGGGCCTGCCAGGTACTCCTGGCAGCACCAGTGAGAAAAAGCAGGGTGATGCCAGTCCAGGGTGAGGCTCTTAGGATTCTGAAATATAAAAACCTCTGTCCTATGAGAACTGAGGAGTATCTCTACCACTTGGAGAAACAGGTACGAGGCTTTGGAGCCCTTGCAGGTCAATGCTAATTAGAACAGAACAGGCAGAGAGTTCCCAGCACCCTGGCCCCTGTGTGCACCTCCATGGGGACTGCGGGTGGGGAGGACAGGTCTCCGCCTGCCCAGGGCTCTCAGGGTGGAGAGGAGGAGCCTGAAGTTTCTGCCTGGGCCAGAGACACAGAGCCTACCTCCCCAGGTCATCAGGGCTTCTCTCTGAGAGGTGAGGTCTCCACCTGCTGGTGTGTAAGTAGGGTGACCTCAGAGAGCCAGAGTGGGTTCATCCAGTCTCCCGAGAGGGGAGGAGTGGCTGGGAGTTATGTCCTCTTCCCAGGACCCTTAGATGTGGCCCGGCCTTGTCTGGACACTTGGCCTTTGTCTGAGGCCACTTTTGCTGATGGTCTCTGGTCCAGGTGGAGGCTGTGGGGAAGCCCATAAGTGTGTAAATCTTCCCTTTGGAGCTCAGCTGATGGGCAGGAAGTAAACAGAATCCTCTGCATCCCAGTGGGCTTTGTGCCTCCACTCATGGCTGGTTCCCTGAGAGCTGAGTGGTCTTTGCATTTATTCCCCAACCCTTTCTTCCATGTGTCCCTCACTTTGCTCAACCCAGGAGGNCCATAAGTGTGTAAATCTTCCCTTTGGAGCTCAGCTGATGGGCAGGAAGTAAACAGAATCCTCTGCATCCCAGTGGGCTTTGTGCCTCCACTCATGGCTGGTTCCCTGAGAGCTGAGTGGTCTTTGCATTTATTCCCCAACCCTTTCTTCCATGTGTCCCTCACTTTGCTCAACCCAGGAGGCTGAGGAGTGGCTGCTAGTGGCAGAGATATTGTGGGCTGAGAGCAACCACTGAGGACCACACAGCAGGAGAGGAGGAGGGGGCCTTGAGCAGAGAGGACGGGGACCTGCAGAGCAGACCTGCTGTGTGCGCCCTACTGGTTCCTAAGAGCATCGCGTTAGTCATTAGGTGTTGGTAATACCCACAGTGATGACCTTGAGTTATAAATTAGGGTTTTATATCCACCTTTTCTTTTTCTAAGCATATGTAAGGTTTTAATATAAAGTTAAAAGAATTTTTTAAATTGAAATATGATTGGCTTACAATGTTATATTAGTTTCTGGTATACATCATTACTGATTTAATATTTTATACAGTACATGATAAGTTTAGCTACCAACTGTCACCATGCAAAGTTATTCCAATATTATTGAATATATTTCCTATGTTGTATAATTCCGTGATTTATTTCTTTTTTAAAATTTTATATATTTATTTTGTGCCCCCGATCCCCTTTTAATTATTTTATAATTTGGAGTTGTACCTCTTAAGTTCCCTCACCTGTTTCACTTGTTTCCTCCACCCCCCTCAAGCCATTTTCTTTATGTAGTCAGGGAAGTAGGAGACTCTTTTTGAAAGATTGCATTCATAATGGTTAAAAATTTTAGCAATCTGGGTAGAAGTGAAACTTTAATTATCGTCTAGAAAATTTGGTTTTACACATGACTTTTTTCAAGAATTCTTGTTCCACTGTGGTCGCCTGTGAGGAACAATGAGTTTTCCAAGCCTTGGTGAATCCAGCCTCTGCCATTAAGAACAGAGTAAGTCTCTTACCAGGACTTCTAATAATAAAAGTGATGAAAAATCCTTGTTTTTTTGTTTTTATGGTGGTTTCAGATCACTCTGCGCTGTTGTAGCTCATTTAGGTGTCCCAGGATTCCTCTGAGGGAGGCACGGCTGGTATTTTCACAGATAAAGACCCGGAGACCCAGGAGGGCACACGATGGGCTTGGGGTCATGTGACTGGCAGGTGGCCCACCTGGCCCCTGAGGCGCAGTGTTCTGACTTCTAGACCCGTGTTCTCTGCGTTCTGTCCTCTCCTCCCACAGCCTCCACCGAGGCTCAGAACCAAGAGGAGCTGCTTTTCTAGCAACAGCTCTGGCCCCTCTGTCACCTGATTTCTATAGTGTTTTTTTTTTTTTTTAATTTCCTGTAGATTTTTAAGAACATTTCAAAAATACAAAGAATAGAATGGAAAGGTAACACAATGTGTCACTCCAGAATAGGGCTCTCTGGCAGAAAGATTGTTGTGAGTTGATTGTGTTTTTCAGAAATAGACACAGGAGAAACTCTGAAGACAGGGTAGAAGTTAGTTTTCTGAGGGACATTTACACTGATAAAGGAAGTCTCCATTTGTAAAGGTGTCTCCCTCTCTGTACCAGAAAAAGAAGGATGGCTCTAAATCACAGCAGAATCCTGTTGAAGGACAGTCTTCAAGAAGGATGAAATCTGCATAACAAACACAACCCTAGTGTAGTTTAAGCTTTTTTTCCTGTTAACCTCTCATTGGTGCTCCTTCACCTTTTCTTTTGTCTTTAGGGGGAGATGGCATTTAAGGTGGTGGCTTGGGCCATCTCAGGGAGTTACTCAGTTCTTCTTGATATTTCGTATGTGTATCAGAAATACACATGTTAATAAACTTCTGTTCTATTTTCTCTTGTTATTCTGTCATTTATTACAGGGATCCTCAGCTGAGGTATCCTCAGAACGGTAAAGGGAAATAAGGCCCTATGTCACCCTAAGTCAGCTTCAATAATTGCCATAATGAGCAGTCTTGATTCATCTGAAACTCACCCTCACTTCACAAGATTTAAAGAAGTTCTAAGACATCAAATCATTTTTTATTTTATTTTATTTATTTCTTTATTTTTTACTTTACATTACTGTATTGGTTTTGCCATATATTGACATGAATCCGCCACAGGTGTACATGAGTTCCAAATCATTTTTATACATAAATATTTTAGTATGTATCTTTAAAAGATGTGGAATCTCCCCCCACTAAACATATTTAGCATAAACACTATTTTTATAGAGATCCCTGGTGTCTCAGACAGTAAAGTGTCTGCCTACAATGTGTGAGAACCAGGTTTAATCCCTTGGTTGGGAAGATTTCTTGGAGAAGAAAATGGCAACCCACTCCAGTATTCTTGCCTGGAAAATCCCATGGTTGGAGGAAGATGGTAGGCTACAGTCCATGGGGTCGCAAAGAGTTGGACACGACTGAGTGACTTCACTTTCACTTATTGTTTTTATGCTTAACTATTAACTTTACTATCATTAGTATCTAGCCAGTGCTCACAGTTGTCTTTTTCCCCTCTTCTGTTGGAAGCAGTATTAAATGAGGTGCACTTGGCTGACACAGGTTATACAGATTGCCTTTCTGTTCCCCTCCACCCTGTGTTTCTAGGTTGTTTGTCTGTAGAGATTCCCACAGCCTGGATTTGGCTGATCGCATCTCCTCCTGTGTCAATTAACTTGTTCCTCTCGCACCTTAGGTTGGTGTTTAGGTCTTGCACTTGGCTGACACAGGTTATACAGATTGCCTTTCTGTTCCCCTCCACCCTGTGTTTCTAGGTTGTTTGTCTGTAGAGATTCCCACAGCCTGGATTTGGCTGATCGCATCTCCTCCTGTGTCAATTAACTTGTTCCTCTCGCACCTTAGGTTGGTGTTTAGGTCTAGAAGTTTGATATAGCTCATTTGGATTTTCTTCACCCCTTTTGTCTATGTAGGAGGTAGGGTTGTATATCCCCCTTATAAGGTACGTAACATCTTGTGTGTGTGTGTGTGTGTGTGTGTGATTTTGGAGCTATTCATGATCCTTGCTCAAGGTCCATTAATTTATTAAGGGTTGCAAAGTGGGGATGTTCTAAGCTCTTTGGTTAATGCTGAACTACAGTGTTTATAGGGAGAGTAGGAGAAAATATTTTTTTCCATTTTTAAAACCTGTTTTCAAAATGGGGAGTTGGTTCTGCTCTAGTGAGGAGAGGGGCTAGTGAGTTTTCATGGTGGTTTTTTGGTGTGGTTTTGTGAATGTCAGTTTGAGCTCATGGATTTAAGCATTTCTGATCTGCTTCAGTCCATTTCCTTTGTTATGCTTGTGGCAACCTTTGGCCATCTTTGGGCAGTGGGAGTCTGTTCAGGTTGGGTCCTAAGTCTTTTGCACATACTCTAGAAGTCTTGGCTAGTTTTTTTTTTTTTTTTTTTTAATGTCTCTTTTGTTTTGTTTTGTTTTGTTTTTGGTTTCTGATGTGACAGGATGTTTCCAGTTTGTACAGCATTTGCTCAGCCCTGGAATCATCTGTTTCTCCAAGCAGCCCTGTCTTCTTTTAGGGTGAAATGGTATTTAAAGACTACAGTCTGGGTGCTAGAGGGGCTTCTTGCTCTTGGTTATTGTTTCTTGGCTTTTTTTCATTAGACCAAATTAGAATATATTTTTAAGGTAAACAAATATGTTCATATGGGTGTTTCCAATCCAAGTCATACAGGACACTACTTTTTTTACTTCATCTTATTGTGTTTTTCTCCCATCTATTCTCTTTGTCCCACGTCTAAGCCCAATTCTCAGTGATATTAACATAATTATTCGTTTGTTTTACCTTATAATGTGACTTCTGAAAACATAATAAGATTTATCTTTTGGCAGTTCATACTGTCTTCACGGGGGTGTATCACGCAGAGAATGTGTTTTCAAATTGTTTTGTTTAAAACCACTTTTGATAGTTCTTTTTTGGATGGCTCTTTGAACCAACAGGATGGGTAGATATTAGGTACTTTTATTTAAATTTACTCTGAAATTTTAGGAATTGGTTTTTAAAGAATTAGTTTTTTCATAATTATAATTCTGTATAATGTTTTCATGATTCCAAAATCAAGACAAGGCTACTTTTAAAGAAGGCTGATATCCTTGTTAACTCTATTCTAATTCTCCTTCTCCTTGTAGAGATAACTTTCCAGGCTAATTTTGACTCATCTTTTTATGAATGTTTTTTAAATATAGTTTTATCTGAAACTTTAGTTTTCCTACTCTGCAGAATGAAAAATTTCAATTTCAGTACTGTAATCTCTGGAATTGGGTTTATAAGGATTTCTCTGGAAGCATGAAATGTGTCATGGACTCTGGTTAAAGCTCTTTGTGATCATTATAATTCCTTCATAGCAGGTCTGTAGCCATTCCAGGCTCAGATGCCAAGACAGTTCAAGAGTGGAGGTTACATGGGGTTAGTTTCTGCATCCAGAATCTTCCAGGGAGAAGAATCTTCAGGTTCCACCCTAATCAGCTGAACCTAAACCAGTTTCTGGAGGCTGGACCTCGGGCATCAGAGTGCCCTTATCCCCAGCCAGGTGATGCTAAGCTGTCTGTAGCCATTCCAGGCTCAGATGCCAAGACAGTTCAAGAGTGGAGGTTACATGGGGTTAGTTTCTGCATCCAGAATCTTCCAGGGAGAAGAATCTTCAGGTTCCACCCTAATCAGCTGAACCTAAACCAGTTTCTGGAGGCTGGACCTCGGGCATCAGAGTGCCCTTATCCCCAGCCAGGTGATGCTAAGCTGCAGTCAGGATGAAGACCACTGTGTAAAAGATGAGTGAAGGCTAGGATATCTAGAATGCTGGTGGGTATGATTTCCCAGATTCACTGCTTTTTCTCCTTATCTCTGGATTTTTCTCAACTCTACTTTAGAACTCCCCCAGTTCTAAAGATTAACTGCCTGTTCAGTTTTCCCCTATGAGCTCACTTTTTTCTGCTTATATGTTTCACTCAAGTGTTTTTCTTTGTTAGCTTGCTTCTATTTTTGTGTTTTTGTTTGCATGAATGAGATGTGGGGAAATTGGGTGAGAAATGTTTCAAGTACCTTAACTTGGAGGAGGAATTCTATCCACTGCAGAAGTTCCAGTTTCTAACCAAACCCTGCAAGAAGTTATCCTAAGAAGCAAAAGGTAGGACCCAATATCAGGTGCTTTCAGAAGGCTGACTACCAAGGACTCTATCAAGTAATGGCTACCACAAGCTTCCCTGGCAGTCCGGTGGTTAAGACTCCATGGCCCCAGTGCAGATATGAGGGTTTTTGATCCCTGGACCTGGACTGGGAACTAAGGTTCTGCATGCCACAGGGTGTGGCGCAAATAAAAAGTCTGCCTCAGAGACTCAGACTCTCAGATAATCCTGAACAATGGATCTTGTGGTATTAAATTCAGCTTTTTTAAAGATCCGTTATGATTTCAGAGCTGTGGAGAATTCTTGTGAAACAATAAAAACTATATTCTCAATTGATTTGTGGAAAGAATATACTGTGGTTATAGATTGGTGTCAGAGAGGAAAGGCTTAAGGGACAGTGTTTGACCTTGTTCCTGCTTATCAAGAAAGTTTTAATTCGGTTAGCTTCATGATTGATAATGAAGTTGTTTTATTTCTTATTAATTGATGGTGAGAATCAGGAATGTCCAGATGAGAGAATTCCTTGGTGGTGTCTGCCCACACCAGTGGTGGGGCAGCTCCCGGGAATGGCTGCCCCCAGTGTCTATGTCCCCAGGGTGAGCCACAGCCACTCCTTGCCTCTCTGAGAGACTCTCCAAGGCAAGCAGAGTCTTCTGGAATTCGATCTATCCTTGGGATTCACACCACTGTTTCATTTGGTCTTAATACTTGGACTAGAGCATTGAGCATATGCAGGAGTTAATCTTCTGGCAGCTGGACACACTTTTGCCTGGTTTGCCTCAGGCAGTTTTACCAAATGTCAGAAATGGAAACACTCACAGATTACAAATGCTGCTGCCAGCTGTCCTGCTAAACGACTCTCCATCTCTAACCTTTCCTTGTGTGTGGAGGGGAAGGATTTACTCAGTCTACCTTTGATGGCCTCAGTCACTTCTGCGCTATGTGTTCTGGAAGCTTTGAAGAATCATATTTAATATGTGTCTTCTTACTCTCTATATGTA
Source organism: Oreotragus oreotragus (assembly GCA_006410675.1). NCBI lineage: Eukaryota > Metazoa > Chordata > Mammalia > Artiodactyla > Bovidae > Oreotragus > Oreotragus oreotragus. The sequence continues at coordinate 243,045 of SJYX01021592.1, forward strand.
CTTGGGATTTTGTTTTCACAATTTTGTGCTGTTCATTATTTTGTCATTTTTTTTGAGAGAAATTACTGGAAAATTGTTTTTTACTTGCTGCTATTTTTCATATGGAGCATAATATCAATTTTCTGTTTTTCATAGTTGCAGCTTGTGCCGGGGTAGAAATTCCTGTGTGTTGTGCTTTCCGTCACTTCTCTGAGTTGCCGGGGCTGCTCCGTGCTGGAGGCACAGCTGTGCATGTGTGCTCCGTCACTCAGTCGTGTCTGACCCTTTGTGACCCCAGGGACTGTAGCCACCAGGTTCCTCTGTCCATGGCATTATCCTGGCAAGAATCCTGGAGTGGGCTGCCATTTCCTCCTCCAGAGGATCTTCTCAACTCAGGGATCAAACCTGCATTTCCTGTGACTCCTGCACGGAGATGGATTCCTAAACATTGAGTCATCAGAGGTAGTCCCAAAAGAGTGGTTAATAATCATAAATGACTCTCCTCCCAAACTGCTTCAGTAACAGTTCATGTTTGAAATCCTTTGTTATCTTTTTGAAAGATAAAAAATTTTCTATCCCAATTAAATAATAATCATTATCAAGAATAAAAAGAATTCACAGATGAGTGGAAGATATGAGCCATGAAGTGGCATTATACCTTAATGAGGCTATTTCTCCAAGTGTTTTTTGGTTTTGTTTTGTTTTTAGTTGATTTATTTGGCTGTGCTGGGTCTTAGTTTCTGCATGTGGGATCTACTTCCCTGACCAGGGATTGAACCAAGTTTCCTTGCATTGGGAGTGTGGAGTCGTAGCTAAAGGACCACCAAGGAAGTCCCTCAGCTAGGTTATTAAATATTGTTTTTCAGTGAAAAACTGCAGATATGCTTAGGCAGTAATGACCTGCCTTTATTTATACTCCTTTTTGCTGGAGAAGGAAATGGCAACCCACTCCAGTATTCTTGCCTGGAGAATCCCATGGACAGAGGAGCCTGGTGGGCTACAGTCCGCAGGGTCACAAAGAGTCGGACACGACTGAGTGACTTCACTTCACTTTGCTGGATGTATTGAATTTATCCATATTCTCTTTGGTGAGTGCTATTACTCTTATTTCTCCTGTAATTACAAGGATGTTAAGCTCAAATGGAGAGCTGAGTAACAGGCAACAGTGTTTCCCAAATAGAATCATAAGTTTCAGGGAAGTTTGGGATGGCAGATATTACTGCTGGGCTTCTGGTGGTTTGTGGCTCCAGCACTGGATTGCCCTTGGTGGCACCTGGGCCGGGACTGCCCGTCTGTACCTGTCTCTTATACACATCTGGCAAGCGGAGTCTTCTGGAATTCGATCTATCCTTGAATTCACACCACTGTTTCATTTGGTCTTAATACTTGGACTAGAGCATTGAGCATATGCAGGAGTTAATCTTCTGGCAGCTGGACACACTTTTGCCTGGTTTGCCTCAGGCAGTTTTACCAAATGTCAGAAATGGAAACACTCACAGATTACAAATGCTGCTGCCAGCTGTCCTGCTAAACGACTCTCCATCTCTAACCTTTCCTTGTGTGTGGAGGGGAAGGATTTACTCAGTCTACCTTTGATGGCCTCAGTCACTTCTGCGCTATGTGTTCTGGAAGCTTTGAAGAATCATATTTAATATGTGTCTTCTTACTCTCTATATGTACTTGGGATTTTGTTTTCACAATTTTGTGCTGTTCATTATTTTGTCATTTTTTTTGAGAGAAATTACTGGAAAATTGTTTTTTACTTGCTGCTATTTTTCATATGGAGCATAATATCAATTTTCTGTTTTTCATAGTTGCAGCTTGTGCCGGGGTAGAAATTCCTGTGTGTTGTGCTTTCCGTCACTTCTCTGAGTTGCCGGGGCTGCTCCGTGCTGGAGGCACAGCTGTGCATGTGTGCTCCGTCTCTCAGTCGTGTCTGACCCTTTGTGACCCCAGGGACTGTAGCCACCAGGTTCCTCTGTCCATGGCATTATCCTGGCAAGAATCCTGGAGTGGGCTGCCATTTCCTCCTCCAGAGGATCTTCTCAACTCAGGGATCAAACCTGCATTTCCTGTGACTCCTGCACGGAGATGGATTCCTAAACATTGAGTCATCAGAGGTAGTCCCAAAAGAGTGGTTAATAATCATAAATGACTCTCCTCCCAAACTGCTTCAGTAACAGTTCATGTTTGAAATCCTTTGTTATCTTTTTGAAAGATAAAAAATTTTCTATCCCAATTAAATAATGACTCCTGCACGGAGATGGATTCCTAAACATTGAGTCATCAGAGGTAGTCCCAAAAGAGTGGTTAATAATCATAAATGACTCTCCTCCCAAACTGCTTCAGTAACAGTTCATGTTTGAAATCCTTTGTTATCTTTTTGAAAGATAAAAAATTTTCTATCCCAATTAAATAATAATCATTATCAAGAATAAAAAGAATTCACAGATGAGTGGAAGATATGAGCCATGAAGTGGCATTATACCTTAATGAGGCTATTTCTCCAAGTGTTTTTTGGTTTTGTTTTGTTTTTAGTTGATTTATTTGGCTGTGCTGGGTCTTAGTTTCTGCATGTGGGATCTACTTCCCTGACCAGGGATTGAACCAAGTTTCCTTGCATTGGGAGTGTGGAGTCGTAGCTAAAGGACCACCAAGGAAGTCCCTCAGCTAGGTTATTAAATATTGTTTTTCAGTGAAAAACTGCAGATATGCTTAGGCAGTAATGACCTGCCTTTATTTATACTCCTTTTTGCTGGAGAAGGAAATGGCAACCCACTCCAGTATTCTTGCCTGGAGAATCCCATGGACAGAGGAGCCTGGTGGGCTACAGTCCGCAGGGTCACAAAGAGTCGGACACGACTGAGTGACTTCACTTCACTTTGCTGGATGTATTGAATTTATCCATATTCTCTTTGGTGAGTGCTATTACTCTTATTTCTCCTGTAATTACAAGGATGTTAAGCTCAAATGGAGAGCTGAGTAACAGGCAACAGTGTTTCCCAAATAGAATCATAAGTTTCAGGGAAGTTTGGGATGGCAGATATTACTGCTGGGCTTCTGGTGGTTTGTGGCTCCAGCACTGGACTGCCCTTGGTGGCACCTGGGCCGGGACTGCCCGTCTGTACAGTTTGATGTTCTTGCTTCTCTGTGTGGCCTCCACATTTCCATCTCAGGAAACTGTAAACAGTGTGTTTGACAATCCACTGTGGAAGGGGCTCTTCCAAGAGCTCTCTGTGCCTCTTGGAATGGATGACAGGACACGGTGGAAATGTATCAGTTACATTTTATTCAGTTCTGATCATCTTACTCACACTTCAACTAAATAGTGTTCCCTTTATCCTCTGTAGTAGATGAAAATCTCCATGACTTCATGGAGGCAGAGGCAGTTGGTGCAGCCTGTTAACATGTATGTGCATGTGTCCATTTGTGTAGAACAAGACAGGAGTGTTAAGGGTTAATGAGACCCCCATGTGAGGGATGGGGACATCTTTTGATAAATATCCTGATCAGGTATTGGTTGGCTGAGCAGGAAATGCTTGTTTTTTTTTTTTTTTGGTGTTTGGTGTTATGGATTCTCCTTCCCTCCTCTTGCGTGTGGGTTCCTTGGCTTCAGACAGGCAGAGGAGAGCTATCAAAGCACAGCTGTCAGGTCAGCCAAGCTTCCCCTGTCCGTGTTAGTAACGCGGGATTGCCGAGAAAGGAAGAGCCCTGTTCCTGAAAGACTCCAAACTGTTACCGTTTTGTCTTTCGAGAAGTCTGTGGAGGAAATGACATTGTGGCCCAAGGTGTTTAGTTTTGGTAACTTGGAT
>SJYX01021593.1:0-58604 GCA_006410675.1 Oreotragus oreotragus
TAGCGACCCCATGGACTGCAGCCCACCAGGCTATTCCATCCATTGGATTTTCCAGGCAAGAGTACTGGGCTGGGGTGCCATTGCCTTCCCCGCATTAGCTCAATTAATGACTGAAATAAACCTTTTAAGTGTCTATTCATACTCAAGACAAACACTACATTTTTGTTGTTGTTGTTGTTGTTGTTACATACCCAAGACACGAGTTCATTATCAGGGAGCAAACAGCCTAAAGATCTGCCCAGGTAGTTTGTAGCTATGGTGTTATTAAAACGGCTTGGATTAATATCCCCTTTACCACAAATTTATCTGTTCACAGAAACAACAGAGACTGTCAACTATAGAAATAAAATTTTGGTCTCTAGATCTATGGATCTAAGAGCAGATCCATAGCAGAAAACAAGCCTGGCAGAAAACAAGGAATCGGGTCATAGAAATTATAGCAAATTTTCTAAATTGTAACTGATGCTAAACAGTGTGAGTCACATGGGACCATTTTAGCAACTCCGTGGGGGACCCCCTCACCACCTCTCCTATCACAAGCTTCCGGCTGTATCTGAATCTGTCGGCCGTTCTCTCTCTTGAAAATGTCCTGCCTTGGTTCGTCTGACACCAGCTCTTGTCTAGTCCTCTTCCTCTCTGACTGTCCCCAGTCTCTTGGGTTGCTTTTTCTCTGGCAGCCCTGTAAAGGGTGCTTTCTCCTCCCAGATACAGTCACCACCTCTCCTCCTTCTTGATGCCTTTTCCTGGAAGATCTCATATCCTCCTCTGGTATCACCTGTTTCCTGTCCTCAGGTGATCTCAAATCTACCTGCTCTGTTCCTTTCTCCTAATCTTCATTTTTCTATTCCTAGCTGCCTATTCAACAACTCCTTGAAGAGGCTTCCCAGGAACCTTGAACTCAGTATGTCAAAAATCAGACTTGCATCTCTTCACCCAATGCCTCATTCCCTGCCGAACCTGTTCCTCTCTGCATGCTTGACGGCTGCAGCACCTACCCAGCCATTTGAGCTAGGAAACTCGGAGAGATCCTTGGTGTCTCCTCTGTCCACCTCCCATTTCCCATTTGTCTCTGAGTTGTGGCCACTGCCCTTTGACACTTTTCTGTTCATTTGTTCATTCAACAAATGTGTCTATTGTGTGCCAGGTACTGGGGCTGCAGCAAGGAACAAGGCAGACAGAGTCCAAGTTCTTAAATAGGCAGTGGACAAATAGCTATAGAATGGCAGCTGGTATTAAGCTCTAGGAAGAAAAGTGAAGCAGGTAAGGAGACAAAGACTCACCGAAGGGAGTTGCCATTTTAGAAACATTGATTAGAGAAGACTGCTCTGATGATGAGGTCACAAAGAAAGAGACATCTGAAGAAGAGAGGTAATGATCTCTGTGAGTGTCTGGACATAATCTTGCTTTTGCAATCTTAGTGGCCCTGCCTGGGTTCAGCCTTCATCACTGCTCCCTGAGAGTTATTGGGTTCCACATTTCAAATTTCATATTTCTTACTCTCCTGTGAACTCTCACTCCTTCCTGGGCCTGGAACATCCACCACATGGTCCACTACATGGAACTCTTTCTAACGCTCTGAACATACCACCCTCTTCACCTGCTTAGACTTGTTATATGTGTGTTCTTACTTTCGCCTGGAATCCCCGCTCTCCAACACCTCGCTGTCCACTGCATATCTTTGTAAACAGCCTTAAATTATTCCTCTCTGTGACCCTATGGACTGTAGCCTGCCAGGCTCCTCTGTCCTTGGGGATTCTTCAGGCAAGAATACTGGAGTGGGTTGCCANTTCACCTGCTTAGACTTGTTATATGTGTGTTCTTACTTTCGCCTGGAATCCCCGCTCTCCAACACCTCGCTGTCCACTGCATATCTTTGTAAACAGCCTTAAATTATTCCTCTCTGTGACCCTATGGACTGTAGCCTGCCAGGCTCCTCTGTCCTTGGGGATTCTTCAGGCAAGAATACTGGAGTGGGTTGCCATGCCCTCCTCTAGGGAATGTTCCCAACCCAGGGATTGAACACAGGTCTCCTGCATTGCAAATGAATTCTTCTGAGCCACCAAGGAAGCCCCAAGCAAGGTAAATAAGAATAAATCATTGAATAAAAATTAGCTTAAATTTTTTCCTTTTTGGGTGACATCTTTGAAATTTCCACAGAAGTTTTATTTTTCCCTCCTCAATACTGCCAAAGCATTTTATACTAGAATCGTCTGGAAGGGTGAGCACATGGAGGGGGGCAGGGTTCATGTTTGGGAGTTCATGTACACCCATCACGGATTCATGTCAATGTATGCCAAAACCAATACAGTACTGTAAAGTAAAATAAAGTAAAAATAAAAATTAAAAAAAATAAATAAAGGGCAAGTAAATAAACATTTTAGGCTTTGTGGCCAAATGGTATCTGTCAAAATGACTCAGCTCTGCCACTGTAGTATGAGAGCGGCTGTAGACGATTGTAAATTAATAAGCATGGCTGCATACCGATAAAAATTTATTTACAAAAACAGGCAGTGAGCTTCAGTTTGCTGACCCCTGATCTATTGTCATCTTATTTTAGATTGTAATTATTAGTTGATTTTTCTGCTTGCACAACTAAATTATGAGTTATTTGAGGATAAGTACCCAGGGACTGTGTGTTACTCATTTTGGTGTCCTAGCCTGTGTAGCTTGTGTTTTCCAAAGATGGGCTACCATGACATCTTCCATTCCCATCTGCTTTTCTACAGTGTAACCTTCCACTGCCCTTCTAGAGATGAGCTCTCATTCCCCTCCCTTGGATCTGGGGTGTCTTGGGACTTGCTTGTCACCATAGAACATTGCAGAGGTGAAGCTGTGCAATTTCTGAGTCTCTCATAGCACTAGCTTTGGGGGATCTCCCCCTGGAAGTCCAGATGCCATTCTGTCAGAAGCTCAGAATACATGGAGAGGTTCCAGCTGAGTCTGTTTGAGTCTTTGAAGTTAAGTTTAGAACCAGGCAGGTGAGTCCGGAACTTCCTGGAATTTAAGCTCCCCTCCCCCTTTCATTATTTCCAGTTCCTCAGCTGAGGCACCAGATGTCCTGTTGCAGAGGGGAATTGTGGCCCCCAACTAGCCATAACCAAATTGTAGATCTGTGATGAAATAAATGATTGTTCTTTTATTCTCTAAGTTATTTTTTAATAGATATAATTGGCACATTGTGTAAGTTTAAGGTGTACAACATGTTGAATTGATACACTTATCTATTGCAAAATGTCAATGACTATAAATCAGGTCACATAATTACCATTTCTTTTTTTGTGGTGTGGACATTTAAGATCTACTCCTTTGGTAACTTTCAAGTAAACAATACAGTATTGTTAACTACAGTCACCATGCTGTATGTGAGATTCCATTAACCTTTGAGATGGTCTGTTACATAGCAAAAGATAATTGGAATATAACTCATGCTCTGAAGTTTTGGTTCTCTTTTTAACATCAAAGCAATAACAAAATTAAGAACCAGAATGTAATATTGCCTTTGTGTAATTTTTGCTTTAAAATATTTCTGTTTAACTGGAAATAGTTTTTTGCCTTATGACCCAGCAATCCCACTGCTGGGCATACACACCGAGGAAACCAGAATTGAAAGAGACATGTGTACCCCAATGTTCATCGCAGCACTGTTTATAATAGCCAGGACATGGAAGCAACCTAGATGTCCATCATGGTTGGACATGGAAGAATGGATAAGAAAGCTGTGGTACATATACACAATGGAGTATTGCTAAGCCATTAAAAAGAATACATTTGAACCAGTTCTACTGAGGTGGATGAAACTGGAGCCTATTATACAGAGTGAAGTAAGCCAGAAAGAAAAATACCAATACAGTATACTAACGCACATATATGGAATTTAGAAAGATGGTAATGATAACCATGTATGCCAGACAGCAAAAGAGACACAGATGTATAGAACAGTCTTTTGGACTCTGTGGGAGAGGGCGAGTGTGGAATGATTTGGGAGAATGGCATTGAAACATGTATAATATCATATGTGAAACGAATTGCCAGTCCACATTTGAATCATGATACAGGATGCTCAGGGCTGGTACACTGGGATGACCCAGAGGAATGGTATGGGGAGGGAGGTGGGAGGGGGGTTCAGGATGGGGAACACATGTACACCCATGACAGACTCATGTTGAATGTATGGCAAAACCAATACAATATTGTAAAGTAATTAGCCTCCAATTAAAATAAATAAATTTATATTTAAAAAAATTAAAAAAAATATTTCTGTTTGTGATTTATAGAGGTTTAAGTTAACATTAATGTAAATCCTAGGGACCTTAAATTAACATTTGGAGATGCTTAAACTAAAAATACATTTTCCAGGCAAGGTTGGAAGCCTTTTAACTGGGAGTCTGTCTTCCAAGGAGGTTCGCTCTAGTGGTTGTTTTTTTTGTTGTTGTTTGTTGGTTTTAATAGGATTGTGCTCTCTCTTATTTTTTTTTTTAATATGGATCATTTTTAAAATCCTTATTGAATTTGTTACAATATTACTTTTATTTCTTTTTTTTTTTTTTTTTTTGACTGTGAGGCATATGGGATTTAGCTCCCCTACCAGGAATCAAACCTGCATCCCCTGCCTTGAAAGGCGAAGTCTTAACCCCTGGACCACCAGGAAAATTCCTAGGCATCTAAGCTGTACCATAGGACTTGTTGATTAGCATAGGAGATGTTAGGAATAATATTTCACTGGTGGAATCCACAGTGTAAATGATATGTGGTTAGTTACAAAGACTTAATGGGTCCTACCTCCCTTGATTAAATAAGTCACAAGAATAAACAGGAATGGCAGGAAAACATGTTTGGAGTTAGGACCCAAGATCTAGAATACAAATGGTATTCTGTGTTCCCTACTCATTGGATGCCACATGATAACCCTAGGATTATCATTGCCTCTGACTTAAAGGGCCCTCTTCTTGCAGTATGCTAATTGGAGTATGTTATTTAGGACAGAAAACAGGGACTTCTCTTAGAGTTACCAGGTTTTGCTCCTGATTATGAAGCTAGTTCTGTACAAGGCAACATTTGGTCTGAGATTTCAACTATAACATCCACCCAGTAGTGAGTTTGTAGAGGCAAGAGTCTTCCTTCTAATCTGACAGTTGTTGATTGATTAAATTAGCTTCAGTTGGCTTGCAACACTGAAATGTTGATATCCCTGTCCTAGAAAGATGAACTCAACTCCAGCTTACATTGGGTTTCAAATTTCAGGAGAAAAGAAAGTTCTTTTTTGTCAGGCAGTGTATCGAATGGGGACAATTGCTGTTGATGATGTGACAGACAGTATACTAGGGGGCATTTATGAATCAGCACCATTTCTGATTGTGTCTGTGACTTCCCCTGGAAGATGACACAGCACCACCTTGCCCAGGGTTGAAAATTGTGCCTAATGAACGATGACCGAGAGATTCATGAATAGTATCGGTTAGCACAGAAGAATCTCTTACATACCTTTGAGTGCCATTTCGTTTCACTTCACATGTTACTCGACAACAAATTTTGATTTGCAGATTCTAATGGATGTGGAATTAGCATTGACCTTTCAGATGTGCTATTTATTTGAGAGCAGTGTAAGCAAAGAGGGCTACAGTGTGTTAATGTCCCTAAAGAAGATGCACTCCAATGTATGTCATTACCAGTCAGCCCATACTTTTAAAAAATTTATTTTATGAAACTGTGGTTGATTTACAATGTGTTAATTTCTTCTGTACAGAAGTGATTCAGTCATGCATATATATACATTATTTTTTGTATTCTTTCCCATTGTGGTTTATCACAGGATATTGAATGTAGTTCCCTTTGCTATGCAACAGGATACATAATAAGTTGCATTTGTTAATCCCAAACTCCCAGTTCTTTGCTTCCCTATTCTCTCTCTCCCCTTTGGCAACCACAAGTCTGTTCTGTATGTCTGTGAGTCTTTTATAGATAAGTTCATCTGTGTTATACTTTAGATTCTACATATAAGTCATATCAGATATTTGTTGTTCTCTTTCTAATCTCTAGGTCCATCCATATTGCTGCAAGTGGTAGTATTTCATTCTTTTTTGTGGCTGAGTAGTATTCCATTGTCTATATGTACCGCATCTTCTTTATCCATTCATCTGTCAATGGACATTTAGGATGTTTCCATGTCCTGGTTACTGTGAACACTGCTGCTATGAACATAGGTGTGCGTGTATCTTTTTGAATTATAGTTCTGTCTGTATATATGCCTAGGAGTGGGATAATCAGCCCATCTTTAAGAGACCTCTCTGGCTGCAAAGAACAGAGGGCCATCTAGTTTGTCACTGCTGACATCAGTGGCTGCTTCTTCCTTGGATTCACAGCTGTATCCTCAAAGTCTGCTGAGGTGTCCGACAGGCATCTCAAAATCAATGGCCCAAAGCTGAACACCTCATTACTTCTGCTCAAACCTCTTTCTGTGTTCCCTATGTCAATAAATGACGCTAACGTCTACTCAGAGGCATAAGTCAGAAATCTGGGGCTTCTCTTTGACCCTCACACACTGCATCTGACCAACCTCACTTTCTGTTGATTCTAGCTACAAAATAGCTTTCAGAGTACCTGCCCCTCAGCCACACCCCTGGTCCAGGGAGCCCCACTGTCACGCCTGGATGACCTAATACTACCTGACTTCCTGCATCCTCTTGTAGTAGGATATCATTTGGTTAAAAACATATATTTATTTTACTCCTATATTTTTCCTGTTCCCCTTTCCCCATTTAGGTATGTATAATAAAATCTATAATAGATATCTACCATAAAGAATTGGGAGAAGCAGAGTCTAAAAAATTCAATAATTTAAACTGTGTGGGTTGAGTTATTTCATGAGTAATGAAACACCTAAGGTGAGTCCGGGTAGCTAGCTGGCCAGGAGTTCTGTGGGTCTGCAGGACCATCTTGCTGGTAGTGGTCCATGATTGCTTTCACAGCAGTGTGGACCTTTCTGAGTGTTCTATGCCCACCTAGGACTTCCAGGACTATACCAGTGGTTGTAGAAATTTCCAGATCTGTTGCAGAAATCTACCCTCCTCCCTGCTCTCTCATTTGGGGTGGCCCGCCATCTTTCCATCTAGCCTTTCTCTTCCTTACATGTCACTCTCTCCCACGTCCCAGGAATTTTATGATCAACTTATCCTTGTTTGAAGATGGAGGCTGGATGGAGGACTGAATTTCATGATTGAATTAGGACCACAGAGGGTGTGGGTGAGGACAGCTCCCTGGTTACCCCAGCAACTGGTGGTCAGTCTTTGGACTAGGATCATTATTGTTTGGTTACATATGATGTTACGGAAATATGTTGATATTGATATTTACAAACAGTATTAAATCACGTGTACATACACAGTAAAAAACAAGCAACAAAAACTATAAAACACAGCTTGGTCAAAATAATCAGCAACTTATGAAAACTGCTTACAACTCATACATAATTACTATGCAACAGAATATTAAATAGACACACCCAGAAAGATTCCAGATGTGCTTTTCTGCACAGTCTTGATAATGCTAAACTCAAGTCACAAATACACAGTTATCAAAGTTTTTGCATATGTCTTCTGATTCTTTGCATAAAATAAATAGAAGTTGCACTGTCTGTGACTATGTTAAATTCTTAACATTTATGTGTCTTCATAGACATTTTGTGCTAGAAAATTGGATGAGATGTTTGAAAATGGATACTCTGCTGTGGGCCAAACATGTGATGCCTGGAAAGCCCTATTGGAGCCCTTTAAAAGTGGGGGAAGAGCTGGGGTGAAGCCAATCAGTGGGCCCAGGGCTTCTGAAGAAGAGTAAGAGTCAGGAGCAAACCTGACCACGATGAGCATGAGGTCACAGCAAGTCCATGGAAGCAGAGATCACTACGTGAACACAGTCTCCTGAGGTGTAGACTCTCGAATCCTCAGAACTGACCCCAGAGAGAGCAATCCCATGAAGTTGTAGTAGTATCATCAGAGCCAGAACTATGCAGGCCTTGAGAGATGCATGCCCAGTAAAATGAGACACTAGCTTTTTGATGATCTTGATTAGTATACTTTTGATGTCAGGAGTGACATAAAGATTTTGCTACAGTAACAAGATGACTGAAGCTGTGGAGACTACATACCTGAAAACAGAAAGTATAAAAATGGAGGCATTCAGATTTTCTTACTAATTGCAGCTACTGCATATAAAAACTGTCATCTTTTATTTCCTTGAGTGTTAGTCATACTTCTAAAAGCGTTACTGGAAACTGCCTGCTGCCTGCATTGCTGCAAAATTCATAGGGCAGGAAAATGGAAACGTAAGTGGTTGTCCTTTTATTAGAATTGATTTTAGAAAATTATATTGACCTCTACTCCAAAATGTGGGCCATTATCTATTTCTAAATCTGTCAGTTATGCTTGGGGTTTGACCTTTGACCTAGTGTCCTTTTTTACCACACGAGTAGAAGAAAATGTATTCTGAGAGACAGGCAAGCTAAGTAAAGGACATTTGCAGAGGCAAAGCTGGTGCTTAGATATTTAGATGAAGCACAATTTAATCTAAATTAGTCATGCAGATATGCTCTCATTTTTGCTAATGATATTCTGGAGAATGTAGAGTAAATTTCTTTTACCCACATTTCAACTGAAAAATGAAGACATTTGCAGGAAGTTACAAGAAGCAGGCGACATTAAAAGCAAATGCATTTTTAATTTTTCTTTGTTATAATTCTGTTGTTTAAAAAAGAGCAGTGCTTTTCAAATCACAGCATTAATCAAGAGAAGTATAATTCTGTAAATGGGCGCTGACTCAGCCATTTCTTTTTTCCAGTGCTTATAGTTATTGTTTGTGAAATTACTTTTGAAGCCAAACCCTTTCTAAAATGCCGCACATTGGACTTCCCTGGCAGTTCAGTGGTTAAGACTGTGCTTCCAATGCAGGGGGCACAGGTTTGATCCCTGACTAGGGAACTAAGACCCACATGCCATGCAGCATGGCCCAAAAGAAAGTGTCCCACATAATTCATTGTGCCATAGATTCATGTGGTAAATAGCAATCCTTTACTGTGGAATCAAGTGAAATGTGGTCAACATTTTTGTTGCTATTGCAAACATTTTAAGGAATGATTCGAGTTTGTGTGAAATCTTGGAGTGCACATGTTCAATTACTCAGTGTTTTAGGTTTGGTTCCTTAGAAACAGATGCTGAGCTGAGGACTTTCGGGCAAGTAAGCTGGGCTGTCATCCTGCTGTATCAGTCAGTCACTGGCGGTGGGTGCCCAGGGGAGGTGTAAGCACCCAGGCACTTAGGTCCTCTGCATGAGGTGGCAAAACAGCTCGGGTAACCCCAGAGCAGTGTCCTGAAGAAGAGTTGGAGGGGTGGGGCTACCAGAATCAAAGGCACATAAAGGGATTCCCAGAAACAATAGGGGAGCAAAAGGCTATGATCAGGAAGGACTGCCAAAGCTGTCCACTGCACTCAGCTCATTACTGAGCACCTACTATGTGCTAATCCTGCTCAAAGCTCTGAGGATTCAGTGGCGTATAAGACCGTGGGGCTTCTGTGCTAGTGTGGGAGACTGATGCTACCATAAGTAAGGTGATTTAACATGGAGAGCATAACAGTAACAACATGACTCATGTTACGAAGAATATAAAGCAGGGCAAGAGGATAGACAGGGATTAGGGATGCTAGATTCGCTATGGTAATCAGGGTAAGTTAAATAAACACACTATATACAAAATGTACTTAAGTTTCCATGGGTCTATCCTTCAGGGAAGTACTGCATTGTGTATTGTTTCTTCCTAGCCATGGGAACTCCTTTCACATGGAGCGCAGAGAAGGGAAGTATAAACCTATTTGAATAAAACTATCACAATAGGTATTCTTGACATAGGAACAATAAACATAAAGTAAAAGACCTTAAAAATTTTCCCTTGGCATTTACTCCTAAATTCTGAATTCACATATTGGAGAAAGCAGGGAAAGAAAACTGGTTTTGTAAGTTAAGAGTTCTGATAATAAATATCTGTTGGTAAGCTTCTCGATTCTGATTAAGAGCTTTAAAAAAAAATCCAAGTTGTTTGGGGGCGAATGAGTAAAAGAGGAGGAAAACACAGTCATTCGGCTTAGAACATAAAACTACCTGACATTTTACGTGGAAGACCCTGGACAATCTAAATGACACAGTAGACTTTTGAAGAAGGATATGTGATGAGGTCGCAGTGTTGCAGAGGTGACAATCAAGGTCAAATGCTATGTCTTCTGTTTCAGAGGTGACTGGACTCTTGGTCACTGACTCAAACTAAAACTCACAAGTGACTACCAACCTCTTATTACCTGGGGTTATGTTTGCAGGAGATCTTACTGGGGAGTGCCATTTTAGAAATTCTTTCCCCTGATTATTTCATCTCAGGCAACTTCTGGTAACCTCATTTAACTACTGTCTCACCACGCCCTAATTTTTCTTTGGTCTTCTGGCCAGAGCAATAGACAAGAGGTGGTGGTAGATGGAGCCAGATAAGAATTTGCTAGAAGAGACAGAATAGCTTTCTTTCTCATTCATTCTCTGTGATGAATGTTTCAGGGTTCTTCTAGTTGGGAAGAAATAAGGTAGGGCATAAATTATAATGGCCACACTGTGTAATTTTTAGTAGGTAACACTTCCCAGCTCTGTTTTATTAGAAAAAACATATACAATGTTAAGAATTTAGACTAATGTGGATTTTGAAGTTTCATCAATGAGAATTAATATTATCAAAATGCCACATTTTATTATAATTTAAAAATTAAATGTTAAAAGTCATGTCTGACTCTTTGTGACCCCATGGACTGCAGCACACCGTCCTGATTAATATTGGTTAAATAACAATTTAAATAATTTAATGTCATAATCTTAAATTGTATGACAATGCCATTCAGACACCTATTTTTAAAGCAAAAAATGTACTGTTAATGGCCAGTGAAATATATTACAGCAAAGGAGATCACATATTTCCCTCCTTTGTTTATCCTAACTATAAAGACAGTCACCTGGGGACTTTAAAATTGGGATAAACCAGTATTTATCACTCAACAGTATTTATTAATTACTGGAAACTTTTTCAGGTCTTTTACACTAGGCTTATTGTTCCTATGTCAAGAATACCTATTGTGATCAATGCAAAGAAATAGAGGAAAACAATAGAATGGGAAAGACTAGCGATCTCTTCAAGAAAATCAGAGCTACCAAGGGGACATTTCATGCAGTGACGGGCACAATAAAGGACAGAAATGGTATGGACCTAACAGAAGCAGAAGATATTAAGAAGAGGTGGAGAGAATACACAGAACTATACAAAAAAGATCTTCACAACCCAGATAATCACAATGGTGTGATCACTCACCTAGAGTCAGACATCCTGGAATGCGAAGTCAAGTGGGCCTTAGGAAGCATCCCTACAAACAAAGCTAGTGGAGATGAAGGAATTCCAGTTGAGCTATTTCAAATCCTAAAAGATGATGCTGTGAAAGTGCTGCGTTCAACATGCCAGTAAATTTGGAAAACTCAGCAGTGGCCAGAGGACTGGAAAAGATCAGTTTTCATTCCAATACCAAAGAAAGGCAGTGCCAAAGAATGCTCAAACTACGGCACAATTGCACTCATCTCACACGCTAGCAAAGTGATGCTCAAAATTCTCCAAGCTAGGCTTCAACAGTACGTGAACTGTGAACTTCTATATGTTCAAGCTGGTTTTAGAAAAGGCAGAGGAACCAGAGATCAAATTGCTAACATCTGCTGGATCATCAAAAGAGCAAGAAAATTCCAGAGAAACATTTACTTCTGCTTTACTGACTATGCCAGAGCTTTTGACTGTGTGGATCACCACAAACTGTGGAAAATTCTGAAAGAGATGGGAATACCAGACCACGTTACCTGCCTCCTAAGAAATCCATATGCAGGTCAAGAAGCAACAGTTAGAACTGGACATGGAACAACAGACTGGTTCCAAATAGGAAAAGGAGTACATCAAGGCTGTATCTTGTCACCCTGCTTATTTAACTTATATACAGAGTACATCATGAGAAACGCTGGGCTGGAAGAAACACAAGCTGGAATCAAGATTGCTGGGAGAAATATCAGTAACCTCCGATATGCAGATGACACCACCCTTATGGCAGAAAGTGAAGAGGAACTCAAAAGCTTCTTGATGAAAGTCAAAGAGGAGAGTGAAAAAGTTGGCTTAAAACTCAACATTCAGAAAATGAAGATCATGGCATCTAGTCCCATCACTTCATGGCAAATAGATGGGGAAACAGTGGAAACAGTGACAGACTTTTTCAGGCTCCAAAATCACCACAGATGGTGATTACAGCCATGAAATTAAGAGATGCTTGCTCCTTGGAAGAAAAGTTCTGACCAACCTAGACAGCATATTAAAAAGCAGAGATGTTACTTTGCCAACAAATGTTTGTATAGTCAAAGCTATGGTTTTTCCAGTAGTCATGTATGGATGTGAGAGTCGGACTATAAAGAAAGCTGAGCACTGAAGAATTGATGCTTTTGACCTGTGGTGTTGGAGAAGACTCTTGAGAGTCCCTTGGACAGCAAGGAGATCCAACTAGTGCATCCTAAAGGAAATCAGTCCTGAATATTCATTGGAAGGACTGATGCTGATGCTGAAATTCCAATACTTTGGCCACTTGATGCAAAGAACTGACTCATTGGAAAAGACCCTGATGCTGGGAAAGATTGAAGGCAGGAGGAGAAGAGGATGACCGAATATGAAATGATTGGATGGCATCACCAACTCAATGGACATGAGTTTGAGTAAACTCTGGGAGTTGGTGATGGACAGGGAGGCCTGGCATGCTGCAGTCCATGGGATCACAAAGAGTTGGACAAGACTGAGTGACTGAACTGAACTGAGTGGGCAATGAACTATATTACAGCAAAGGAGATCACATATTTCCCTCGTTTGTTTATCCTAACTATATAAACAATCATCTGGGGACTGAAATTGGGATGAACCAAGAGCCATTTATCACTCAAAAGTATTTATTGATCACCTAGGTGCTAGAGATACAATGGTGAAGACCACAGATGAACCCTGCCCTCATGGAGCTTACATTCTAAAAGCAGGGACACACACACACACACACACACGTTATGAAAAATGTTATCAAGAAAATGAATGGAGCAATGGGATAGAGCTAGGGTTGGCAAACTTTCTGTAAAAGGCCAGATAATAAATATTTTAGATTTGTGGTTATACAATCTCTGTCTTAACTACGCAGTTCTGCAGTCGCGGTGGGAAGGCAACCGCATATAGTATGTGAATCAATGGACATGGCAGTGTTTCAATAAAATTGTATTTACAAAAACAGCAGGTAAACAGGTGGTGGGCCAGTTTTGCTTGAGGGATGTCTTAATACTTTAAAGCCTCCTGGGGTAGAGAGGCACTTGGGCTGGGCATGGTGACTTTAAACCAGAGCGTTTAGAGAACAGTCCTCTGGGGAGAAGCGTTTGAGATGACAGCAGGATGATGAGAATCCAGCCAGGCGAAGCCTGGGGGAGGGGTGTTTTAATCAGAGGAAAGAGATCTATCAAAGATTTGTGGCAGAAACAGGCATGTCCCCTTGATGTAGGTGGCTGTCTCATTTTTGCTGTGTGTTTTTGAACAAGCCATTGAATTCCTCCAGCCCCTTCCTCATGAACAGAAGTTAAGATAATAATACTCTGCTTATAGGCTTTTTATGAAGTAATATGTGTGTGTGAAAGCATTTTCTGGGAAAATTTAGGTAATACTGTTAATAACTGGGGTTTAGAAAAATAAGTGTGAATAAACTTTAACAGAATTAAGATTTGGGCATTAAAATGCTAATGATTTATAGTAGCTCTTCATATTTTACTACTGGTATCTTATTTCATCTGTACTAATATTTAGTAACCAGTTTACCCCTGGCCAACTACTTCTCGATTTTATTCACCATCTTATCAGTATTTTAAGATGTATATATGTTTAACTAATAGTTGTTGAATTGCTTTTTTATTTGTTATTCAGAAGCAAAGAAATATTGTGAGACTCACAGACCTCAAAGTTTTATTTTTATTTTATTTATTTGGCTGCACTGCTTATAGGATTTTAGTTCCCTGACCAGAGATTGAACCCTCACCTGCGGCAGTGAAAGCATAGAGTCCTAATACTGGACTGCCCTCAACATTTTATTTCTGTGAAAACCTCCTGGGCAACTGATGAGCCAGCAATCTGGCTAAGCTGGGCCTCAGAATTCCTTCCTTATGCAGTCAAAGGCCTGAGAGCAGTGTGGCCTGTAAATCCATTTGTGACCTGCTCTGTGCGTTATTATAGCTTGTCTCCTCTTGTGCCTCTTCCATTATTGCATACTTTACCCTAGGTGTAGGTCCCCAATCTTCAGTTTTGATGTCAAATACACGCCTCTGGTGTTGTCAGGCTATGAACCCATCTCTGCTCCGCTCTGATCCTTTAAGGGAGATCAGCAGGAGGAGAGAGAAGGATTCTCTGGGAAATGTATTACCCAGGTCTAACTAAGTACTCTCTCCTGGAAAACCCCATGGACAGAGGAGCCTGTAGGCTGCAGTCCATGGGGTCGCTAAGAGTCAGACACGATTGAACAACTTCACTTTCACTTTCCTTCATTGGAGAAGGAAATGGCTACCCACTGCAGTGTTCTTGCCTGGAGAATCCCAGGGACAGGGGAGCCTGGTGGGCTGCCGTCTATGGGGTCACACAGAGTTGGACATGACTGAAGCAATTTAGCAGCAGCAGCAGCAGCAGCAAGCATCACCAATGTGGAAACTAGCCAGAGACCACTGCCTCGCTTTACACAAGATAAGAACTCAGCAGAATGAGAGCAGACCCACAGCAGAGGCTTGTCTCTAAGCTTTTCTTTTTAAATTTTATTAAAGTATAGTTGATTTACAATGTGGTGTTAATATCTGCTGTACAGCAAAGTGACTGTATTTATTTGTAAAGTGACTATATATATATTTACATTTTTTCATATTCTTTTTTATTATGGTTTACCACAGTATACTGAATATAGCTCCCTGTTCTTTGGAGTAAGGTCTTGTTGTTTATCCATTCTCTGTATAATAGTTTGCATTTGCTAACCTCAAACTTTCAGTCCATCCCCCACCCCACCTCTGTCCCTGGGCAACTGCAAATCTGTTCTCTATATCTGTCAGTCTTTCTCTGTTTCATAGATAAGCTTGTTTGTGTCATCTTTTAGATTCTACATATAAATGATATAATACAATGTTTGTCATTCTCCTTCTGATTTGTTTCACTTAGTAGGATAGTCTCTAGGTCCATCCTTGTTGCTGCAAATGGCATTATTCGTTCCTTTTTGTGGTTGAGAGTGTCCCGCTGTATATAGGTTACATCTTCTTAAGCCAGTCATCTGTCAGTGGACACTAGGTTGCTCCCATATCTTGGGTATTGTAAATAGTGCTCCTGTGAGCACTGGGGTGCATGTATCTCACAGGTTTTCTTTTTCACCAAGGAACTGTCCATCAAAAAGGTGGGAGTGGAGAGAAACTAGACTCACTTCTGTATAGTAGTGTGACGTCCTGACTCTGTGGAAGGAAAAATTGTTGATTTTACTAAATAGTTTCTTTCTCATTATGGGTCTAGACTGTTCATGAGCAATCATGTTTGTTCCTGAAGGATGTGTGAATGGACTTGGTGTAATGGGTCAACTTTTGAAATAATAGGTATTAGGAAACAGGTGAATGCCCTCAGCTCACCCTTGTGGGGAATCTGCAAAAGAAGGGTGAGTGGGAGGGCTATATGCTCAGTCTGGACAACCCCTTGCCTTCCAACCCCTGGTCATCTAGAGGACCATGAGGGTGTCAATGTCTAACTGTTGATTGTCTTGCTGAAGACCCTGCTGAAAGGCCTGGGTGAGGGATGTGCTCTAGTTAGGGGGAGGAGGGTAGATTCTGGGATGAAAATGGGTCCCTTTAAGTGAGGGGCACAATTTTCCAGAAGAGATGATTTTCCTTCTGAAAACAAAAGGCAAGAATCTCTTTGAGGGAGATGCTTAGATATGAGGGCATGGGATTCAAGATGTGATCAGATTGGGTCTGAGCCCAAGCAGAACCCTGTTGTGATCAGTCAACATCTTAGGTTCCTGTTGCCTTTGGGCTCTGAAGGGAGTCCAACCTAATACTCAGCTTAACCTTCTCCTGCCTGCTGCTGCTGCTGCTAAGTCTCTTCACTCGTGTCCGACTCTGTGCGACCCCACAGACGGCAGCCCACCAGGCTCCCCCATCCCTGGGATTCTCTAGGCAAGAACACTGGAGTGGGCTGCCATTTCCTTCTCCAACGCATGAAAACGAAAAGAGAAAGTGAAGTCACTCAGTCATGTCTGACTCTTAGCGACCCCATGGACTGCAGCCCACCAGGCTCCTCCGTCCATGGGATTTTCCAGGCAAGAGTACTGGGGTGGGCTGCCATTGCCTTCTCCTGCCTATGTTCCCTTTAAAATGACCTTGTGTGTGTTTGTGTGTCCGACTCTTTGCAACCCCATGGACTGTAGCCCATGGAACTTTCCAGGCAAGAAAGTAGTCATTTCCTTCTCCAGGGAATCTCACTGACCCAGGAACAGAATCCTCATCTCTTATGTCTCCTCCACTGGCGGGCGAATTCTTGGCCAGTGGAGCCACTGGGGAAGCCACTAAAGATGTTGTCCCAAACAGCTGGTGTGGATGAACTGGGGCGGGGGCAGGAGTGCAGGGTCAAGGAGCAAAAGGGAGGTTCTTTGTTGTGTCTGCAGACCCAGCAAGGAACAGTGGGACCATGAGCGGGGTCTTCAGAGAAGAGAGGGCCACCAAGGCTGTCAGTCTAAAGGTGAAACTTTGTCTTGGAACTTTCTCAGCTCTTCATCCTTCTGTCCAAATGTGGGAGCTCAGAAAGTAGGAGGGGAGATTTCAAGTGTAAGGTATAATTTATTGATAACAAGATTCCTTGAATTTTAATTTTTGATTAAAACTTTAAGCTGGAACACTATAATTCTGGTGACATTCAGATATCAGCCAAGACATTAGGCAAAAAATAGTTGCATTCAGAGGTAAGAAATTTGATTGCACTACTGAAACTGTATCTCCTGGACCATTAGTCACTGCATTTACCATGAGGTCAGTCCTGGCAGAAGACAATGGCAGAATTTACTACCTAAAACTCAGAAAAGCAAGGATAGGCATGTCACTGGCTAAGTGGTGAATAGCCAGAGAATGTGCTTGTGTTGAATAATGTATTTCTGAGCTTGCAAAGAGGTGGCGGGGCCTTCAAAGAGCACATGAATACATTTAACAGGATAAGATGCAATCAGAGATGATTAGAAGCATCGATGAAGCTGATTACTAGACAGATCAACAAGAAAGTGTTTTCTCTAAAATACATGAATGTTTCTACCTTGACAGTCAAGGTATCTATTTTAGTGTGCTAATGGATTTGATAGTCAGTCCACACACTATTCAGCCTTATTTTGAAAGCTACAATCGTTGCAATCAATCATTACAAACACTCCCTTGCATAGCTCTTTCACTTCACAAGACCTGCTTGGCATAACCGCAGTCCTGTATTAACCCAACTCTGCCCTGTACCTGTACAGCTAAATGTGTGAGCTGAGTAACACACCATCACCTGGATGTTAATTGAATTAATGACTATTAACCTAAAGTGGGCCTTCAACACCACACTTCTCCATCCTTTTTTCCATTCTCCTGGGTGACTTTTCTCCTCTCCCTGTTCCCCTCCTTTTCCTCCTCTTCTTCTTGTTAAACTGAGGGGTAACTTATGCTCAGGGAAATGTGCAGATTATAAGTTTGATGGTTTGATGAATGCATGCACTGTTTTGCCCACACCCCAATTAAGATATAGAATACTACCATCTCACCAGAAAGTTCCCTTAAGTCTCTTGCCAGTCCATTTCTATACCACCACCTCCAGAGACAACTACTGCTCTGATTTCTATCTGGGGTAAATATCTCACACTTTACCTTTCTCCTCAAATCTCTAACTCTTCTTCCCCATTTTTACTCTCAGCTGATGATCGTGTTTCCTACTTCATGGAGAAAATGAAAGCAGCAAAAAGAGAACTTTCATATACTTGCCTTTTCTTCCCATCCACCCACACGGCATCTGCATCCTTCCTGTCTGTGCCTGGATGGACCATCTGTGTGTGTGTGTGTGTGTGTGTGTGTGTGTGTGTGTGTGTGTATTAGTTGCTCAATTAAGTCTGACTCTTTGCAACCCCATGGGTTCTAGCCCACCAGGCTCTGTCCATGGAATTCTACAGGCAAGAATACTGGAGTGGTTTGTCATGTCCTTCTCCAAGGGGTCTTCCTGACCCAGGGATTGAACCCGGGCCTCCTACACTGCAGGCGGATTCTTTACTGCCTGAACTACCAGGGAAGCCCAGGGACCATCCCTGTTCTGTCTAGAGCTGAGCCCGCCCACCCTCTCACAGGTAGTCAAGAACCGCATGGTAGCAGCTCTTTCCTTTTCCTCTCATCTAACTTCCCACACCCTACTGGATCCACTCCCATCAGCATTTATTTCTATGCTATTAGGTTGGTGCAAAAGTAAGTGCAATTTTGTATTGTTGCACTTTGCTGTTTGATATTGGAGTACATTCTTAAATGTGGTTATATTATACATTAATTTAATGCACATTTCTTACTTTATGTTTTTTTTTTTTGCTAATGACTTATTACTTGCTATTTATTTTACATTTATTTTAGATTAGGAAAATTACATTAGACAAAAAGAAAATTTGAGCAATTTTCTTATTCAAGTTCCAAATGGATTGGAAAACAGCAGAGACAACTCGCAACATCAACAATGCATTTAGCCCAGGAACTGCTAATGAATGTACGGTGCAGAGGTGGTTCAAGAAGGTTTGCAAAGGAGACAGCCTTGAGGATGAGGAGCACAGTGGCTGGCTATCAGGAGTTGACAACAACCAAATGAGCGCAATCATTGAAGCTGATCCTCTTATAACTACACAAGAAGTTGTCAAAGGACTCAACATCAATCATTCTATGGTCATTTGGCATTTGAAGCGAATTGGAAAGGTGGAAAAGCTCCGTAAGCAGGTGTCTTGTGAACTGACTGAAAATCAAAACAATCGTTATTTTAAAACTGGTGTCTTCTCTTATTCTTATGCAACAGCAGTGAACCATTTCTCAATCAGATTGTGACATGTAACAAAAAGTGAATTTTGTACAACAACCAGCGATGACCAGCTCAGTCGTTGGACCTACAAGAAGCTCCAAAGCACTTTCCAAAGCCAAACCTGCACCAAAAAAGGTCACTGTTTGGTGGTCTGCTGTTGGTGTGATTCACTACAGCTTTCTGAATCCTGGAGAAACCATTACATCTGAGAAGTATGCTCTGCAAATCAGTGAGATACGCTGAAAATGGCAACACCTGCAGCTGCATTGGTCAACAGAAAGGGCCCAGTTCTTCTCCAGGACAATGCCTGACCACATGTCACACAACCAGTGCTTCAAAAACTTAAAGAATTGAGCTACGGAGTTTTGCCTCATCCACCATATTCACCTGACCTCTCGCCAACTGAATACCATCTCTTTAAGAGTCTTGAGAACCTTTTGCAGGAAAAACACATCCACAACCAGCAGGAGGCGGAAAATGCTTCCCAAGAGTTTGTTGAATCCTGAAGCACGTATTTTTATGCGACAGGAATAAGCAAACGTATTTCTTGTTGGCAAAAATGTGTTGATTGTCAGTTTAGTTCAGTCCAGTCACTCAGTCTTGTCTGACTCTTTGCGACCCCATGGACTGCAGCATGCCAGGCTATTGGACAACTTGACACAATCATGCCCATGACTCAACTCTTAATCCTTTACTATAAACCACTTCACTTGTTGTTGTAGTTCAGTTGCTCAGCCGTGTCCAACTCTTTGTGGCCCCATGGAGTACAGCATGCCAGGCCTCCCTGTCCTTCACTGTCTCCCAGAGTTTGCTCAAATTCATGTCCACTGAGTCAGTGATGCCACCCTCTTCTGTCACCCTCTGTCACCCTCTTCTTTGGCCTTCAATCTTTTGCACCATCAGGATCTTTTCCAATGAGTCAGCTCTTAGCATCAGGTAGCCAAAGTACTGGAGCCTCAGCCTCAGCCTCAGTCCTTCCAATGAATATTCAGGGTTGATTTCCTTTAGGGCGGACTGGTTTGATCTCCTTGCTGTCCTTTAGTTGTAGCTTTGCCCTTTGGGTTGATGGCGATCCTTCTTTGTGGTTGCTCAGACCAACATCTCTACGTAATTCTTGACACTTTTCCTTCACTCATACTCCACATCCAATCCAGTAGGAGATTCTGTTGACTCTCTGTGTCTGATAGTATTACTTTTCACCCAATAATCCAGTTTCTCTCCTGATGTGCACCTCCTTGCAGGATTAAATATCCCCATTTTGTTGCATTTAGGCGTATCCATATGACTTGCTTTAACTGAATAAATGTGGACAGAGCTGATGGCTATGATTTCCAGAGGCTGCCCTAAGAGCCAGCAGGTGATAGCCCATGATGGTCCGGACAGGGGGAGCTCTGCCAGCCTGAAACCAGAGCCGAGTCACAGGGGGCAGAGCCACAGCCGACTCACACTGGGCGTGAAGTGCAGTAAGCTGCTCCTTCGGGGGTGTCTTGTTAATGCAGCACAACTGTCTCTTTTGACCAATATGCTCTTCCTTCTGTGCCTGGTAAATTAGAGGTTCTTGACATCTCATTGCAGAAAGAATTCAGCAAGAGACAAAGTGACCAGTAAGAAGGGGATTTATAGAGGAACACACTCTATAGACAGAGTGTGGGTCATCTTAGAAGGTGCTGCTGCTGCTGCTAAGTCACTTCAGTCGTGTCCGGTTCTGTGCGACCCCAGAGACGACAGCCCACCAGGCCCCCCGTCCCTGGGATTCTCCAGGCAAGAACGCTGGAGTGGGTCTCCATTTGCCCCCAAAATATAGCATGGTTAGTTTTTATGTGCTGAGTAACATAATGGGCTAATAAGTGGGGGGTTATTCCAGTTATTTTGGGGAAGGGATAGGGATTTCCAGGAATCGGGCCACTGTCCACTTTTTGACATTTTATGGTTGGCCTCAGAACTGTCATGGTGCTGTGGGCGTGTCCTTAGCCTTTGCTAACATATTACCATGCACGTTTAATGAGGCCCAAGGTCTCTGGAAGTCGAATCTTCGGCCATCTTGGACCTAGTTGGTTCTA
Source organism: Oreotragus oreotragus (assembly GCA_006410675.1). Lineage (NCBI taxonomy): Eukaryota > Metazoa > Chordata > Mammalia > Artiodactyla > Bovidae > Oreotragus > Oreotragus oreotragus. The sequence goes on from SJYX01021593.1 coordinate 21,259, forward strand.
ACCAGCTTTCATCATATCCTACGGCTAGGACATTCTTTTAGAGGTTATATCCTGCCCCCTTTTCACCTGTTTCATTTCCACAAGCATCCGAACTCTGATCACTACCACTACTCTGGCTCAAGCCATGGTCATCTCAAGCCTGGATTGCTACAATGGCCTCTTAACTGGTCTCGCTGCTTCTTTCCTCAGCCTCCTGTGATCAGTTCTCAATAAAGCAGCCAGAGAGATCCTGTTAAGACTCTGTTCACTTCCCTGTTCAAAACTCTGTAATGGGACTTTGCTGGTGGTCCAGTGGTTAAGACTCCATGCTTCCAATGCAGGGAGCACAGGTTCAGTCTCTGGTTGGGAACTGAGATCCCACATGCTGCATGGCTCTGTAAAAAAAAAAAAAATTAAAAAGGACTTTATTAAAAGAAAAAGAGAAAAACAAAAGCTCTGTAATGGCTTTTCATCCCACCTACGGTAGGAGCCAGTCCATGAGGGGTAAGCAGCCCAGCAGGTTTGGTGCACCATTACCTCCCTCCTTAGCCTTGTATTCTCTGCCTCGCTGGATCCTTGGGATCCAGTCTCGCTGGTCTCCTTGCTGTTTGTCAGCTCAGCAAGCAACTTCCCACCTTAGGGCTTCCCTCACAAGTTGCCTTAAATACCACTCTCCCAGTTAGGCCTGCTTGATGCACCTCCTATCTATAATCAACAATTGTACCCCTTTCCTCTGCTACCTCTGCACCTCTGACCTTCTGCTCTGGTTCCCCAGAGCACTTGTCACCATTTAACATCATTTGTTTTCTGCATTATATTGAGTGTTTCTAGTTTCTTGCCTTGGAGAAAGCAATGGCACCCCACTCCAGTACTTTTGCCTGGAAAATCCCATGGGCAGAGGAGCCTGGTGGGCTGCAGTCCATGGGGTCGCTAAGAGTCCAACACAACTGAGCAACTTCACTTTCACTTTTCACNGTTCTGTGCGACCCCAGAGACGACAGCCCACCAGGCCCCCCGTCCCTGGGATTCTCCAGGCAAGAACGCTGGAGTGGGTCTCCATTTGCCCCCAAAATATAGCATGGTTAGTTTTTATGTGCTGAGTAACATAATGGGCTAATAAGTGGGGGGTTATTCCAGTTATTTTGGGGAAGGGATAGGGATTTCCAGGAATCGGGCCACTGTCCACTTTTTGACATTTTATGGTTGGCCTCAGAACTGTCATGGTGCTGTGGGCGTGTCCTTAGCCTTTGCTAACATATTACCATGCACGTTTAATGAGGCCCAAGGTCTCTGGAAGTCGAATCTTCGGCCATCTTGGACCTAGTTGGTTCTAACCAGCTTTCATCATATCCTACGGCTAGGACATTCTTTTAGAGGTTATATCCTGCCCCCTTTTCACCTGTTTCATTTCCACAAGCATCCGAACTCTGATCACTACCACTACTCTGGCTCAAGCCATGGTCATCTCAAGCCTGGATTGCTACAATGGCCTCTTAACTGGTCTCGCTGCTTCTTTCCTCAGCCTCCTGTGATCAGTTCTCAATAAAGCAGCCAGAGAGATCCTGTTAAGACTCTGTTCACTTCCCTGTTCAAAACTCTGTAATGGGACTTTGCTGGTGGTCCAGTGGTTAAGACTCCATGCTTCCAATGCAGGGAGCACAGGTTCAGTCTCTGGTTGGGAACTGAGATCCCACATGCTGCATGGCTCAGTCAAAAAAAAAAAAATTAAAAAGGACTTTATTAAAAGAAAAAGAGAAAAACAAAAGCTCTGTAATGGCTTTTCATCCCACCTACGGTAGGAGCCAGTCCATGAGGGGTAAGCAGCCCAGCAGGTTTGGTGCACCATTACCTCCCTCCTTAGCCTTGTATTCTCTGCCTCGCTGGATCCTTGGGATCCAGTCTCGCTGGTCTCCTTGCTGTTTGTCAGCTCAGCAAGCAACTTCCCACCTTAGGGCTTCCCTCACAAGTTGCCTTAAATACCACTCTCCCAGTTAGGCCTGCTTGATGCACCTCCTATCTATAATCAACAATTGTACCCCTTTCCTCTGCTACCTCTGCACCTCTGACCTTCTGCTCTGGTTCCCCAGAGCACTTGTCACCATTTAACATCATTTGTTTTCTGCATTATATTGAGTGTTTCTAGTTTCTTGCCTTGGAGAAAGCAATGGCACCCCACTCCAGTACTTTTGCCTGGAAAATCCCATGGGCAGAGGAGCCTGGTGGGCTGCAGTCCATGGGGTCGCTAAGAGTCCAACACAACTGAGCAACTTCACTTTCACTTTTCACTTTTTTGCATTGGAGAAGGAAATGGCAATCCATTCCAGTGTTCTTGCCTGGGGAATCCCAGGGATGGGGGAGCCTGGTGGGCTGCTGTCCTCGCACAGAATCAGACATGAGTGAAGTGACTTAGCAACAGCAGCAGCAGCAGCAGATTCTAGCCTGTCTCCCTTATTTGAATGTAAATTTCGCAAAGGCAGCAGATCTTTGTCTGTTGTGTTCACGGATTATATTACAGTAAGTCACCTACATGGATTTACAGGAATGAGTTCCCTTCCAAGAGCATGTTGGTAAGTCCAATTCGCTCATATATCCAACAAAATTAGCCTAGGTACTCAGCTAACACGACTGACTATAATAGTACTGTATGGTAATAGGTTTATGATACATTTCACACAAGTAATACATAAAAAGACACAAAAAGTAGGGAAAACGTTTTTTGATCTTATAGTACTGTACCTTGGAAAGTACAGTAGTGCAGTACAATAGCTGGCATACAGGAGCTGGGATTGAATGAAAAGTCAAGAAGAGTTACTGACTGAAGGAGGGGGAGGAGGTGGGAGAGCGTAGAGCTGAAGTATCGTGAGCAATAGTACATGGAGTGAAAGCTGCAATTTCATTCACGTATGACATCGACCGAACTTATGTTTGCATCTTTGAAAGTTCATATGTAGGGGACTTACTGTACTTGGCTATTTCAGGGATAACACATGAAAGCATTGAATACTTAGGCAAATTACAGGAACTATTCACTGTAGAAGGCAGTGAAGCTAGAAGGAGGAGATGGTTATGCAAATCAGCACCATGAGACTAGGGCCCAGCATAGCCCAAGGCACCAGCAGACATGGGTGCTGGGCGGATAACTGGTTCTGGCAATGGTAAGATTTATGGCTCTCCTTGTTAGGAGTAAAGCAAAGAATGCTTGCTTCACTGCCCACATAGGACTTGGGTTTCTTATACTTCAGATATCCCACAGTTGGTTACATAGTATGCTGGTTTTAGAGCCAAGCTCACTTATTATATAGCAGTTTCCCATGTATGAATATGCAGCCCCTCCCCACTTGGCCCATCCATCCATGGCCATGAATCCACAGAGGCTCAGTCTTCCCATGTGGGTGAACAACACAGACCACTGATCTTTTGGGCCAAGAACCTAGGATAATGCCTGGCACATAGTAGTTGCTCAAGAAATTTGTTGACTAAAGGAATTCAGGAGAACAATCAAGTCCAGAAAGTCTTGTACCATAAGTTTCATATTTGTTTACTTTTTGATAGGTGAGGCTAAACTGCAGAACAAGTTTTGTTCATTTAAAACAGCTTTTAGATTCCTCTTCCCCTCAGTTCCCCTTCTCAGTCTGTAATAATATGCCAGACTTCTCAGTAAAAAAAGGGGAGGTTCAAAGGAAAATGAAGTCTGTTGATAGAGCCCCCAGAAAGTCAGATCTTTCAGGATGTGAGAAAAAGTGCATTAAACAGGAAATGGGGATTACAGCTAAGTTTTCTTAATGCTTTTATTTTCTAAAATACACCCAAAGAATATATATATATATTTAAAATTTAGAAAAAAATATCATATTTTATAAAATAGTGAATTTTTAAAAATCCTGCCTGAATCTCTCATTAAACAACTAAAAGTTCCAGTAAAAGAGGAGCAGACTGAAGGGGTGATGGGCAAGTTTAGTGACTTTTGCAGCTCTTAGAGCAGAAGGGAGCCCAGGAGGGAAATAGGAGTGAAGCAGGAATTAGACGCAGGCTTTCCTCCCAACCTCAGATCATTTGGGAGAGTAAAAAGAAAGCCAGGAGATGGAGGAGACTCTTAGCTGACCAATCAACAATGTCTGAGCACCTACTGTATGCAAAATGCTATGCTAGATACTATAGGAGAGATTCCAGTGAATACGACAGGGCTTCTATCACCATATAAACTTGTATTTTAGAGGAGGAAATAGACTCGATAGCAAGTGCATCCTCCTCTTCTTCTGGAGGGAAGAAATCTTTTAAAATTATGCTGCTAATTCTCCTCAAAGTATCCTTTCCATACCAAGTACATCAGGAGTATCAGGGCTGATAATGAAAATGCAGGTTCTCAAGCCTCTCCATCCTTGATGAATCAGCATGTCTGAAGCCTAGAGCCAAGGGATTTGGCTTTTTAAAAATAACTTATTTATTTTTAATCAAAGGAATCTTGCTCTATAATATTGTGTTGGATTCTGTCAAATATCAACATGAATCAGCCATAGGTATATATATATATGTCCCCTCCCTCTTGAACCTCCCTTCCATCTCCCACCCCATCCCACCCGTCTCTGTTGTCACAGAGCCCCAGTCTGAGTGCCCTGAGTCACACAACAAATTCCCACTGGCTATCTGTTTCACATAGAGTAATGTAGATATTTCGTGTTACTGTCTCCATACATCCCACCCTCTCCTTGGGATCTGGCTTTTAATCAAGCTCTTGGGAGTGATTCTTAGGCACAATTTAAAATGTTAGAACTCCTGCCGCTTTCTGGTAGCTACTAAATGAATTCAAAGAGAAATTACTTTTGACTGGAGGATGAGGATGGATGGTTTCACAGAGGAGAATTTGAGCCAAGGCTTTGACTGAGTTTTGCTGCCTATGGCCAAGGGGATGTGCTGTTCCAGGGCAAGAAATGGCTGGTCCAAGGCAGTGAAACTCGTGAGGAGCCAGTGACTGCAGCATAGGGTGGAGATGATGGTGCTGAGGTTTCTGGCAGACACGGGCTGCAGGCCCACCAGGCAACATGTTTCCCATTCTGCAATTTCACTAGCACCTCTTCCATGCCCAGCTAGCATGACGGCGAAGAAGAATGTCACCTCGGAAAGCTGGCTTGGCTTGCTGCCCACTTGTCCCCGAGTGAGCTCAGCTCACCCGCTTTTTGCCTTCTGTTAAGTCAGCTGTTTTCTGAATTCAAGTAGAAGCTTGAGGATGTCTTGCCACTCGGGATGGAACTGTGCTGTTTTCCCTGCTTGAGATACCACAGTGAGTGAGTGAGTGAAGTCACTCAGTCGTGTCCGACTCTTTGCGACCCCATGGACTGTAGCCTGCCAGGCTCCTCTGTCCATGGGATTCTCCAGGCAAGAATACTGGAGTGGGTTACCATTTCCTTCTCCAGGGGATCTTCCTGACCCAGGGATCGAAACCGGGTCTCCCACATTGGAGGCAGACGCTTTAACCTCTGAGCCACCAGGGAAGCACAAGTGGACTGCATTTCCAAATAGAAAACTGCCTTCTCAATGCCTGCCTCACTAGGGCAGGCAGGCCAGCGGGGGGCCAGGCCAGCCCTGGGGACACCAGGCAGGTTTGCCATCTCTGGTGGTGCCTGCAGAGACTGAGTGACGAGCAGCAGGGAGATCAGATGTTACCACAGCGCACAAGTGCCCACACCAACTGTTGGGTCTGCAAGTGGGTTGGTACCTCCCTTCCTAGGCCACCTGGATGTTGTCGATCAACAAACAGCATTTGATGACCAACACTACTGTTGAGTCAGCACTGTCTGCTTCCACCCCTTTCTCAGTTTCTAGCTGATGCTATTTGAGGTATACCAGAGGTGAGAGTCTGGTGCTCATTTCCCCCTGGGGCCTGGGCTTACCACTCTGTACCCACCACGACAACTCCAGCAAAGTCGACTGCCTGCCGTTATCATAGTGGAGCAGAAGAACACGATGAGCTGCTAAATGCAGGTGCTATGTGAGGGACGTGGAGATGCCCCTCCTGGAAGGAGTGTGGGCCTTCAGCCCTTCGGGGTCTGCCTCAGCCTCAGAGGGCTGCCTCCTGCAAGGTCACGTGCACATCCAATGACTGAAGGCAGGTGTAGAGAAGCCTGGCTATTTGACCCAACTGATGGGCCTCCTTATCCTGTTTTCATTCATTTCCTTCCACAGGTGCCAATCCTACAGGCATTCCCCCCAAAATACTCAGAGTCAATTCTGTTTCAGAGTCAGTTTCAAGAGAATGCAGCTTGCAGCACATGAATCTGAGTTTGAGCTTGACTAATGAGGAGTTCAGTGACCTTGGAAAAGCAAGAACTCATTTTCTCTAAGACTTCATTTCTTTATCTGCAAAATGGGAATCCTAAAACTTCTTCATAGGATGGTTGTTAAGTGCATTCACACAGCTGGTGCAGTGTAATAACTCATAAATTCTAGATCTCATAATATTGGGCAAGTTATATAACTCCAGTGAGCCTTGGATGCTTTATCTGCAAATAAGAACAATATCACTTGTATCTTAGGACTTCTTTTTAAACTGAAGTAATATAACTGATTTACAATATTGTGTTAGTTTCAAGTATACAGCGTAATGATTTGGTATATCTCAGGATTTTGGTAAGTATTGTATGATAGACGTACTGTGTTTGTTAGGTAGTCAATAGATACACCCTTTCCCCCTATTTTTTCCTTTAAAGTATCAATAGTATCTTTATGTGGTGGTGGTTTAGTCACTAAGTTGTGTCCGACTCTTGCGACCCCATGGACTGCAGCCTGCCAGGCTCCCCTGTGCAAGGGATTTTCCAGGCAAGCATACTGGAGTGGGTTGCCATTTCCTTCTCCAGGGAATCTTCCTGACCCATGCATCAAACCTGGGTTTGCTGCATTGCAGGCAGATTCTTTACTGACTGAGCTAGGAGGAAAGCCACCTTTATGTAGTTAATTTGAAAAATAATTCCTGTTTATATTCTTTATTGTTTGCCCTTTTTCTTTATTCTGTATATATTCAGAGTAGAATACACTCATATTTGGAGGAGGAAAACTAAAGAGCAGAAAAGTGGAGCTAGGTTGCAGACTTGGTTTTGTGGCTCTCTTCTCTTCAATCAGGCCAAAGGCAAACTCCACCAGGAAGCTCACTCTGACTGACTCAACACATTCTGCAAACTGCTCGTACGAACTTTAATTTTCTCCTTTTTTTCTTGGTTCATTTTTGTAATCCTTCTGGGAATTAGAGGATTTTTATTTTTACATTGTAAATCTCTGAGAAGCTGGGAAGGTACCTGCTTTTTAAAGAGGGTCCCTCTACCTGAGCACTGTTATCTATATTCCCTGGGAATGTTTATTTGTTTCTGTACTAGTTAATAGTGACCCACTCTTCCAGTAATGCTGAGTATTGCTCGAGCTCGCTAACTTGGCAAAGACTATGAGAGCCAGATGGGGTCTCTGAGCCACCTCATCCAACTGTCATCTTACCCATAAGGAAAGTTTGTTTATGTCGGCTCTGTTTTTAAATAGCTCCTGTGGAATTTTTCTAGTCCCATCTTTACTATGTTTTCTCTATTTTATAACTTGATTGTCTATTAGTCTATTTTTTGTATCTGATTTAAAGCTTGGTCAGTTCTAGGAACACTGTCTTATGCTGACACCTACTGGACAGTTTGGAAAATAACCAGTTCCCAGAACACTACCATTTGTTAGGAACAGAGGCAGAGAAATTGTCTTCCTGCTTGCATTCATTTTTAATGACCATTTTTCTTACAGCTATCCTAGTTTCACACTTTTATTTCTCTCTTCTCCAACTAAACCTAATGTCCCATATTAGATTTTAGATTTCTTGGATGTGAAGATTCTGTTCAGTTAATATACTAAAAACCTATAGTATCTTTAAACAATGTCCTTCTGTAGGTCTGAAAGTGAAGTCGCTCAGTCGTGTCTGACTCTTTGCAACCCCATGGACTTAGCCTATCAGGCTCCTGTGTCCATGGGATTTTCCAGCAAGAGTGCTGGAGTGGATTGCCATTTCCTTCTCCAGGGGATCTTTCCAACCCAAGAATTGAACCCGGATCTCCCACATTGCAGGCAGACGCTTTACTGTCTGAGCCACCAGGGAAGCCCCCTGTAGGTTTACTTAAGGTTTAATGATGAGCAATAATCATAGTCATTACATGTGACCTTAATTCTGCAAGCACTGTAGCTCTGAACAGCTGGCATGCCAAGGAACGGCAAGAGGCAATCTGATCTGGATCAAAACCTGTCACCAATGGTAGTAAGAACCATCCAGGATGAAGGATGTATATTCTTTCCTTGAAAGTTTCTCCAGGGATCACCATCACAGAGAAAATTCGTTCAAGTGTTTCACTGTCCTAATACACCTCTCTCCTGCTTTTGAATTTTCCTTTGTTTGCTCTCCTGTGGTCTGGCAATGATTAATCAAACCTTACTCACAAAACATACCAGTAGATTATATTCTAATCACCTCCTTTCCCACTCCTTTTCACTGTACTTTTCTTTCATTGATAATTTAATTTTTTAAAGTATAATACTTTCTAGTGAGTTCTATAGTTTGCCCCATGTGGTAGATATATACAATTGAATATTTTTCAGCCATAAGAAAGAAATCCTACTATTTACAATGACAACATGGATCAACTTGGAGAGTAAGATGCTAAGTGAAATATGCCAGACAGAGAGATAAATGTTGTATGGAATCTATGGGATTAAAAAAAAAAAAGTAAAACTTATAGAAGCAGAAAGTAAAATGGTGTTTGCCAGGAGCTAAGGGTAGGGGGAATGGAAGTAGATATTGATCAAAGGGTACAAACTTGCAGTTGTAAGATAAGTTCTGAGGATCTGATGTACAGCATGGTGACTGTACTTAATGATGCTGTGTTGTATACTTGAAATTCACTGAGAATAGATCTTAAGCTTTCTCACCACACACACGCATACACACACAACAGACACACAAATATACACATACAGTAACTATGTGAGTTGGTGGTTGTGTTAGCTTGATTGTGTAAACAGTTTATAATGTACACGTATATCATAAATTGTGTTGTACACTTTAAGTATATGTAATTTTATCTATCAATTACATCTCAATAAAGCTGAAAGGAAGACAGCACCCACGGTCTCAGCCTGATCTCCTTCATCACCACAAGTGGAGAACTGATAGAGCCTATTGGTTATCTGGGGCTTGGAGGTGGAGCCTCTGATGCACTGGGACCAGGTAATCTTGGAAGGTGCCTTGATACCTGGAGTGAAGAGGTCAGGTAGGCTCAGGGAGAAGAAAGGGCATGAATTTGGAACTCCACAAGACTTAGGTTTGAAAACATGCTCTGCCATTTCCCTGTTGCGGATCTCAGGCTCCTCTTTGCCTCAGATTCTTCATCTGTAGGTGAGAACAAGACCACTCTGAATGGTGCTTGTGATAAGGTAATGACACAGTGCTCGACACATTGTAGTTATTTCTGTGCAAGGTATTTCTGTTCCCTGTTGCAAAAGCCGTGCTGTTTACTTATGTCTGGCCCTGTGTGCTGTCTGAATGGTCCCCCTGTTACCAGTTCTTTCATGTGATCGATGCCGGTTCTGGAGCTCCTCAGGGCTGAAGCCTTCGTCTCTTCAAGCTTTCTGGTTGCCATACACGGGAAACCAGGATCTCTGCTTCCCCTCAAGACTTCTCAGTCATCCTTTGGTCCTTGAACTTTCAGACTTCTAAAAATGGTTCTGGGGGCTTATTTATTCAACCAGTATTTTTTGAGCTCCTGGAAAGTGGCAGCAGCATGGGTAGATCAGTGAAGAAAACGTACAAAATTCCTGTCCTCAAAGAGCTTTTATTCCGGGAGAAGAGGACACAGAAGCAAGTAAAGTAGATGGTTTGTCAGATCTGCTAAAATAGATCATAAATGCTAAGTTAAAAAATAGGCAAGACGGGTGGGGACTGTGTGTGTACAAGTGCGTGTGTAACTGGGGTGGGGGTTCCCTTGCTGCTCTTGGAGCTGTTGTGGGACAGTGCTGCCCTGGGAGCCCTCGGCTTCTTGTGGGACATAAATAGGGCTAAGAGTACACTGAGGCTGGTCCTGACGGTCTCAGGGAGGATAACGGCGTGGACTGTGAGAAGCATGAATGGATCCCCTCTTCATTCATGTGAAAAGTGATGGGGAAGGGAACAATGTGGGGAGGGCTTCCCTGATTTTAACTAGACCCAGAGGGGTCAGTAGGTCTCCCTTTGATTTACAAAGTCCTGGTTTATAAAGTGGGGACTTCGTAAATGTTGACTTCTTGAAACTCAGACCCTGATAAGCATAGAAAAAGAAGAAGGAAATCAGATGTTGTCTTCTTCAAGGAGCCCATCACATCCTTTGGAACATGAATTATCCCCTGAGAAAGCCCATCAGGGGACAGCCCTCTTCCTTCAGGGGCTACTGTAAGATGCGATAACCAGGAAATATTCCTAAGACTGTGTTGAGCAAATGAGACAGAGCAGAAGGGATACTGGCTGGGAGAGGAAAGTCTGCTTTTTCCATTTGGCCAACTCTTGGCTTGCTGCACTCATCCTTCCAAGTCTTTTTCACTTTGATGACGAGGCTGATCTCTAACATCCATTTCTGATATAAAATCCATGACTTTAAGAAGTTAGAATTTTATCTCTGTTGGAGTTTTGAACAGAAGGTAGAGGACTTGAGAGCATAGGCAGTTTTCATTTTTTTTCCTTTTCAGTTGATTTTGGAAGAAAAGGATGTAGGGAAAGAAGAGTTGGCTTTTGTTGTTGGTTTAGAGAAGTAGATTAGATTTCTTGGATAATAGCCTAGCCTATCAGAGTAGATCTTTCAAAGACTGTGAAGAATTTGTTTGGCAGGAAAACTGCTGATTCATTCAAGAGGTTTTTTTTTTTCATCTCAGTCTTTTGGAGGAGGAAGAAAAGAATTCTGGTCAACCAACTTAAATGCCCCCACTGTGCAGATGCCTGTTCCCTCTGGGCTAAATTAGGTGCTGCCTCCTCTGTTTCCACAGAGAGGTAAAGAGCAAGCTAGAACCATGGGACAGAGAAAGGCAAATGGCCCCATGCAGGAGCAGTGTTGCATATAAGATGAGCATTACTGAAGTGTGTGATGAATGAATGAATAGATAGAAGAATGTCAGGAAGGAAGACCAACAAATAGGTAAAGGGAACTGGGGAACTCAGGACACGTGACTAGGTTTTCATTAGTCCTGGATCAAATTTAAGAATTACTAAATGTGGTTTATGAGAACAGAGAAAAGAAATCGTCATCAGGACCCAGCCTGGCCTCAACAGGACTGGCCTTGCTAGCTATCTCACTTGTAGGCTCTAGACTTGTAGGTTGGGGGCAACCAGTAGACATAAGTCTATCTCAGTTTCAGAAAAGCAACCAAAGTCCCCCTTGATCTTTTTTTGTTTAAGATGGTGAAATGAAGTCCTGGTGGTCATACTGTTAGGTTAATTTAAAGCTGATAGAAATAACTCTATTCAATTAGTGTAGTGTGCATGTGTGTTAGTCTCTCAGTCGTGTCCAACTCTTTGTGACCCAGTGGACTGTGGCCTGCCAGGTTCCTCTGTCCATGGAATTCTCCAGGGTCTTCCTGACCCAGGGACTGGACCCAAGTCTCTCACATGGCAGGCAGAGTCTTTACCAGCTGAGCCACCAGGGAAGCCCCAGTTAGTGTTGATTTTGGCATTTTTCTGACTAGAATGAGTTATTTAATAGAGTGCCTCAAGGTCAAGGTCTTGGTCTTAACTGTCCAACTTAAAAAAATTTTTTTGAAATAATTATAGATTCACAGAAAATTGTAACAAAGAACATATAGGGAGATTATATGTATGCTTTACTCCATTTCACCCAGTTGCAACACTTTGTATAACTATAGTATGATATCACAACCAGAAAATTGGTATTGGGAAAATCCACCGAGTTTATAAAAATGAGCAGATTTCACCATTGTTGCATTTCCTCAAAAGTGTTGTGTGTGTGTGTGTCTGTATCTATATCTCTGTCTGTATAGTTCTGTGCAACTTTATTAATGTGTGAATTCATGTAACACTATCATAATCAACACACCACTTGAAAACTGCTAATCTGTTCTCCATTTCTGGAATTTTGTTATTTCAAGAATGTTGTATAAATGGAATCATACAGCATGCAATCTTCTGAGATTGACTTTTCCCACTCAGCCTAATTCCCTTGTAATCCATCCAAGTTGTGTTGAATTTCAATACTTTGTTGCTTTTTGTTGCTGAGTATTATTCCACTATATGGAAATACTACAGTTTTTTTAAACTGTTTTTTTCCTGGAGGATATTTAGTTTGTTTCTTATTTATAACTATTATGAATAAAGCTGTTATGAGCATTTTTATATAGGTTTTGTTAGAACACAAGTTTTTTTTTCATTAGGGTGAATGTCCAAGAGCACATTTGCTGGATTACATGGCAATTATATGTTTACTTTCACAATACTTTGGCAAATTATTACCCAAAGTAGCTGTACTAGTTTACGTTCCTATTAGCAATGTGAGTGATTCATTTTCTCTATATCCATGCCAGCATTTGACGTTTTCAGTATTTCTAATTTTAGTCATTCTCATATGTGTCTAGTAATACCTCACTGAGGTTTTAATTTGTATTTCCCTAAAGGCTAAGACCTGAAAAATCCCATGGACGGAGGAGCCTGGTGGGCTGCAGTCCATGGGGTCGCTAAGTCGAACACGACTGAGCAACTTCACTTTCACTTTTCACTTTCCTGCATTGGAGAAGGAAATGGCAACCCACTCCAGTGTTCTTGCCTGGAGAGTCCCAGGGATGAGGAGCCTGGTGGGCTGCTGTCTATGGGGCCGCACAGAGTCGGCCACGACTGAAGCAACTCAGCAGCAGCAGCAGCAGTGGCTAAGATGTTGAACATCTTTCATATGTGTATTTGCTCTCTGTATATCCTCTTCAGTTAAATGTATGTGTGTGTCTTTTGTGCATTTCTAATTGTATTGAATTGGATTATTTCTTACTGTTGAGTTTTGAGAGCTCTTCATATATTCTAGATACAAGTCTTTTATTGAATATATGATTTGTAAATACTTTCTCCTGATCTGTAATTTATCTTTATATACTCTTAACAGAGTCTTTGTTTCTTTTTTGATGCAATTTAATAAAAATTATTTTTTTTTAATTGGAGGATAATTGGCAGGGTCTTTGGTCGAGCAAAAGTTTTACACTTTGATGAAGACCAGTTTATCAAATTTTTCTTTAAGGGATCATGTTTTTGTTGTCAAGACTAAAAACTCTTCTCCTAATCCTAAAGGTACTCTTCTGTTTATTTTCTAAAAGTTTTATTGTTTTATATTGTATTGGTCAAAAAGTTCATTCGAGTGTGTCCATAAGTATTTATGGAAAAATCTGAATTAACTTTTTGGCCAACCCAATATTTTACCTTCAAGTCTGCAATTCATTATAACTTGTTTAACTTTTTTTTTGGTGTGTGTGTGTTTAACTTTTCAAGTCAAAGAGGTTGAATATATGGTAGGCGTGTAGGTGACACAAGCAGCTGGAATATAGTGATGAAACTACTAAGATACAACATATAAGCATGCAATATCAGAGAGAGTTTAGTGTGGTGACTAAGAAAGTGGGCTCTGGAGCCAGACTGCTTCGATTCAAATGCCTTAGCTGCCTAGAAGGCTTTGGGGGAAGTTCTGTAATCTCTCTTATGTCTTAGTTTCTGCATCTGCAAAATGGGATTAGTGAAGAGTACTTACCTTATTGAATTGAAGAAAGTAGGGAAAACCACTAGACCATTCAGGTATGACCTAAATCAAATCCCTTATGATTATACAGTGGAAGTGAGAAATAGATTTAAGGGCCTAGATCTGATAGATAGAGTTCCTGATGAACTATGGAATGAGGTTCGTGACATTGTACAGGAGACAGGGATCAAGACCATCCCCATGGAAAAGAAATGCAAAAAAGCAAAATGGCGGTCTGGAGAAGCCTTACAAATAGCACTGAAAAGAAGAGAGGCGAAAAGCAAAGGAGAAAAGAAAAGATATAAGCATCTGAATGCAGAGTTCCAAAGAATAGCAAGAAGAGATAAGAAAGCCTTCTTCAGCAATCAATGCAAAGAGATAGAGGAAAACAACAGAATGGGAAAGACTAGAGATCTCTTCAAGAGAATTGGAGATACCAAGGGAACATTTCATGCAAAGATGGGCTCGATAAAGGATAGAAATGGTATGGACCTAACAGAAGCAGAAGATATTAAGAAGAGGTGGCAAGAATACACAGAAGAACTGTACAGAAAAGATCTTCACGACCCAGATAATCATGAGGATGTGATCACTAATCTAGAGCCAGACATCTTGGAATGTGAAGTCAAGTGGGCCTTAGAAAGCATCACTAAGAACAAAGCTAGTGGAGGTGATGGAATTCCCGTTGAGCTGTTTCAAATCCTGGAAGATGATGCTGTGAAAGTGCTGCACTCAATATGCCAGCAAATTTGGAAAACTCAGCAGTGGCCACAGGACTGGAAAAGGTCAGTTTTCATTCCAATCCCAAAGAAAGGCAATGCCAAAGAATGCTCAAACTACCGCACAATTGCACTCATCTCACACGCTAGTAAAGTAATGCTCAAAATTCTCCAAGCCAGGCTTCAGCAATATGTGAACCGTGAACTCCCTGATGTTCAAGCTGGTTTTAGAACAGGCAGAGGAACCAGAGATCAAATTGCCAACATCCGCTGGATCATGGAAAAAGCAAGAGAGTTCCAGAAAAACATCTATTTCTGCTTTATTGACTATGCCAAAGCCTTTGACTGTGTGGATCACAATAAACTGTGGAAAATTCTGAAAGAGATGGGAATACCAGACCACCTAACCTGCCTCTTGAGAAATCTGTATGCAGGTCAGGAAGCAACAGTTAGAACTGGACATGGAACAACAGACTGGTTCCAAATAGGAAAAGGAGTACGTCAAGGCTGTATATTGTCTCCCTGCTTATTTAACTTATATGCAGAGTACATCATGAGAAACGCTGGACTGGAAGAAACACAAGCTGGAATCAAGATTGCCGGGAGAAATATCAATAACCTCAGATATGCTGATGACACCACCCTTATGGCAGAAAGTGAGGAGGAGCTAAAAAGCCTCTTGATGAAAGTGAAGGAGGAGAGCGAAAAAGTTGGCTTAAAGCTCAACATTCAGAAAACGAAGATCATGGCATCCGGTCCCATCACTTCATGGGAAATAGATGGGGAAACAGTGTCAGACTTTATTTTTTTGGGCTCCAAAATCACTGCAGATGGTGACTGCAGCCATGAAATTAAAAGACGCTTACTCCTTGGAAGAAAAGTTATGACCAACCTGGATAGTATATTCAAAAGCAGAGACATTACTTTGCCGACTAAGGTCCGCCTAGTCAAGGCTATGGTTTTTCCTGTGGTCATGTATGGATGTGAAAGCTGGACTGTGAAGAAAGCTGAGTGCCGAAGAATCGATGCTTTTGAACTGTGGTGTTAGAGAAGACTCTTGAGAGTCTCTTGGACTGCAAGGAGATTCAACCAGTCCATTCAAAAGGAAATCAGCCCTGGGATTTCTTTGGAAGGAATGATGTTAAAGCTGAAACTCCAGTACTTTGGCCACCTCATGTGAAGAGTTGACTCATTGGGAAAGACTCTGATGCTGGGAGGGATTGGGGGCAGGAGGAGAAGGGGACGACCAAGGATGAGATGGCTGGATGGCATCACGGACTCGATGGACATGAGTTTGAGTGAACTCCGGGAGATGGTGATGGACAGGGAGGCCTGGCATGGTGCGATTCATGGGGTCGCAAAGAGTCGGACACGACTGAGTGACTGAACTGAACTGAACTTACCTTATATGATTATTGTGAGAGCTTAGCAAGAAAATGAACACTTAGATCCAAACTCCAAGAAATGGCACTTATTATTATTATTGAAACCAGACATTGGTTTAAATGTTGGATAGTTACAGGGGAGATATGACAAAATAGGAAATCATGTGAAAAAATCGTATATAGAAAGAAGTAGAGAGATAGACTTAACTTAATTGAGAATTTTAACTTGAATGTCTGCTGAATTTTTGTCCAGTTGTATATATTTATAAATATATGTCTTCATCCAGAAATGACAAGATTTATGCAGGATCAAAATGACAAGGTAGTTAAATCCATTCAGTGGAAATCAGAGTCCATTTAGGACTGTGCATGAACTCAAAATGCAATTTTTTTCTATATTCTTGTGGAGATTATATTAATACATAGCAAAGTCATTGTTTTAGGTTATCAGTTATAAGAAAATGGTCAATCAGTATTTCTGTGCAAGTGTAGTAATCCAGCATAGGCTAAAAGGACATTGACAGTTCATTATCATAGTATGATGAGAAGTCAAACTACATAGTTGAAATTCTCAACTTCTTATAGTGGGGACTTCTGGGCCCCCAGCCCTCAGTACCACTAACAGAATGTTGGGGCATGGATCATAATTATGGGATCTGCCTTTGCTGAAAATGAGGAATGAGGGAGATGTAGACATAAGATGATTGGGTAGATGGAGAAGGGGTTACCAGAAGGACAAGAAGAACCTATTACAAATATTAGATATTAGAAGGGTGTGGGAGAGCAAGCAGACAGTGCCTCAGATTACTAGAAAGAAGTGGGACCCCTTTGGACTGTGTGGTCGTTCCAAGAAGCAGCAGAGGGTCACTGGGCAATTCACAGAGTCTCTCAGTGCCTGGGTTTCCTTTTCTGCCACATAATAAAAATAGTGTCTGCCCCACAAACTCCATGGGTTGTTGTGAAAAATACATTTACATGAAATTTCCTTATATAAAACATGAATATATATGACATTGTTATTGTTTCATTGTGGCTCGTTGGTCATTATTTTTATGAAATATATTCTTTTTAAACATTTTTATTGGAGTTAGTTGATTTACAATGTTGTGCTAGTTTCTGCTGTACAACGAAGTGAATCAGATGTACATATACACATGCATAATCTTTTTTTAGCTTCTTTTCCAATATAGGTCATTACAGAGTATTGAGTAGAGTTCCTCGTGCTGTACAGTAAGTCCTTATTAGTGTTCTATTTTTCTATTTTGTATATAGCAGCGTGTACATGTCAATCCCAATCTCCCTGTTTGTCCCCCCTACCCCACTTACCCCCTGGTAACTATTAGTTTGTTTTCTACATCTATAACTCTATTTCTGTTTAGTAGTTAAGTGCACTTGTACTTTTTTTTTTAAAGATGGAATATGCTCTTAAGAACTAGCACAATCTCTTTCTCCAACTCTGTGCCTTACTAAATTCCTTGGATTTGGGGGAGGGAGGGTTCCCTGCTCTACCTCATTTAGCAGTGTCTCAGCAGTGTAGTATAACTGGGTTTGCCAGATATACTCTTTGTCTCAGTGACTGCTGCTTGATGCTTCTAGTCTGGGTAATTATGCTGATTCTCCTCTCCTAAATCTCTAATGTATGGAACTGAAATGGCTTCTTAACACTATGCCTTGCCACATCGCACATGTTTATGGTCCTGAAAAGATATGGATCCCTGGATTTGGGGGAGGGAGGGTTCCCTGCTCTACCTCATTTAGCAGTGTCTCAGCAGTGTAGTATAACTGGGTTTGCCAGATATACTCTTTGTCTCAGTGACTGCTGCTTGATGCTTCTAGTCTGGGTAATTATGCTGATTCTCCTCTCCTAAATCTCTAATGTATGGAACTGAAATGGCTTCTTAACACTATGCCTTGCCACATCGCACATGTTTATGGTCCTGAAAAGATATGGATCCCAACTCTACCCAAGAAAACAGACTTTACTTTGTTTTAATATTTTATAGTATAATTATACTTTAAAGTATACTTATACTGTAATAAAAGTGTAAGCACCCAAGGTTAGCAGATGTAAAGTATTAGAAACAGAATGGATAAGCAAGACCCGGCTGCAGAAATAGAGGGAAACAATAGAATGAGTAAGACTAGAGATCACTTCAAGAAAACTGGAAATACCAGGGGAACATTTTTTTAATTCATTTATTTTTTATAGAAGGATAATTGCTTTACAGAATTTCGCTGTCTTCTGTCAAACCTCAACATGAGTCAGCCATAGGTATACATATATCCCCTCCCTTTTGAAACTCTCTCCCATATCCCTCCCCATCCCACCCCTCTGGGTTGATACAGAGTCCCTGTTTGAGTTTCCTGAGCCATACAGCAAATTCCTGTTGGCTGTCTATTTTATATATGGTAATGTAAGTTTCCATGTTACTCTTTCCATACATCTCACCCTCTTCTGCCCTTTCCCCATGTACATAAGTCTATTCTCTATCTCTGTTTCTCTCTTGTGTGGCCCTGTAAATAAATTCTTCAGCACCATTTTTCTAGATTCCATATATATGTGTTAGAATACTGTATTTATCTTTCTCTTTCTGACTTCAAAGCATAGCAAGGAGAGATAAGAATGCCTTCCTCAGTGATCAATGTAAAGAAATAGAGAAAACCAATAGAATGGGAAAGACTAAAGATCTCTTCAAGAAAATTAGAGATACCAAGGGAACTTTTCATGCAAAGATAAGCACAATAAAGGACAGAAATGGCATGGATTTAACAGAAGCAGAAGATATTAAAAACAGGTGGCAAGAATACACAGAATGACTATACAAAAAAGGTCTTCATGACCCAGATAATCACGATGGTGTGATCACTCACCTAGAACCAGACATCGTGGAATGTGAAGTCAAGTGGGCCTTAGGAAGCATCACTATGAATAAAGCTAGTGGAGGTGATGGAATTTCAGTTGAGCTATTTCAAATCCTACAAAATGATGCTGTGAAAGTGCTGCACTCAATATGCCAGCAAATTTGGAAAACTCAGCAGTGGCCACAGGACAAGAAAAGGTCAGCTATCATTCCAATCCCAAAGAAAGGCAATGCCAAAGAATGCTCAAACTACCACACAATTGCACTCATCTCACACACTAGCAAAATGATGCCCCAGATTCTCCAAGCCAGGCTTCAACAATACATGAACCGTGAACTTCCAGTTGTTCAAGCTGGATTTAGAAAAGGTAGAAGAACCAGAGATCAAATTGCCAACATCTGTTGGATCATTAAAAAGCAAGAGAGTTCCAGAAAAACATCTACTTCTGCTTTATTGACTATGTCAAAACCTTTGTGTGAATCACAAAAAGCTGGAAAATTCTGAAAGAGATGGGAATACCGGACCACCTGACCTGCCTTCTGAGAAATCTGTATGCAGGTCAGGAAGAAGCAACAGTTAGAACTGGACATGGAACAACAGGCTGGTTCCAAACCGGGAAAGGAGTACGTCAAGGCTGTGTATTGCCACCCTTCTTATTTAACTTATATACAGAGTACATCATGCGAAATGCCAGGCTGGATGAAGCACAAGCTGGAATCAAGATTGCCAGGAGAAATATCAATAACCTCAGATATGCAGATGACACCACCCTTATGGCAGAGAAAAAGAACTAAAGAACCTCTTGATGAAAGTGAAAGAGGAGAGTGAAAGAGTTGGCTTAAAACTTAACATTCAGAAAACTAAGATCATGGCATCTGGTCCCATTACTGCATGGCAAATAGATGGGGAAACAGTGGAAACAATGTCAGACTTTATTTTGGGGGGCTCCAAAATCACTGCAGATGGTGATTGTAGGCATGAAATTAAAAGATGCTTGCTCCTTGGAAGAAAAGTTATGACCAACCTAGACAGCATATTAAAAAGCAGAGACATGACTTTGCCAACAAAGGCCCGNCAGTGGAAACAATGTCAGACTTTATTTTGGGGGGCTCCAAAATCACTGCAGATGGTGATTGTAGGCATGAAATTAAAAGATGCTTGCTCCTTGGAAGAAAAGTTATGACCAACCTAGACAGCATATTAAAAAGCAGAGACATTACTTTGCCAACAAAGGCCCGTCTCATTCAAGCTATGGTTTTTCCAGTAGTCATGTATGGATGTGAGAGTTGGACTATAAAGAAAGCTGAGCACTGAAGAATTAATGCTTTTGAACTGTGGTGTTGGAGAAGACTCTTGAGAATCCCTTGGACTGCAAGGAGATCCAACCAGTCCATCTTAAAGGAAATCAGTCCTGAATATTCATTGGAAGGACTAATGCTGAAGCTGAAACTCCAATACTTTGGCCACCTGATGCAAAGAACTGACTCATTGGAAAAGACCTTGATGATGGGAAAAATTGAGGGCAGGAGGAGAAGGGGATGACAGAGGATGAGATGGTTGGATGGCATCACCGACGCAATGGACATGAGTTTTAGTAAACTCTGGGAGTTGGTGATGGATAGGGAGGCCTGGCATGCTGCGGTCCACGGCGTCGCAAAGAGTTGGACATGACTGAGTGACTGGACTGAACTGAACTGAACTGAAAGGCCATCAGTGTAATCTGAGTTGGAAAAACTTCCCCATTTGTATTCTTGGGTCCTAGTTGGCTTGATTCAGAAAGCAACTCCTAGATGCTACAAGGAACTGATACATAATCTGTGCTCCTCATGGGGGCTTTTTCTTCCTCCATCCCTTTCCTCTCCTCTGCCCTACTCTCCTCAAGCCTGGCTTTGGTGACCTTCATCTGAGCCTCGATTGCATCTGGCCCTTACCTGTCCAATAACACCTGAACGTGGACTGATCACTTGTTTGCCTCTTTTTCACCATCACTCCCCTAAGAGCTTCTAGAGGACAGGGACCTCTGTCTTTCCCCTTTGTATCCCCAGGACCAATGCCCAGGATAGAAGGCAATGATGAATGAATGAAGATATAGGAATAGCTGGATGGATAAACTAACTCATATGAGCAGTAACTCATACATACATACATTAAAATCACCTCTACACCAACAGCCAGATGCCCAGGCTGTCTGTGTTCCTCTGATGTTTATTCTTGGGCCAGGCCTCTCTGCACTGTCAAACGTATTCCTTGGAGAGGTTGCCATCCACTGTCAACACTTTCATCTCACCATCTCTAAGTGTCGTGTGACCCGCTGTGCAGATCTAGACTGCTGTCAGAGACTCCGTCCTCATCTCTGGTGACTATCTTCGTCCTTTCGGCCTCTCCTTTTTGGTGGCCGTTCAGCATTTCATCTCCTTTAAGGGGAGGGCAGTAGCAATTTGCTTTCTTCCCATGTTTACTTTCTGTGTTTGCCCAATATCTATTTGTCATTTTTATTGCATTTTTCTCTCTCAGCATTTGTCTTGGATGAGGCCTTGTCCTCAGTATTTGCTTTCAGAAAAGAGAACAGAATGCCTCCTGGAGCTATGAATTTATGCCACTGGTTCCTGCTGAACCCATGTACTTGGGAAATAGAACATTCACATACCCATCAGAAACTGTAGGAACTTAAAACTATATGGCGAGTTTTCATTCTTGAAAGCATTCTCAAAAGCATTATTTTATTTGAGTCTCACAAGGGTAATTTAGGACAGGTATTATCCTCTAAAAATACTTCAGGGTTTTGAAAAGAGCAGTTGGGTCTGATTTGTGCTTTAGCTCTTCTCATCTGCTGGTGTGACTATCAGCAAATCACTTACTACCCCAAGCCTCCTTTCTTCCAACCTCTTACATAGTAATAAGTAATACCTATCACTTTCCTGCTTTTTTAAAGTTAGAATATATATATACATACACATCCCTGGGATTTCTTTGGAAGGAATGATGCTAAAGCTGAAACTCCAGTACTTTGGCCACCTCATGCAAAGAGTTGACTCATTGGAAAAGACTCTGATGCTGGGAGGGATTGGGGGGGCAGGAGGAGAAGGGGACAACCAAGGATGAGATGGCTGGATGGCATCACAGACTCGATGAACGTGAGTCTGAGTGAACTCCAGGAGATGGTAATGAACAGGGAGGCTTGGCGTGCTGCGATTCATGGGGTCACAAAGAGTCGGACACGACTGAGCAACTGAACTGAACTGAACTGAACACACATACATATACACACAATAGTGTGTGTCTAACCACTTCACACAATTTTGATAAGGTTCAAATAAGATAGTATAGATGAAAGAGTTCTTGACATCATGCTGCTGCTGCTGCTGCTAAGTCGCTTCAGTCGTGTCCGACTTTGTGCGACCCCACAGATGGCAGACCACCAGGCTCCACCATCCCTGGGATTCTTCAGGCAAGAACACTGGAGTGGGTTGCCATTTCCTTCTCCAATGCATGAAAGTTGCTCAGTAAGTATCCAACTCTTCGTGACCCCATGGACTGCAGCCTACCAGGCTCCTCCGTCCATGGGATTTTCCAGGCAAGAGTACTTGACATCATGAAGCATTACAAAACCAAGAGGGATCAGTATTGTCATTACTGAAGAATTACTCTTCCATGTATTTCCAAATTTTTGGAATGAGGACGATTGTTGATGAGCAGAACTCAGGTCTCTCAAGCTCCCATTCCAGGGTATCTTCCTCCCCAGTAGCTACCTAGTCCTGATAGGGGGCCAGAAGGTGCCTTTTCCTGCCAGGGTAGTCAGAATGTCACCTCCCACTCCTAATCAACCTTCCTTGTTCAGGGAGAGAAGCTGGACTTCCTCCACCAAGAAGAGAAAACTAAGTTTCTTTCCATCTCAGTGGCCTGTGGAAAGGGAATTTGGCTTAAGCCAGAGAAAAGAAAGCAGTAGCTATACAGTCAGCCTGAGATGTTAAAGAGGGCGGTAAGGAAATTCACATCTGCTCCTTTTTTTCAATTTTTTTTTTTGTCTGTGTGGCTTTTGTTTGCTTGTTTTTGGTTTTCCATGGTCTCTCTCTTTAAGACCTGGGCAATTTTCTGATTCGGTGAATGATTCAACTCTCTTAAAAGCACTTTAGCTTACCAACAGGTTCCCTTTCTGGCAAATACTTCACTGGTTGCCATCTGGGAGCTTTCTCCTTCACTTGATGTTTTTCACTGGGGCTAGCTGTTTTTTTAAATGCATTTATGTATTAGGCTGTAATAGGCCTGAGATCCACTGTGAGAAGCAAGCTATGGCCATGTCAGTGGATAGTTAAAGGAGACTGGCCTCAGAGAGTAGCACTGAGGTCAAAGACACTCCTGAACAAACACAATGACATTATATTTCCTCAATTCAAAAACAACTTGATGGAAACATCTTATCCTCAAATCCAATTGCTTTCACCAGGAAAGTGATGAAATTGGCTAAGTTGATAAAAGCCAGCACATCTCCCCTCCCTAATTGCATCAGCTTGACCCTCTCTTCTGATTAAATGCTTATAATTTTTCTCCCAGCATGTAATTTTTTAATTATAATATGTTTGAAGAACATCAGAATTATTTGGCTCTTTGCAGGGTGATGGTTGACAGCAGAGTCAATTCGTCTTTTTCTCTGATGTGCTGAGCACCCAGTGGGTGCCTGAGAAATAATAATTGATGAGAGAGGCAGAGACCCTGTAGATGGGTGATGGGCCCACAGTCAATTGTGTGTGGGGAGGAGAGGGCTCTGCACTCACTGGAGGCTGCATTCCTGCCTCCCCATGCATTTGAGACGGTCTAAAAGAAACCAGAGAGACACTGGATCATGTACCCGTGTTCTTGTTACTATATGGAAATTTCTGCTCCAAGGCCTCCAGTTAGCTCAGTTGGTTTTCTCTGTGTTCAGGGTTGCGATGCAGCAATGGTTTAAGAGACAGATTCTGTTCAGGACCTTGCTTTCCCCTTCTGTGACACTGGTCACTTCATGCGCAGTGTTTATGTGAAGCAGCATCTGTAATGGAGCACAGAACTCTACTGCACTAGTGAAAGTGCTTGGGAAGGGTTGACAATAGTTATTATAGCAAGAAGTTTCTGAATCAGCATCCACGCAGCACTCTTCCTGTGAAAACTAAACACAGTTTAAACTCACAGATGCCTGGACCTCTCTGAGCCTGTCTTTTCTGGAAGCACACGGCTGGACAGAATGGCCTCTGGGTCTCTCCCTGAAGGAGCCACCAGTCTGTATCTCTGAAGCCACGGCCCCCTGGCTCCACTGCCTGCTTGTCTAATCTGTGTGTTTTTCTGTTTGTGTTTTTTGTTTTTCCTGGAGTCAGCTGCGTGACCCTCCGACCTGAAAAGGATACTGAATTGCCAATTCAATTTACCTAAAACTGGTGGAGCCTGAAAGCCTGGCCTACATTGACATACAGCTAATCTAATACAAATTGATTTTGGTTTTAAATCTGAGCAAGTTAAGAAATTGCTGTAGGTTTTTCCAAAACACAAAGGATCCTGCTTGGCTGCAACCGCAAAGTTTCTGAATTAGGTTTCTGGGTCCTGGTCTTTGAAGCCATATTCATGCTCGGCCCCATAGCTGAGGCTGCTATCAACTACCGCCCCACCCCCACCCCACAACCCTTCAGATGCTGATTTTTTTAGATATTTCCGGAACTCCAGACCTCAGGCCACGGTTCCCCATTCAGTAATCCTTGGTGCCAGTCTGGCTCTATCCTTGAACCTAAAGTCTGATCACTTAAGCTTATTTCTGAAGCTCCATAACCAAGAACTACCGTTCTGATAACTATACTCCAGGGTGCGAGCTCTTATCCAAAGTAACATTTGGCTAACTCAGTTCCTCTAAAAGTGAGAATCTGCACTGTCTGGGACCTCTATTTCCATCCATAGGACTGGCTTCCTGAATTCTGGGGCAGGGCTCAAAGCCCTATAACCCGGAACACTTTCCCATTGCCTGCTGCCTGCCTCCTGACCTGTTTGCTTGGGTTTGCTCCACATCCTGACATGGACACATCATTGTCCATAACTCATTTCAGATTTCACAGACACCAGCCTCTTCCCCAGACCAGCACTGGTTATCTATTTACAAAAAAAAAAAACCCTTCAAAAGCATTTTTATTGAGCTAGTCACAAATCAATTTTAAGTTGAATTTCTGGATATGAAGAAATGGATGGGATTCAGATGTGACCAGTTAGGGGAATATGGCAAGAAAGAAATGAGCATGTCACATCTTGGAGCAAATTTGCAGTCATGCTAATTCTTCTGGGGATACTTTCAAATGCAGAAAATAATAATATCTATTTAGTGTGGTGGGATGATTACATGAGATAATGACATCCAATAGTCACTTAACACATATTGACTGTAGTATTACATTGTTGTTTTTTTTTTAAGTCCCAAAGCAGCAGAGTTGGAGACAGGTGAACTGAACAGGTTAGCAGCTAAAAGAACCAGGTACCTGAGGTGCAACTGGCCTCAGGTGAGAGGGTACATTCAGCTACAAGTCTCAGCAGGAAGTCAAGTGCAGTGGACAGCAATGTGTACACAGAAACTATGGCAACAGCCAGCAAGCATTGGGCTGTACATGGAAATCTAAATAAGCAGACAGGTAGACGGAAAGTCAGCAAGGGATGATGAAAAGTCTTGGGTTTGAGAAATAGAGAAGGGTTTCCATCCCTAANGTACATTCAGCTACAAGTCTCAGCAGGAAGTCAAGTGCAGTGGACAGCAATGTGTACACAGAAACTATGGCAACAGCCAGCAAGCATTGGGCTGTACATGGAAATCTAAATAAGCAGACAGGTAGACGGAAAGTCAGCAAGGGATGATGAAAAGTCTTGGGTTTGAGAAATAGAGAAGGGTTTCCATCCCTAATTGTAGAGAATAGCCATTCTTAAATTCTAATGTGTGTAAGAATTACATGATGTAGTGTTAGGAACCTGCCAGAGCCCAGCCAATCCGGATAGGGATGCAAGGTTTAAAAGTCCCCCGCGTGAGTACGGTTTGGCCAATCAGCTATGCTGTTACAGGAACAAAGAACCCTCGGTATAAAAGTAGATGTGATTCAGAGCCCAGGGCTCTCGTCAAGACTCACTGCGCTGGATGAGACCGGAGCCCTAGCTCGAGCTAGCAATAAAACCCCTTTATGCTTTTGCATTACTGTGGACGTCTTATTCTCTCAGTTTTGGGGACTCGGACATAGAGCATAACAATGTGCTAACTATAAATGGAGATTCTTTGTCATCGTCTACAGTTTTTGAATCATGCAGTCTGGAACAGGATCTTTATCACATGTTCTTTTTTTGGTTAATTTTTATTTTACACTGGACTGTGGTTGGTTTATTATGTTATGTTAGTTGAAGGTGAACAGCAAACTGGTTCACTTGCGTGAGTTCTTTAGATGATTCACGTGTGATGGGTTGAAGACCACTCTTGAAGAAACGCGAATGTAGGGAGACAGACAGCAGCCAAGCAGCTCCTAGGACTAGAGGAACCACGTCACCCAGAAAGTTAATCAAAGGAAGATTCAGGTCCAAGGATTCAGTCAACACAACAGTAGGGCTAGGAGTCTGAGCCTCAGGAAACAAGGCAAGTCCCCCTCCCCTCCACCCCTCTGACTATTAGGGGAATCAAGCCACCCAGGAGAGGGTAGAGTAGGTTTCAGGGAAAAAAATGAATCAAACAGCAGAAGTTTTTCTATGCTCAAGGGAAATAGTGACTGCTTTGATTTGATGCTGTTTGCCTCTTGCTGTCTTCATTCATTTATTCGTTTATGTATCGACTGCATTATGATTCCAAATTCTGTTGCTCCAACTACAACCTTGCTCATGAATCTTAAGAACTATGTCTAAACATCCTCCTAAGAGCTTGATTTTATATATATATATATAAAATATATATACACATATATATATACACATATATATATAAAGTGTATATATATATATGTGTATATAAAGTATAATCAGCATCTTTTTGTCTCCCAATTAACTTTCTCCCTTAAATTCATGTTATTCAAAGGATAAAAAAAGAAAATTGGAATCCCCTTTTTTATTTCTATATACCAGGGGCTAGAACACCAAGAAGTTCATCTATATTTGCTACAATAAGCAGTAGAGGGGCAAGGATCTTCTGGCCATTTCACACACCTTCAAATAGAGGCTTGAAATAAAAGCATGAAGAGGCAAATGTATGAACCCTGCAGTCCCAATTTCCAGCTTGAGGTTCTTTCCATTTGGTCCCCCACTGGTGAATCGAGTGTTCCTAATGTAGTCCGGAATTGGGAATTGGAGAATTATCTGGGCCAATCTGTCTAGTGGATAATTTGATTGAAGAAAAACATAAGGAAAGGCTCCATCACTCAAAGTCATCTGCAGCAATAGCTTGATGTATTGCCTCCTATTCTACCATTAGCAATTCACTCTTTAGAAAACTTATTTTTAAATGTAAATAAGTACCATTGCCAAAGTAAATAATTACAGCAAACTTTTCAAACTGAATTCCCAGGACCCCTCGAGGTTCCCTTGAACATTTCCCAGGACCCATCAGAGGGGACAAGGCTCACCAACCCCTCTAGGCCACCAGTCTCATCAGCTTTAACCAGAGGAACTGTTGTGTTGTTTTTTTTTTCCCCCTCTGAGAAGATTAGGAGCTTCATGCAAAAGCATTTATAGAAAAGATGCTTTACCTTTGAATGTCAAAAATAATTTATAAGACTGGAAAAAACTGGAAACAGCCTAAACGTCCATCCTCCTAAATTATCCTGCTTCCATACAATGAAATGTAGGAGGCCACTAAAAAGATGATATAGGCTTATATGATCTGAACTTGAAACATTTGGATACTTCTAAGACAGAAAGTCAAGTAGCAAAAGAGAATACTTCTTTGTTCTTTCAGTAGCAAGTTTTGGACTAGTTCTAAATGTGACTAAATTATCCTGCTTCCATACAATGAAATGTAGGAGGCCACTAAAAAGATGATATAGGCTTATATGATCTGAACTTGAAACATTTGGATACTTCTAAGACAGAAAGTCAAGTAGCAAAAGAGAATACTTCTTTGTTCTTTCAGTAGCAAGTTTTGGACTAGTTCTAAATGTGTTCAAACTGTATATTTATACACTTAAATAGGCACAATATAGTTTAGGAAAAGCGCATACCTTTCAACTTAAAAATCTGGACTGGAGTTTGGGTGTGCATTGAATATTTCTATTACTCTTCTGTTGCTTTTCATATTTTGATCTTTGAAAAAAACTTTTAGTTTTAAAATTTTTGAAAATTATTGCATTAAGGTATCATTTTTCATTATGAACATCTTGGAAGATATCAGTAATCACTTTCTTTCCACAGTGACAATTACCTCTGAGGAAAGGAACCCCTGAAAGGTAAATGCTGATATGAATGTGGTTCGCAGAGGTGGAATGATGTGGAGAGTTCCTGACCTGTTTGAGACCCTAACATTTGACAGGGAATTTCCTCCTTGTGAGGAGAAACTAAGTATATTCATGTATTATATATCAATTATATAATATATACTTAATATATTATATATAATATAAACTATATAATTAGTATACATTAATATATATGTTATTAATATATTATATATATTTGTCATACACATTATATATACTATTATATAAGTTATATAACATAAATAATAAAATGTATACAACATATAATATGCACATATATTATACTATACACATATATTATATAATACATACTATACACTTATATAATATATACTATACACATATATTATATAATACATACTATACACTTATACTATATAATATATACTATACACATATATAATACATACTATACACTTATACTATATAACACATACTATACACTTAAACTATATAACACATACCATAGACTTATACTATATAACACATACTATACACATATACTATATAATATATACTATACACATATATTAGGACTTCCCTGGTTGCTCAGTTGGTAAAGTGTCTGCCTACAATGTGGGAGACCCAGGTTCAATCCCTGGATTGGGAAGATCCCCTGGAGAAGGAAATGGCAACCCATTCCAACACTCTTGCCTGGAAAATCCCATGGATGGAGGATCCTGGTAGGCTACAGTCTACGGGGTTGCAAAGAGTCGGACATGACTGAGCAACTTCACTTATACACATATATTATATAATATATAATACACACATATATTTGGGTGTTCATTGGAAGGACTGATGCTGAAGCTGAAACTCCAATACTTTGGCCACCTGATGCGAAGAGCTGACTCATTGGAAAAGCCCCTGATGCTGGGAAAGACTGAGGGCAGGAGGGGAAGGGGACAACAGAGGATGAGATGGTTGGATGGCATCACTGACTCAATGGANTGCGGGAGACCCAGGTTCAATCCCTGGGTCGGGAAGATCCCCTGGAGAAGGAAATGGCAACCCATTCCAACACTCTTGCCTGGAAAATCCCATGGATGGAGGATCCTGGTAGGCTACAGTCTACGGGGTTGCAAAGAGTCGGACATGACTGAGCAACTTCACTTATACACATATATTATATAATATATAATACACACATATATTTGGGTGTTCATTGGAAGGACTGATGCTGAAGCTGAAACTCCAATACTTTGGCCACCTGATGCGAAGAGCTGACTCATTGGAAAAGCCCCTGATGCTGGGAAAGACTGAGGGCAGGAGGGGAAGGGGACAACAGAGGATGAGATGGTTGGATGGCATCACTGACTCAATGGACATGGGTTTGAGTGAACTCCGGGAGTTGATGATGGACAGGGAGGTCTGGTGTGCTGCAGTTCATGAGGTTGCAAAGAGTGGAACACAACTGAGCACCTTAACTGAACTGAACTGAAACACATATAATATATATTCATATATATTCATATGAATGGCTGAGAGAAAAACCTCACCTTTTACACTCTTTTGCTTTGTCTTCTGATTAGGAATATCCTCTAAATGATTCCCAGCAGAGAAACTAGGTCCACAAGGCAGAGGGCTACGAGTCAGATATTAAAGGAAAATCATTTTCTTCGAGGCATCACAAGGCTGATATTTGGGTTGGACACTGACTCTGAAAAAAATCACCCAGATTTTTGCTCATCTCTCTACTTCCCGCGTCTGGGTAGGAGACAGAGTCCTTGGAGTCGAAGGGCACAGGAGTCAGAAAGCCTGGGTTTGCGTCCTAGCTTCCTTAATTAGTCACTGTGACCCCTGTGGAAGGAAGGAATTGGACTTAGCGTTTCTCCAAGCTCTCCGCAGCTCCGAGTGCTGTTACAGTCCAGACACAGGCAGACCCGTCTCCCGGGGCCTCCCACTTGCCTCCCTCTCGGACACCCCTCTCCCCCAAAGGGCTCCAAGAATAAAGCACCCGCCCTCCTTCCCACGGCCCATCTCTTTCCTGGCTCCTGCTGGCAGGGGTCTGTGCGGGGCCCCTGCGTGCCAGGCAGAGCCCATGGCCTCCGGGCTTCCCCTGCAGAAGACGATGCCTCAGGCCGCTTCGTCAGAGCCCCGTGGAGCCCTGCTCTCCGGACCATCGGTCATGCTCTCTCAGAGGCAGCACGGTGAGCAGTCATAGTTAATCGGCCTCCATCCTCAAGTGGGCTCCCGGTGCCACTCGGGAAGGCACCGGCCAGAGGACTTAGGTCAGGCCCTCCTCGGCCATCATCCTAGGCGCAGAATCACCCTCACTCTCCCCCTCGCTCCTTCCTGTGCCCGCGCTGGCTCTGAGGGGAGGCGGTGGTGACCCCACCTGCTCTGAGGGGAGGCAGGGGGTGACCCCGCCCGCCCTGAGTGGGAGGAGGAGGCAGGGGGTGACCCCACCCGCTTTGAGTGGGAAGAGGAGGAGGGAGTGACCCCAGCTGCTCTGAGGAGGAGGCAGGGGGTGACCCCACCTGCTCTGAGGGGGAGGCAGGGGGTGACCCCAGCTGCTCTGAGGAGAGGCAGGGGGTGACCCCACCTGCTCTGAGGGGGAGGCAGGGGGTGACCCCAACTGCTNTGATGCTAAAGCTGAAACTCCAGTACTTTGGCCACCTCATGTGAAGAGTTGACTCATTGGAAAAGACTCTGATGCTGGGAGGGATGGGGGCAGGAGGGAAAGGGGATGACAGAGGATGAGATGGCTGGATCGCATCACCGACTCAATGGACGTGAGTCTGAGTGAACTCCGGGAGTTGATGATGGACAGGGAGGCCTGGCATGCTGCAATTCGTGGGGTTGCAAAGAGTCGGACAGGACTGATCAACTGAACTGAACTGAACTGAAGGACCTAACAGAAGCAGAAGAGATTAAGAAGAGGTAGCAAGAATACAAAGAACCATACAAGAAAGATCTTAATGACCTGGATAACAACTATGGTGTGGTCATTCACTTAGAGCTAGACATCCTGGAGTGTGAAGTCAAGTGGGTCTTAGGAATCACTACTACAAACAGAGCTAGTGGAGGTGATGGAATTCCAGGTAAGTTGTTTAAAATCCTAAAAGATGATGCTGTTAAAGTGCTGCACTGAATATGTGAGCAAATTTGGAAAACTCAGCAGTTGCCACAGGACAGGAAAAGCTCAGTTTTCATTCTAATCCCAGAGAATGGCAATGCCAAAGAATGTTAAACTAGCATACAGTTGCACTCATTTCACATGCTGGCAGGTTATGCTTAAAATCCTTTAAGCTAGGCTTCAGTATATGAACCCAGAACTTCCAGATGTACACGCTGGATTTCAAAGAGGCAGAGGAACCAAGATCAAATTGCCAATATTTGTTGAATCATGAAGAAAGCAAAGGAGTTTCAGAAAAATGTTTACTTCTGCTTCATTGATTTCGAGAAAGACTTTGACTGTAAGGATCACAACAAATTGGAAAAATCTTAAAGAGATGGGAATACCAGACCACCTTACCTGCTTCCTGAGAAACCTGTGTGCAGGTCAAGAAGCAACAGTTAGAACTATACATGGAATAGCTGACTGTTTCAAAGTTGGGAAAGGAGTACAGCAAGGGTATATTTGTCACCCTGTTTCTTTAACTTCTATGCAGAGTACATTATGTGAAATGCCAGGCTGGATAAATCACATTGCCAGGAGAAATATCAACAACCTGAGATATGCAGATGATACCATTCTAATGGCAGAAAGTGAAGAGGAACTAAAGAGCATCTTGATGAGGGTGAAAGAGTTTGTCACCCTGTTTCTTTAACTTCTATGCAGAGTACATTATGTGAAATGCCAGGCTGGATAAATCACATTGCCAGGAGAAATATCAACAACCTGAGATATGCAGATGATACCATTCTAATGGCAGAAAGTGAAGAGGAACTAAAGAGCATCTTGATGAGGGTGAAAGAGGAGAGTGAAAAAGCTGGCTTAAAACTCAACATTTAAAAAACTAAGATCATGGCATCTGGTCCCATCACTTCATGGCAAATATAAGGGAAAAAAATGGAAACAGCGACAGATTTTATTTTTGGGGGTTCCAGAATCACTGCAGATTGTGACTACAGCCATGAAATTAAAAGATACTTGCTCCTCGGAAGGAGAACTATGACAAACCAGGCAGTATTAATAGGCAGAGATATCACTTTACTGACAAAGGTCCATCTAGTCAAAGCCATGGTTTTTCCACTAGTCGTGTACAGATATGAGAGTTGGACCATAAAGAAGGCTGAGTGCCAAAGAATTGGATACTTTTAAACTGTGGTGCTGGAGAAGACTCTTGAGAGTTCCTTGGACAGCAAGAAGATCAAAACAGTCATCCGAAAGGAACTCAACGCTGAATATACATCGGAAGGACTGATGCTGAAGCTCCAATACTTTTACCTGATGTGAAGAGCTGACTCATTGGAAAAGACCCTGATACTGGGAAAGACTGAAGACAAAAGAAGAAGGGGGCAGCAGAGGATAACATGGTCGACTGAATGGACATGAATTTGAGCGGCCTCTGGGAGGTGGTGGGGGACAGAGGAGTCTGGCGTGCTGCGGTCCATGGGATCAAAAGTCAGACACGACTTACTGGCTGAACAACAACCACACATATGCAGCACCGAGAGCTATATTCAGTATCCTATGATCAACCATAATGGAGAAGAATATGAACGAATGTATCTTATGTATAACTGAATCACTTTGCTGTACAGTAGAAATTTAACACAGCATTATAAATTGACTACCCTTCAATAAAAAAGAGAATAAGTAGCTGAATATTAGCTCACATTCCATTATGAAATACAAATATAGATTCACTTTACTTAGATACAGTTGAAAATTGTGTGTGTACATGTGTGGAATAGGTTGAAGAAGACACTATTTTTTTGAAGGTGCCATGTTCAGTTCAGTTCAGTCGCTCAGTCGTGTCCGACTCTTTGCGACCCCATGAATCACAGCACGCCAGGCCTCCCTGTCCATCACCATCTCCCGGAGTTCACTCAGACTCACATCCATCGAGTCAGTGATGCCATCCAGCCATCTCATCCTCAGTTGTCCCCTTCTCCTCCTGCCCCCAATCCCTCCCAGCATCAGAGTCTTTTCCAATGAGTCAACTCTTCACATGAGGTGGCCAAAGTACTGGAGTTTCAGCTTTAGCATCATTCCTTCCAAAGAAATCCCAGGGTTGATCTCCTTCAGAATGGACTGGTTGGATCTCCTTGCAGTCCAAGGGACTCTCAAGAGTCATAAATTTGTCTATTTTTTGCAGAAAGCAGTATTCTTTCAGGTTTGCTATTATGATCATTATTACCTTCAATTTTTAGCTATTTAACTGAGAGTTAAAGAATTAATCTTTCGGGGAGGGTATTTTGAGGGAAAAAAGTCCAGTGACCACAGAGTCCCTTAATCAAGTATGAAAACATGAGGAGAGAAATGCCAACAGTGGGCAAAATAAAGACCTTGCAATTATTTCCACTTTTCTTAATTTGAACATTTATTTGCTATTCATATTTGATCTCCCCATTGCAACCTCATTAAAAAAGGGTAATATGTATATCAAGAGGAGAGACATATATTTATTTAATGATTTGAGAAAGCACCGGGAAGGCTGTTTTGATGAAAATATTTCTCAGAGCTCTGCTACATAATTCTGAAAATCCACCATTAGAGAATCCTTCTTTTGGGAGTACCAGTTATGTAGGAGGGATACCTATTAAGTTGCTGTCAATCAAGAACACATATTCAGTTCAGTTCAGTCGCTCAGTCGTGTCCGACTCTTTGTGACNTGCATGGATTCAGACAATACCTTAAACAGAGATGCTGCTTATATATTTGGATGTTTTTTATTTCAAGTATACAATGGAATTATGCAGTGTGGGGTGCTGATTTTTTTTTTTTTTTTGGTCTTAACTGGCAAAGAAGGTATTGTTCCTGAGAAAAGAAACTCTTGACAACAGAGTAAAAAGAACATTTCTTGGAAATATTGAGGATGGCAGCACCTTATTTGCTCAGGTGACAAACTTATGATGGATTTCTGTACTTAGCTAGTTAGCTATCTTGAAATATTCAAGATTTGTAAGAAGCATGCTGGGAAATGCCACTCTGCTATGAAACACCCTTTCTCTGCAATTTCACCATCTCAGTAATGAGGATGAGCTCAGTGAATATGCTAATTTACCTGCATTTTAGTCTAGTCTCACTGGTATAATTTGCATGATTTCAAGGTTAAAATACCCACAATGCTCATTTTTTAAGAAGGTGAAAGTTTTCTGCTCTCTGTCACTCATCAGTCACTTTTATGCTCATTTATTAAATCCTATGATATGCTTATTGCATATCTTAGCTTGGACTACAGTAACAGAATATCAGAGACTAGGGGGCTTCAACAACAGAAATGTATTTTCTTGTTCTAGAGGCAAAAGTCTGAGATCAGGATGCCAGCATAGTCCAGTTCTAGTGAGGTCACTCTTCCTGGCAAAACTTTATGACCTTCTCACAGGTGCTTTTCTCCAAATAAAGTCACATTGTGAGGTGACATTAGGGCTTCAACCTAAGAGTGTTAGGGGGATAAAACTCAGTCCAAAGCATTAGGCTTAAGTAACTCAACAGGAATACATTGCAGATTATATTTTAAATAATGTGCTCAGCAGTCCTTAATGCAGTTTTTTTTTTTTTGTTTCAGTGAAATAAAACTTCATTTTATGCTTTCTTTGCATGACAAATAGTATGGTTTAAATCTTCAAACTGAGTTCTTTTTCTTGTAGTCAATTTACATAAAATATTTAAACTATATTCTTAATAGCAGAACATTTATTTAGCTTCAAAAGGAAATCAAAATTTTCCCCAAATGCAAATCTGTCTAAAAATGTATAAAATGACCTAAGCAAAATATGTTACATATTTAGAAAACCAGCCTGATTTAATTAGTATTAATCTCTCCTTTGCAAATGTTAATATACTGATTCTAATTTGTGAAATGTGTAATTACATCAACATATTTGACTTTAACCAACTTTGGGAAGAAATCAGATATATACCAATAAATATCCTCTACTCTCTGTGTCTGTTTTTCTGTCATATCTTTGCTGTGCATTTTGAGATGTCCTTACAAATGAAATGCAATATTCATATATGTCCTTTTTTTACATAAGGAAAAGTCCTAAAATACACAATTTACAATTTTCTTTTTAACCCCAGTTTCATCTATTTTAGCTCCATAAGCAAGATGCCTCTAAGAAAAAATTGAACAGTATAATCAATAGCCTATGATAAGACTTAGTTAAGATTTTCTTGGTTCATATTTCTAAGAAATTGAGAAAATTATAAACTCTAATGCTTGTGGTTTTTTCCCCCAATTCTTTGCTTTCAGTAAAATAAGAAGAGGACTTATCCAAGTTGTCATTAGGTAGAAAATTAAAATATTTTTTGATAATAGATCACTATACTTTTTTTGACTTATAATTAAGAAGGCAGTCAAGTAACAGAGTGATATTTCCATAAGAAAATGCCTAACATTCTCATTACTTATTAATTAAGTTTTCTAAGGGCTTATATGTATAAAAATGAAAAGTAGAAATAGAATGTTTGCTGAATCCTGGGTCATTCAAATAGTAAGCCAAAGCTATAAGAGGAACTTATTAAAAAGATCCATCTACT
Source organism: Oreotragus oreotragus (assembly GCA_006410675.1). Classification (NCBI taxonomy): domain Eukaryota; kingdom Metazoa; phylum Chordata; class Mammalia; order Artiodactyla; family Bovidae; genus Oreotragus; species Oreotragus oreotragus. Next base: position 57,061 of record SJYX01021593.1, read on the forward strand.
CACTTAGATTAATTTTCCAATAAGACTTTACTTGCTATGTTTTATGATTACTTCTCAAAATACGTTGTAAATTTATTTGCTTTGGCCAATTGTGTACTAAAATCATTGTAAAGACAGCTCAACCTAGAAAACTTCAAAATTACTTAGAACTTTATGGTCATAAAAAATCACAGTGTTTAAACTTCAACCCATAAACAATTATTTTTGCTATTGTAGAGAAGCTAAAAGAGTGATCAGATAAAATCAGTTATAAAAATATATCACATTAATAAGATTCTCTGGGGGAAAATATGAGATCACAGAGAAAAATTTTCCAGTTGTTAAAAAAGAGCTTGTCTGGGAAATTTTTAGTGAGTGGGAATAGAAGTCAAATTGCTTTGGCATTTAGAGTTTGTTGCATACAAATTATGACACAAATATGCTGCTGCTGCTGCTAAGTCACTTCAGTCATGTCCGACTCTGTGTGACCCCATAGACGGCAGCCCACCAGGCTCCCCCATCCCTGGGATTCTCCAGGCAAGAATACTGGAGTGGGTTGCCATTTCCTTCTCCAATGCATGAAAGAGAAAAGTGAAAGTGAAGTCGCTCAGTCTGTCCGACTGTTAGCGACCCCATGGACTGCAGCCCACCAGGCTCCTCCGTCCATTGGATTTTCCAGGCAAGAGTACTGNTTGCCATTTCCTTCTCCAATGCATGAAAGAGAAAAGTGAAAGTGAAGTCGCTCAGTCTGTCCGACTGTTAGCGACCCCATGGACTGCAGCCCACCAGGCTCCTCCGTCCATTGGATTTTCCAGGCAAGAGTACTGGGGTGGGGTGCCATTGCCTTCCCCGACAAATATGCTAGAAAGCATATATTTTGAAGTTATTCAAACTTACCATGAAAAATTTTAGATATCTACTTGAAAAATGTAGGGGATTTGTAGCTTTTCAAAATTCTTTTAGAGAGTATGAGAGGAAAAACTTTGAAGATGAATAATTTAATGTGTCAAATATTTACAGTTTTAACCATTGATGATAATGAACTTCATGGGGAAAAAGTGGACAGAAAATTTTAGAGCACAGAGAAAAGGGCATACATAGGTATGCTGTTGATATGAGCTCTTCTGATCATAAAATAGAGCGGGAGAAATAGCAACAGCAAAAAAAAAAAATTGTACAGTTTTCAAAATTCTCAATTTTTGGCCAGCACCTTAAGACATGGCCTCATCCATTATTTATGAACTTTGCAAGCATATTTTATGTTGAAGTCAGTTCTCTCCTCTGAAGGGATTAATGACTCCATTATCATACGCGTGATTACTAGGTACCTGAAACTGGGCTGGGTGCCTGAGAAGCAAAGATGAACACACAGAAAGGTCCCTTAAGGAGTTTACAACACAGAAGAAAGCTGCTGCTGCTGCTGCTACCTCACTTCAGTCATGTCCGACTCTGTGCGACCCCATAGATGGCAGCCCACCAGGCTTCCCCATCCTTGGGATTCTCCAGGCAAGAACACTGGAGTGGGTTGCCATTCCCTTCTCTAATGCATGAAAGTGAAAAGTGAA
>SJYX01021593.1:64282-91530 GCA_006410675.1 Oreotragus oreotragus
CTGTGGAAAATTCTGAAAGAGATGGGAATACCAGACCACCTGACCTGCCTCTTGAGAAATCTGTATGCAGGTCAGGAAGCAACAGCTAGAACTGGACATGGAACAGCAGACTGGTTCCAAATAGGAAAAGGAGTACATCAGTGCTGTATATTGTCTCCCTGCTTATTTAACTTCTATGCAGAGTACATCATGAGAAACGCTGGACTGGAAGAAGCACAAGCTGGAATCAAGATTGCCAGGAGAAATATCAATAACCTCAGATATGCAGATGACACCACCCTTATGGCAGAAAGTGAAGAGGAACTAAAAAGCCTCTTGACGAGAGTGAAAGAAGAGAGTGAAAAAGTTGGCTTAAAGCTCAATATTCAGAAAACGAAGATCATGGCATCTGGTCCCATCACTTCATGGGAAATAGATGAGGAAACAGTGGAAGCAGTGTCAGACTTTATCTTTTGGGGCTCCAAAATCACTGCAGATGGTGACTGCAGCCGTGAAATTAAAAAATGCTTACTCCTTTGAAGGAAAGTTATTACCAGCCTAGATAGCATATTGAAAAGCAGAGATGTTACTTTGCCGACTAAGGTCCGTCTAGTCAAGGCTATGGTTTTTCCTGTGGTCATGTATGGATATGAGAGTTTGACTGTGAAGAAAGCTGAGTGCTGAAGAATTGATGCTTTTGAACTGTGGTGTTGGAGAAGACTCCTGAGAGTCCCTTGGACTGCAAAGAGATCCAAACAGTCCATCCTAAAGGAGATCAGTCCTGGGTGTTCTTTGGAAGGAATGATGCTAAAGCTGAAACTCCAGTACTTTGGCCACCTCATGAGAAGAGTTGACTCACTGGAAAAGACTCTGATGCTGGGAGGGATTGTGGATGGGAGGTTAAGGGGATGACAGAGGATGAGTTGGCTGGATGGCATCACCGACTTGATGGACATGAATTTGATTGAACTCTGGGAGTTGGTGATGGACAGGGAGGCCTAGGGTGCTGCTTTTCATGGGGTCGCAAAGAGCTGGACATGACTGAGTGGCTGAACTGAACTGAACTGAACTGATTGGCTCCCTGGTGGCTCTAGTTGTAAAGAATGCCTGCCAATGCAGGAGACGCAAGAGATGTGTGGTTCGATCCCTGAGTCGGGAAGATCCCCTGGAGAACTCACTCCAGTATTCTTGCCTGGAAAATCCCATGGACAGAGGAGCCTGGTGGGCTACAGTTCATGGGGTCTCACAGAGTCAGACGCGACTGAGCAACTAACACTTTTCTAATTCTAATGACAGTAATAGCAGCTTAATAAAGTGATTCAGTTATTTCAAGTTTAAAACTCAGATCCCCTCCATCTTTATTCTTTATTTCTCCCAGATAAATCAAAGGGCTGGGGTGGGGTTAGGTAAATTCGGGCTAAGGTAGGTTCTGTGCCTGCTGGCCTCTGCTGAGGTGTGGTTTGTCCCACCCCATCTTTGGTATCTGGTCTCTTCCTGCTGCATGAATGGTGATATCTCTAGCCCCATCATGGCTTTCAGTTGTCAAATTCATATATTCTGAATTCTCTACCAGTCAGGGACCTCTTCTGGCTGAGTGCCCTTTACCAGATTATAGTAGCTCCTAGTTCCATCTCTTGTGCCCTGTTGAGGTATGTGGGGCTCTCTGAGGCCCATCTGCTTGGCTATTTGCCTCAGCCATTGCTCATCTCTCACTTAGGTGCCATGTTGGACATGGGATTTCTCTATGAAGTTTGCAGACTCTCAGGAATTGTGCATCTCACTCAGAGGCCAGGCTCTTGCCCTTCTCCTTTACTGCCCTCCACAGACTCATGTGGGGTTTCTATCTGGATTTCTAATTTGCTGTTTCCCACATCCCCTTCAGAACTTGGTGTTGGGGACAGAGAACTGGGTACTTTCTCAGGGACTTACCAGTGTCTGAATCCTAGTCATATCTGCTATGATTCTTGCCCCGTTCATTATGTTTTAACCTACTTTCAGTCAGCATTTACATTCTTCTCCGATTTATGGTTTATGGTATAAGATTCTTGAATCCGTGGGCTCCGGATCTTGATATTTAGAGTTAAGCCCTTAGTGTTTAAATTGTTTTAAAAAAGAGAAAGCCTCCTTTCTTCTCTCAAACTCATGCCACTTACAATAGAAAGCCATGCCTTGCAGACCACGGTCTTTGCTATAGATTAACCAAGTCTTCCTGGTAGCTCATAAGCCATGATTTTAGTTCTGCCTGGTTGATCCTACCCTGAAGGTGTTCACTGACTGCTGAATGGTGGGTGAAAGGAAAGGGTGACAGGAATGAAAAGGCACAGAGTTTAATGATAATTTAAAAATTACCCCACTCCTACTGGGAAACCATGCATGTTTCCAGAATTCTCATTAAGAGAGCATGGTGTTCCCAGGAAACTGCCTAGAAGGAAATTGCAACCTACTCAGTTACACTGCAACTTGCCAGGAATTAAGTAATGGTGTTCTTGGAATTGGTGAGTACAGTGTGGGCAGTGTTTATCTAATGCTGTGCTGAAGAGTCTGACCTTAGCTTCTGAGGATCAGCAGGATTATCTGGATGGTAATGTCTCTAGAATGGAGAGCAGTTCATCAGCTCATTCAGGGGGCCCAGCTTCTGGTAGAGTTGATGAATTCCATGTGAAAGACAGGACCCTAGCTGTTTGATAGCAGTTCTAAGCTTTTAAGAGTCATTTAGAAAGAACATTTTAAAATGTGGATTGCTAGAAACAACATCCAGATAATGTAAATTCATAGGTCTTGTAAGATTCAGGAATTTACATTTAAAAAAGCATCTTCTGGACCACATTTTGATAAGATAAGATGCATAATTGAAGTGGCTAGAATAAAAATTAAATAATCAGTGGCAGTATCACCCTTAGGCCCAGGCCAAAAGACTTCTGCTTTGGGGTCTTAGGTTTAGAGGAGCCTGCTCTGCCCATGTGATGAGGAATCGGTAGACTTAAGGGGATATGCCACCGAGAGTCTAGGGCAAACTTTCTAGACCATGATCTGGGTACTGGGCCCCTGAAATTTTCTGCCCAACTGGCACTGAGCTGCCTCCCAGGTTTTGCATGAAGTTCTTCCCCGGTCTGAGCTCCAGCGGGCACATCCTGCTGCAGGCTGCCTTCAGCCTCAGTGTTGGCAAGGGGCAGCTGTTTGTGGGGATGTGGAGCATGGCTATGTCAGCTGATGCAGCCACATGATGCGGGAAGAAGCACCTCATGAAAGACTGGCTGTGGTCCACAGGAATGTGGCTGTGGGCCTGGAGCTGACTCTCCCTATACTGCTGCATTCCTGTGCCTGGTATTCTGGGCCCTTTCGAAGGTACATTCATCACGAAGAACAGAACATGTGTCGTTCAGCAACTTGTTAGTATGGATTATAACTTCTAAATGAGCAGAAGTTTTAGGTTTGTGGGCCTTTATTGGATTCTTGCCTTAGGTCCCAGGAACACTAAGGGCAGATCTGATCAATGTTTCAAATGATTAACATCTTAGAACTGATTTCATCTGATCAAAAAACTGTCCTTCAAGCCAAGCCCCACGGAAGGACAAAGGGAGGGAAAGGAAAGGAAATGTTACCTGTGGCTTGACCACCCTGCGGGTCCCAGTGAGGAAGTGGATCAGAACTAGGTGGAAGGATGAAGCTTGGTGCAGCTCTTCCAAGCCTGCCTGCTCTCCTGTCTTCTAACAAGTGAAGAATGGGGTTTAGTGTAATTCTACCCGAGTGGGGGAGGGGCAAATCCAGGTTGTCTAATCTCTATCTCTCCAGGATTTCAGCCTCTCCCTCAGCAATGAATTTGTCCCTAACTTCTTAGAGTGAGATATAGTGTGTAAATGTGAACACTTTCTAGAATGACTTTAAAATATTTTCAACCATAGTTGCATGTTTAAAAAAAAAAAAAAAAAAAAGGTCTGTTCAGAGTTAGATCAATTATTTTGTAAGTGGATAAATGAAAAAAACTCTGACTGATTTTTCACATTTCACACACACTGGATAGTTTAAGAGGCACCATTTCATGACATTCACTCTTCTTGATACTATATACCACATATTTTAATGGAAATATCCCTTTAAATATCCAATTTTTTTTTTTGTTAAATTTACTGCTTCAATTTGGCCTTCTATATACAGTTGTCTAGGTTGTACACTGCGTAACAGTACCTACCCTAAAAAATGAGTAGGAGTTGAAATCTAGCCCACCTCCCCCTCATCAAGCTGAGTGCCCTAACACGAGCCTACATCCACCAGAAGGAAGAGTGCCCTTTTCTAATCACACAGGATCACTGACTACTCTTCTAATCGTGACTGCAGCCATGAAATTAAAAGACACCTGCTCCTTGGAAGAAAAGCTATGACAAACCTAAATAGCACATTAAAGAGCAGAGACATTACTTTATCCACAAATGTCCATCTAGTCAAAGCTATGGTTTTTCCAGTAGTCATGTTTGGATGTGAGAGTTGGACTATAAAGAAAGCTGAGCACTGAAGAATTGATGCTTTTGAACTGTGGTGTTGGAGAAGACTCTTGAGAGTCCCTTGAACTGCAAGGAGATCCAAGCAGTCCATCCTAAAGGAAATCGGTCCTGATTATTCATTGGAAGGACTGATGCTGGAGCCGAAACTCCAATACTTTGTCCACCTGATGCGAAAAATTGACTCACTTGAAAAGACCCTGATGCTGGGAAAGATTGAAGGAGGGAGGAGAAGGGGACAACAGAGGATGTGATGGTTGGATACCATCACCGACTCAATGGACATGAGTTTGAGCAAGCTCCAGGAGTTGGTGATGGACAGGGAAACCTGGCGTGCTGCAGTCCATGGGGTCGCAAAGAGTCAGACACAACTGAGTGAATGAACTGAACTCTTCTAATCACATACCTCCAGCCCTAGGTCCGTGCAGGAGGTTCCCTATCAGTTGTCATAGTAGTCAAATATTTAAATATGAAATAATGTGTTTCTCTAAGAGGACTTCCCTGTCAGAAAAACATACCTGAGCAAAAAGCAGAGATATGGCTCTCTGGTCAGATATGGCTACTATTATAGATCAAGCAATTAACACTGTGGCTTATAAAATTATCTCCTTTTGTATGATTAGCTGAGAACAGCTCCTTAGAGTCTGATCCCCCTTGGGTAGATGGATAGAGTTGGATTTCTAGTTCAACAAAGTAAAGATGCTACACTTGTGGAGAGGACTTTTTACAGCTTCAGATGTCCCAGGCAGAACAAGAAGCCTGTGGCACAAAATTTTCTGAAATCACTTGAAATCTGTTGCAGCATGATAGGGGTTTACCTTGTAGATGTGAAGAAAGGAAAACTGATACTAAAATATCACTCCCTGCATGCATTTTCTATCCTCTTACTCTGCTGTATTTTTCTTCATCTTCCTTATCACTGCTGAGTCTTATATATCAGTTGGTTTCTTGACTCAGTGCTTACTGAGTTCCTGCCACATTTAGAAGCACTCAGTAAATACTTGTTGAATGAAGAAATGAATGACCCACAAAGATATAACCCTCAGCTTTGGAAAAGTTGCTGTGAGGTTTTGTAAATTAAGAAAGAAGACTACCCTTTCATGGTCCATACTAAGTGGTCATGAAATCAATAAACCCTGGGCTGTAGTGAGAAAGGACATATCTGCTGGGAGACCCCAAGGTCACTACAGATTAAAAGTGCCACGATGATGCTTATGTTAGAGAATGATAGGAGTGTCTTAGGAGATGCTCAGCTGGATATTTGGTTTCTTTCCCCTTTGATCCCCATCTCAGTTGTAGCAAAGAGATAGATTGCTTTTCAGGGCAAGAATAGGCATCCACAGCACAGCAGCCAATAATTTCTATAAGTTCCAGAAGAAAACCAAGCTTCACTACTGCTTTTAACTGTGTAATGATCAGGTACTGGAACAGAATTAGCAACAGCCAGAAAATTGAGTTGATGAGAATTCTTGAAGAGAAAGTATCTGAATAATTACAGTTGGAAACTGAATATTATATTGGCTTTTTATTATTTATAATATATTGGCTAGTAGACAGGTGTTGAACAAAGGCATTAAATAGTCCAGCTGAATCAGCATTGGTTATGAACATAGAGGAGGACATCTCCTACTCTTCCTCAACCCTGCTCTCTTCGGGCCTGCTGGAGCTCAGAGTCTGTTCTTACAAATTCCAATATCCTCAACCTCCCATCACTGGATGTTGCCTCCATTATCCTGCTCTGATGGAGACATGACTCCTTTTTTTTTTTGTAAATTAATTTATTTATTTTAATTGGAGGCTAATTACTTTACAATATTGTAGTGGTTTTGCCACACATTCACATGAATCAGCCATGGCTGTACATGTGTTCCCCATCCTGAATCCCCCTCCCACCTCCCTCCCCATCCCATCCCTCAAGATTGTCCCAGTGCACCGGCCCTGAGCACCCTGTCTCGTGCATTGAACCTGGACTGGCGATCTATTTTACATATGGTAATATACATGTTTCAATGCTATTGTCTCAAGTCATCCCACCCTCGCCTTCTCCCACAGAGTCCAAAAGTCTGTTCTTTACATCTGTGTCTCTTTTGCTGTCTCGCATATAGGGTCATTGTTACGGAGACATGACTCTTTATTGAAAACTTTCCCTTCCTGTTCTCTTGCATCCCTAGCGTATGGTGACCATGGTTTCCTCCCCCAGTTTTATGTTCTGGGGNACAGAGTCCAAAAGTCTGTTCTTTACATCTGTGTCTCTTTTGCTGTCTCGCATATAGGGTCATTGTTACGGAGACATGACTCTTTATTGAAAACTTTCCCTTCCTGTTCTCTTGCATCCCTAGCGTATGGTGACCATGGTTTCCTCCCCCAGTTTTATGTTCTGGGGCCTGGAGGTAAGATGCATTTCCTTTTCACACCTCATTGCCACTTCTGGATCATCATTCTCTTTCCCTAAATACATCTTGCATTGCATGTCAGGTTGTCAGGTAATGTCACGCATTCCTCCCATTTTGCTGGTATCCATCATCTCAGGGTCTTTCCTCTGTGCTCCTGCCTTATGGCCACAGTCCTGTTCCAGTTTTGATTCTTGGTGATTTCAATACACACGTAGACTGTCTCTCCATCCCCCTAGCCCTTCACCTTTTGTCCCTCCCATGGTCAAACTAGACCTCGTCCTTACCCATCCCTGTACGCCCTCCATAATCTCCGTACACCCCGTACGCCCTCCATAATCTCCATAGAAGCACGTCTTCTCTGACCCCCACCTCTTCTCTTCCCAGCGCACATTCTCTAGCACCCTCTTTTCTGCATAACAAGGCACCACAGACAGGGCGGGTTAAACAACAGACAGTTCTTTTCGCAGAGGTCCGAGGCTGGAAGCCCACGGTCAGGGTGTCAGCAGGTGGACTCCTTCTGAGGGCTGCTGGGGGAGAGTCTGCTCCACACTTGTCTCTTGGCTGGTAGTTTGCTGGCAATCCTTGGGCTTCCTTGGCTTGCAGACACACGACACTTTGGTTTCCAGTCTCAGCCTTGGTCTTCAAATGGCGTTCTCCCTGTGTGGGTGTCTGTGTTGAAATCTTCATTTCTGAAAAGGCACCAGTCATATCAGATTTAGGGGCTCGCTTTACTCCAATATGACCTCCCCTTAATGCAATGAATGACATTGGCAGTGACTCTATTTCCAAATAAGGTCACATTCTGAGGTACCAGGACTTTACCATATAGAATCTGAGAGGATACAGATGTAACCCATTTCCAGCAACCCTTCACCTCTACTAGGACCTATAATCTTAATCTGTGTGTTCCCTGATGCCTTCTTACCAGCTGCAACACCACAGTATCTCATTAGAATCACTCCCTTGCCCACCCATGGCAACTCTCACTTTGTTGAACTTTCTTGGTTAAGCCACACCTTGGGGAGGTCGAGCTCTCTGCCTACTCAATGCTTTTTACAATTATAAATAATGAATTAGATCTATGGATGTTGGTTGAAGTTCCAAAAAAGTCCATACTGATAACAGGTGACATCTAAGATATGGGCACACTCATCAGCAGTAAAGAAGTACGAGGCCCTAAGACTGTGCAGCTGTTATCACACTGTCTGATTGTGAAATCTCCCTCTGGCAGTTTGCTTGGATTTTCTGATTAGTAGTGGGATCTTTCTAAAGTTTTTTCTTTCTTCTTTAAAAAAAAATAAAATCTATTATTTATTGATTCATATATTTGACTGTGCCGAATCTTTTCTGTGGCAGGAGAGATCATTAGTTGCAGCATACAAACTCTTAGTTGTGGCATGTGGGATCTAGTTTCTTGACCAGGGATGGAACCCAGGCCCCCTGCATTGGGATTGACCAGTCTTAGCCACTAGACCATCAGGGAAGTCCCAAACATTTGTCTTCTAGTCCTAGTGAATATCTTCTTTGATGTTGGTGATCCTCAGCACATATTAACACAAAGCTGAGCAATTGAACTTACTCCAGTTTTTGGATGTGTTGAGTGATGTCATTTGCCCAAGGCTCAGGAAAAGAATGCAAAGATGAAATCATGAACGATGGAAAGATTGGAGGGACAAATATGGAGTGAACAAATTGTTGAAAAGAAAGTAATTCTTTTACAAAATTGGTTGCTCGGAAAAGAGGTAAATTTTAGCACTTTATATTTGTTAGTCAATTCCTTACCCACTTGGAATCCATGGGTAAATTTACATGGGCTACTCTGTCTTCCCAGGTTCTCTGTGTAAGGCTTTCCTGACACCCCTAAATTTGGAACCCCAGGAACTTATTCTGATTATTACAGCCCTGGGGCAATCCTCTTTAGGGATGTGTGGTAGATGGAGGCAGGGTGGATGGTGGGGGGGTAAGAAGAGGGAGGAGTGGTGAGGAGGAGGAGGGAGCTGTATAAGGGAGCTATACGAGGGATGCAGGGGTCCACTTAGTGGGGCAAATTGATGAGAAAAGAGAAAAAAACTTGTTCATGTTATTGAGGTAACATGTACTGGGTTAGCAATATAGTTGAACTATGCAGTTCCATGGAGTTCTCCAGGCAAGTGTGTTGGAGTGGGCAGCCATTCCCTTCTCCAGGGGATCTTCCTGACCCAGGGATCAAAACCAGTTCTCCTGCATTGCAGGCAGATTCCTTACCATCTAAGCCACCAGGGAAGCCCTGATAAAATAATAGTAAAGTTAATAAAGTGTTTTCTGTGGCTGTTTGTTGCAACTATATTTTCAAAACATGCTTGCTTTTATTTTTCAATGAACAAGTGCTGTGAAAGTGGTTGATATTATATTTTCTAATGTATTATGGGAGGAAAAGGTCCATTTCAGTACATTGTAGGCACACTTTGAATTGAGATTTCTACAGTTCTCCATTTCAGAAAACAGAAACAGGTGATACAATTAAAAAAAAAAAAAAAGAACTTTTGGGTGGCTCTCACTTTGCTGCCCTGTGATTCACTGAGCTAAGTGGCAAATGTTGGATGTGTGGCTAAGATAGAATGACTTTTGGTTTTGAGGATTCATGAGCTGATTCAGTCCTGTGTGTCTTTATGTTTTGACACCATTTGAGTGAAAGCTTTGTGGTGTTTTGACATCACAAAGCAGCAGAGAGGCAGGGTTCAAAGAAGGAAAAAAGTGAGCATGTGTGAGTTTGTTATCTAAAAGCATCCATTTCCCGCATAACATCAGAAAGCAAGGTTAGGTCACTGCTGATAGGGTACATGATGGAGAAAGCAAAACTGCTTTTTGTTTTTAAGCCCAGGAAGATCCAGCCACTTGATCTCATATGACTATTCTTTGAACTAAAGTATTTGCAGTGAATACAGAATGGCAGCAAACAAAACTGCTTTTTGTTTTTAAGCCCAGGAAGATCCAGCCACTTGATCTCATATGACTATTCTTTGAACTAAAGTATTTGCAGTGAATACAGAATGGCAGCAAAAAAAAAAAAAAAAAAGAACTTTTGGGTGGCTCTCACTTTGCTGCCCTGTGATTCACTGAGCTAAGTGGCAAATGTTGGATGTGTGGCTAAGATAGAATGACTTTTGGTTTTGAGGATTCATGAGCTGATTCAGTCCTGTGTGTCTTTATGTTTTGACACCATTTGAGTGAAAGCTTTGTGGTGTTTTGACATCACAAAGCAGCAGAGAGGCAGGGTTCAAAGAAGGAAAAAAGTGAGCATGTGTGAGTTTGTTATCTAAAAGCATCCATTTCCCGCATAACATCAGAAAGCAAGGTTAGGTCACTGCTGATAGGGTACATGATGGAGAAAGCAAAACTGCTTTTTGTTTTTAAGCCCAGGAAGATCCAGCCACTTGATCTCATATGACTATTCTTTGAACTAAAGTATTTGCAGTGAATACAGAATGGCAGCAAACAAAACTGCTTTTTGTTTTTAAGCCCAGGAAGATCCAGCCACTTGATCTCATATGACTATTCTTTGAACTAAAGTATTTGCAGTGAATACAGAATGGCAGCAAAATCAACAAAGTCCCTCCAAAATACACTTGTCATTGACACTTATTAAAGTTCATCCAAAGAAACACTAATATTTTATACTATTTATTTGGAAAATTTTATATTGAATATACAAAATATTAAGCAAGTTATTTAGTAATTAGTCTCTTTGTTTTAAAGTGATAAAAATTTCTGACTACTTCATTTCCATTTATATTTATAGTAACAGATCATGATGTGCAAAAAATTGAACTTTACTAGGTCATGACATCCTGGAGATTTTCCTTAGAAAGAAGTCCTAATCTGAGCCCCCAGTCTGATAATAAATGTGAACATTCTTCTTGGTGTACACGTATACTATCATGTAAGAAATGAAGCGCCAGTCTACATTCGATACAGGATACAGGATGCTTGGGGCTGGTGCACGGGGATGATCCAGAGAGATGATATGGGGTGGGAGGTGTGAGGGGGGTTCAGGATTGGGAGCTTGTATACACCCGTGGCAGATTCATGTCAATGTATGGCAAAACCAATATAGTATTGTAAAGTAAAATGAAATAAAAATAAAATTTAAAAAAAGGGAAAAAATAAAATAAAATCTATCATGAGCTAAAAAAAAAAAAAGAAATATAATGGGTGAGATGAAATTGCCATTTTTTAAAGTTTTTTTTTATTTTAAGAAATTAGAAGTTCAAAGATGTTAGCATATACTTAATTTCTTTTTATTTGTTTTTACAAAGCAACACCTTTTTTTTTTTTTTTTTTTTGGTCAACAGAACCTGTCTAGAGGTGGTGTCTGGACACTGGGGGTCTGAAGAGATAGATCAGAGTCCTGAGGACAACTCTGGCCACTCTCGGGGCCTGGGTGGTTAGGGGCAGGGTCTGGGTGGGCAGCAGGAGCTTGGGAGCCCCCAGGAAACCAAGGGATGGGGTCTCAGCTCCCCTGGCTGAGACCAGCTCAGGCCATCAGCTCAGGCCTACTGAGCCAGGCAGTGGAGGTGCGGTGGGGAGGACTTGGGGGGTGTGATAGGGAGGGGTGTTATTTTGTTTCAGCTATGCACATTATTCAGTCATTTCCTAGGAGTTAACCTCACTCAAAATGTACCTTTGTGCCTGGTAGTGAGCGCAAAGAACCTGAAGACAATGGAGATACTTGAACATCTACCAACCAAATATATAGACTTGAGGTCCATGTAGATAGTTCTCAGATGGGAACAGTGGGTGACTGCTTATGGATGCCAAAATAGGAGACTTGGTATTAACCCTCCATAAGTCTTTTTTTTTAATTATTAAAAATATTTATTGGTGTATAGTTGATTAACAATGTTGTATTAGTTTCAGGTGTATAGCAATATGATTCCGTTATACATAAACATACACTCATTCTTTTTCAGATTCTTTTCTTATATAGGTTATCACAGAATTTTGAGTAAAATTACCTGTGCTTGTTGGTTATCTATTCACATATAGTAGTGTGTGTATGTTAATCCCAAAGCTCTTGATTTATCCATCCGCCCACATTTCCCCTTTGGTTATCATAAATTTGTTTTCAATATCTGTAAGTCTGTTTCTACTTTGTAAATAAGTTCATTTATATAATTTTTTAAAAAATGAGATTCTAAATATTAGTGACATCATGATATTTGTCTTTTTTTGGTCTTATTTCACTTAGTATGATAATCTCCAGGTTCACTGTTGCTGCAAATAACATTATTTCATTCTTTTTACATATGTACCACAATTTTCTTTATCCATTCCTCTCTAGATGGACATTTAGTTTCATTGTAAACAGTGCTGCAATGAACAATGGAGTTCATATATCTTTTTTAAATTATGGTTTTCTCTGGATATATGTCCAGGAGTAGCATTGCTGGGTCATAGGGTAATTATGTTTTTAGTTTTTTAAGGAACCCCATACTCTTCTTTATAGTGGTTGTACCTATTTACATTCCCACCAACAGTTCAGAGGAGCTCCCTTTTTTCCACACCCTCTCCAGAATTTGTCTGTAGACTTCTTGATGATTGCCATTCTGATTAGTGTGAGGTGATATCACACTGTAGTTTCAAGTTGCATTTCTCTAATAATTAGTGATGTTCAGCATCTTTTCATATACGTTTTGGCCATCTGTATGTCTTCTTTGGAGAAGTGTCTATTCAGATCTTCCCATTTTTTGATTGGGCTGTTTTTTGATTTAGATTTGCTTGAGCTGTTTGTACACTTTGGAGATTAATCCCTTGTCATTGCTTCATTTGCAAATACTTTCTCCCATTCTGTGGGGTTTTGTTTGTTTGTTTGTTTGTTTTGTTGATGGTTTCCTTTGCTGTGCAAAAGCTTTTAAGTTTGATTAGATCCTATTTGTTTATTTTTATTTCTATTACTCTATGAGGTAGATCAAAGAAGATCTTGCTGTAATTTATGTCAGAAAGTTCTCTGCCTTCACGAGTCTTTTGTGTAACAGGGTATTTTAACATTGTTGAATTCACTGGGGGAAGAAGGCATATTGCTAAATCAAAATACATGAATACAATGAAAAAGTTACAAAATCATTTTCCTATTTTTTAGTTTATTCCAACCAAAAAATTACTTGGTTAAGATTATTAGAGAAAAATATTGCTGAAATCAGGCTCAATAATCATGTGGAATTTGGGTTGATAGGACCTAGGTATGAAATATTAAAAATAAATATACAAATATATGGTATCACTTATATGTGAAATCTAAAAAATTGTACGAATGAACTTATTTACAAAACAGAAAGTCACAAATGCAGAAGACAAAGTTATGGTTACCAGGAGGGAAAGAGGGGGCAGGATGATTTGGAAGATTAGGATCGACATATATACACTACTATATATAAAACAGATAACTAGTAAGGGCCTACTATACAGCACAAGGAACTCAGTATTCTATAATAACTTATATGCGGAAAGAATCTAAAAAAGTGTGGATATATGTATATGTATAATTGATTCACTTTGCTGTATACCTGGAACTAAAGTAACATTGTAAATCAACTATACTCCAATAAAATTTTAAAAAAATCAATGGAATTATAAACTAAACCATTTCCTTTGTGAAAGACGAAATGCTGTCACAAGTAAGCTAGTGTTCCTAATAGACCATGACTTAGAGATGTTACAAGTTAGAGGAAACTTTAGAGATATATGTAGTTCAAGCACTTTATAAATTTCAGAAAGCAAGAAATTGAACCAAGAGTAGTTACTTGACTTGCCAAGGTCACATGGCCCAGCATCAGGACCAAGGGCTAGGGTACAACCTTGTATTTCTAGTACTAAGCTTCTTTAGTATTCCATGCCATGCCCATGCCAACATTCCAAGACTGCCTTTGCAAAATTCCATTTAATCATGGCTCTTATTTACTGGCTGTGGGTGGGTTTGCACAAAACCATGTGGATGGAGGTCTGAATCACATAAGCACATGTTTGACAAAGTGGTATTAAATGACCAAAAGCCTTAAATAAATATGACTTTCAATCTATTTGAAATTGTAATGACAAGGTTTTTTCTTGAATGTTATCTTATAAATATCACATATATACTTTAAAGAAAGGACTCAAAATTAACTTTTATTTATTTGGTTTTTAAAAATCTTGGCAAGATCTGTTGAGATAATTATTGCTGGGAAAGCAGTGAGGTGATAGTTTACCAGATGCCTACAGGAACTGCCTTTCCATCCTGCCCACCACACATGAGCTGTGGGAGTCACTCCCATTTTCTGATCAAATAAAGCAGGGATATTTTACCTCCAAGAAACACTCTAAGGATGAATGGCACATTAAGTGAAGTTCTCCAACTGTTTCATGCTTCCTAAGTAGAGTAAGAACAGAAGAATTAGGCTTTAGACTACAACTTCTTTAACCTGGAATTTCCTTACTGAATCTTAGCTTCAGAAGACTCCAAGAAGTCAATCTAGTGACTTTTCCTCATGGTTCAGGCACCCCTTCTCAGACAGTCCTGAGAAAGGCTGATAAGGGATTCACTCCAGGGCAAGGTGATTGTTCCATGACTTAGCAGACCCAAAAAAGAAATAAGTTCATCTTATTGAATAAAAATCTGTCTCTGTGTAATTTTTAAAAATAGTCCAAGTTTTTCATTTTGAGCTACATGGGTTTTACCAATTCTTAAAATATTTGAACTCAACTACCATGTTTCTCAGAAATTTTCAATATTATGGAAGGAAAGAAGATGATGTTATTGAGTGGCTACTATGAAGTATTAGCTGCTTTTTGTCTAGGTGTTTTCACTTAAAACTCAAAAAAAAAAAAAAAAAAGGCTATACTACATGTCTCTATTCCTGCATTGATGAGAACAACAAAGTAGGTCACAGACTCTGGAAATTAGGCAGACCTGGATTTGAGACNGTGGCGGATTCATGTCAATGTATGCCAAATCCAATACAGTACTGTAAAGTAAAATAAATAAATAAATAAATAAAACAAATCCCATAAACTTAAAAAAAATAAAAAAATAGGGTCTCTCTCTTTATTGTTGTTGTTGTTTTTTTTTGCAAAGTAATAGTAGATTGTTGCTGCTGGTGCTAAGTCGCTTTAGTCGTGTCTGACTCATCGACCCCATAGATGGCAGCCCACCAGGCTCCCCTGTCCCTGGGATTCTCCAGGCAAGAGTACTGGAGTGGGGTGCCATTGCCTTCTCCAATAGTAGATTATAAAAATGAAAATTAAGGGATTAATAGAGGACTTAAAAAAAATAAAGAATGATAGTAAAAATAGTAAAACTATATCTAGGACTTTCTCTGGTGTTGTGGGCAGTGTGGGGTCAGTTTATTTTCAGATAGTTCCTTGATCCGGCTTCTATTTCTCAAGATCTATAGGCCCCTTCCTAAGTAGTCGGTACTAACTACAGGGCTTTAATCTATTGCACCTGTCACTTCCAAGGAGGTTCCCTCTGGTTTAGCTTCTTTTGTTTGCTGGTCTCTTCAGTGTCTAATTTCCACCCTTACACAAGGGGGTGGTGGTGGACACTTTTTTGGCTCTCTTGTTCAGTCGTGCTGTGGGGAGGGAGGGACGCTGCAAACAAGTAACACTGGCGAGTGCTGGCATTATCTCAGCCACCCCGGGTTTGCCCCTGCTCGTGGCGTGTGCGCTTTCCCTGTCTACGCTGCTTAGGCTCCAGGTTGCTCTGCCGGGAACTGTCTGAGGCCGGCCCTGGGTTGTATGGACTTCCCAGGTCTAAGCTGCTCAGGTTCAGGTACTCGGGTTGTCCTCAGAGGCACAGACTCGGTTGGGCCTGCGTTTTGTGCCCTTCCCAGCTGCGAGCATCTCAGGTGACCAGGTGTTTGGCGAGCATGGTTGCTGCGACTTATCGCCTCCCTCGTCCCTGCCACTCAGTTTCTGGGTGTACAACCGGCGCACCTTCTCAGGCAGATGTTGACCATCCAGAATCCCAAGAAGTCTTGGTTAGCAACAAAGCCTGCTTGCAGTTTGGTAGATAATGCCTATCTGGGGCCGTGTTTGCCCCCTTCCAGCTCTGGCTGCCCACGCCTGCCTGTTACCAGAGGGGGGTGGGTGATCTGCAGCTGGTTAGCTATGCTCAGTCCTTGAACGGGTCTGACGGTGTCTTAGGTTAGGGCTTTTCACGTGGTAGCTATGCCACAGTCTGGTTTGCTAGCCCAGGTTAGTTCCCTCAGATTGCCCTCGGGGCATTCAGGCCCGGTCCTTGCTCTAAGCAATGCAGCCCGCGCCTCCCTGCCCAGCCCCCACTTGCTAGTGGCGGGTGCAGGCGTCTGCGCTGCTTCTCCGTTGGGAGTTACTGTTGGGCGCGTAATTTGTGGGTTTCAATTATTTATTTATTTTTCCTCCTGGTTATGTACCCTTAGATGCAGTATGTAGTACGCTCCTGTTACAAAACTCTACAATGATTAAAAGACTTAGACAAGTCTATATGTATTGATATGGTACTATCTTATTGCTGTCTCTTATACACATCTGGTCCTTGCTCTAAGCAATGTAGCCCGCGCCTCCCTGCCCAGCCCCCACTTGCTAGTGTCGGGTGCAGGCATCTGCGCTGCTTCTCCATTGGGAGTTACTGTTGGGCGCGTAATTTGTGGGTTTTAATTATTTATTTATTTTTCCTCCTGGTTATGTTGCCCTCTGTGGTTCCAAAGCTCGCCACAGACTCGGCAGTGAGTGTTTCCTGGTGTTTGGAAACGTCTCTCTTTTTTAAGACTCCCTTCCCAGGACAGAACTCCATGCCTACCTCTTTTGTCTCTCTTTTTATTTAGAAGACAATGGGCTGCTTTTCTGGGTGCCTGATGTCCTCTGCCAGCATTCAGAAGTTGTTTTGTGGAATTTACTCAGCATTCAAATGTTCTTTAGATGAATTTTGGGGGGAGAAAGTGGTCTCTCCATCCTATTCCTCCGCCATCTTAGGACCTCGCCCTAGGTCATGTTCTTTAGAAGCAAAGCCTGAAATGGAGATTTTTGTGCAAGTGATTCATTGAGAATGTCCTCTCAGGAGGAAACTACAGAAGAATAGGGAAGCAGGATATGGCCAGAAAAGAAGCTGAGCAGATTTGAGTTCAACTAAAGTCTAATCTGAACCTGACCCCACAGGAAGTTCTGAAGCCATTGCATCAGTTAGTCATTGCCTGTGGACTGCCCAGGAGGGAGACAGGAGAGGCATAGCCCTCATGTGCATTTCTAGGAAACTAAGCTCTGTTGAAGGCAATTCTCGGGTGAAAGGTATAGCTGTGAGCTGTCAGCAGCAACACTCAACAGTTTTGGAGGATGGAGGCATCAGCCAGGTAAATGGGGTCTGAATAGGGCACCCATAGAATCTACTACAAAGGGGATGATTGGCCATATTCCAGAATAGTGAGGGAACAAGGAATCCAGACACATGAGTTCTAGCTTTAGTTCTGCTCCTGATTTTTTTGGATACTCCATAGCTAATATCTGGTAAAATGAGAGTACTGGAAATTGTATTCAGTAAAGTCCCTTTATCTCTAGAATTATCTTGTGGTGGCAAGTTGTAGAGGAATAGTTCTTGACATATGGGCTGAAGACCACGGAGATGGGGTTAGCGAGAGGACAAAGACACTGGTTACTGGGTCTGTGAGATCATATGCACCTCAAGCATTGTATTCATATTAGTGATGTGAATTATTATTATTTTTCAGTTATATATCATAAATGAAATAGATTTTCAATTTAAAAATGTTATGGAATGCATCCTAGTGGTTTTATATAATGTGTTTTCTCAATCACTGGATTCTAAAGGGACTTTTCTGAGGGTAAGTTGGAGAATTTTCTAAAGTTATATTGACAAAAGGGACATACATACAGCATTGAATTAGATAATACCTAAGAATTCATGTGAATTTGTTTACATTACCTGGGTTTTACCAATTTGGGTTGTGATTTTCTTCATGGTAATTTTTCAGGCATGCATGGTCCATTTTGGCATATAAGTATTCAGAAATAATGGGAATAATAAGGAAATAAAGTAAATGCCTCTCTCTGAAGGGTAAATATAGCATTTGAGAGCTGGAAATTGTGTGCATCTTCTCATTTTAATGTTGAGGAAACTAAGGCTCAAAGTCATATTGAGAAGATATACAATAATGTCCCAGACTCCTGGTTTGATTATTATGACTGCTATACCATGAAGGCAACTAATAATTCAAACTGTGAAAAATTAAAGATAATTGGTCAAAACCATGTGTCATTGCTTAAAAGCAGAATTAACTGATGACTTATGGCATCTTGAATTTTAGGGAACAGTTTTTATACGGATCCCTGAAGCTCATTTTTACAGTAAAGTTTACTATACTGTGGCTCTTTCCTTCTCTCTCTTTCCCTCTCTGTTTTTAGATTTCTATTTTTAATTGATACCTTCTCTCACTCCATATAGTTTTATCTAACCCCTTTCCCACAATTTTCTAGCAAAGACTTGTAACTTGTATTTTCATTTTTAACCTTTTTCAAATAAAGATAATTTTCCCCTCAGAGGTTACAACATTCAAGAATAAAACAAATATTGTAGTATGCTGATATGGATTATTTCTATAATAATCATGTGAACAGTGACATAGAAATGATGCGAATATTTTCATTTTCATGTCTTCTGTGGCTCAAGTGACTGCATCTGGTTAATAGAAAATAAAGGATTTGTCCAGAGAGGAGAGGGCTCCTAGATGGGTGTTGGTTCTGATGAATAAATAGAACCGGGCTTGAACTGCTACCAGAGGTCCACACCAAGCACTAAGAGAAAGAACAACTGAGTGCAAGAAAATTTTGCCCAATGTTCTTCCAGTATTGGCTGTTCCCTGACCATGAACCTCAGAGGAGGCAGCCTAATGAAGCCTACTGTCCATTAACACAGAACCTGCAATGAGCTCTCCTTCATGAGAAGCAAGACTCCTTGGCTCTGGGGAGACCTAGATCACCCATTTGTGTGAACTCACCTCTCTTCACTCATAAACAGCAATAGACAAAGGGGAGCTCTCAAACTGGTGTTTGAAGTGTGGATGCTCACTGAAGCATTATTTTTTTACAGCAAAAAGGAATACATAGATGAGGGAAGGATGAGAGGAAGATGACAAATGTCTGCACCAATAGAGGAATACTTCTGTCACTGAACCAGACTTGGGTCCACTTGTCTGTGGACAGTAAAGTCTATCTACTGACATGGGGTTGTGTGGAAGGAAAGTGCAGCATTTATTGTAATGTGCTGTACAAAGAATTGGGGACAGCTAGTGCTCAAAAAAGTCTGAGCTCCCCAATGGCTTCCAGGGAAAGAAGAGTGAGGGAGGGAGGTTGTGGGGTGCGTGATCAGCTTGTGGACATTCTCCTGATTGGTTGGTGGTGAGACACATGGGAGTTACCATCATCAACCATCTAGTCCCAATCTGTCTGGGGGTCCACGTGCTTGTGGGCAGCATACACTTTCTCTGCCTGGTGGTGGTTTCAGTAGCTGCAAAGCAGCTCAAAGGACACAGCTCAGAATATTATTTATAGCCCTTGAGGAGGAACCAAAGGTCCTTGAGTTTGTTTAATTACAACTATCATTATTTTGTCTTGTTTGACTATTTTCCTTTCTGCATTTTCTCATTTCTCTGATTAAATTTATTCTTTGACTGAAATTTTTCAAAAGGCAGGCAGAGGACACTGGGGAGAGTCCTGTTCTGTGCAGGTCCCATAGAGCCCTGCTCAGTTACCCTTAGATGCAGTATGTAGTACGCTCCTGTTACAAAACTCTACAATGATTAAAAGACTTAGACAAGTCTATATGTATTGATATGGTACTATCTTATTGAGGGAAAACCAGATTGTGAGACAGTATTTATATAGGATGCAATCTTTGTTTTTTTTTAAAGGTATGATAGTCCAGGAAGGGTCTAGAATATTCTGCAAACCATGAACAATGATCACACGAGGTAGTAGGAGTTTGAAGAAGGTGTGAAGAGTTGAATATGGGTCTTTAACTTTTTATTTCAATGATATTGCTTGAAACTTGTGTCAAGGAAAAAGCATTGCTTTTGTAAATGTGTATTTACAAATAAGCAAAAACATTTTTTTATAGATAAGTATTATTTTGTAAAAATAATAACTGCACTAGAAAAAAGAGGTTACATGACACAGACACACATCTGGAAAGATCTGTATAAAAACAGCAGCACTGTTGCACTGTAAGGCAGTAAACTTACAGTACAGATTTTTACATTCTTTATACTTTTCTGTATTTTTCCAGCCATATTATCATCAAACCAGAAAAACCATTTCAATGAGAAAAAAAAAAAAAAAAAAACCACTTTAGAGTGGAATTTCCCTCTTGCTACTGTTTTTCAGCATTAGCCAGAAATACTAAACATTCATGTTGCCAGGAACACTGGACTGAAATTTGGGCTTCTGCTTTCATAAATAGCTATGAGGGCACCTAGACATTTGAAGTACCCAGGCAAATATTTGGGTTGAGAGCAATGGTGTCCTGGTAAGTTTCACAGCTGGCTGCACCAAAGAACCTGCACCCTGATTTGTAACATTTAGATTTCTCTTTTAACATGCCCACCCTTCCAGCTGCCTTCAGGCTGCCTGCCGGCTACCCTTGTCATCACCACCATGCTGGTGGATTTGGACGGGATGCTCCACCCAGCAGTACAAGCCGGCTCCGAAGTGCCAGCAATGAAGACAGTCTGGGGCAGGAGGGGGCCAGGGAGGTTCTTGACCTGGCTTGATTTTCTTCTCTTTTCCTCTGTCCTTGGGCACATGGAGAGAGGCCAAAAGAAGAGGGAAGCTGGAGGGGGTAGCTGCTAGATAAGTGTGGAGGAGTCTAATTTAGTCAAGTCTAGTCTTACTGTCTGGCCTGGCAGTGGGAAAGGTGGGGATGGGGATAGGGGCAGGGAGGGGTGGTGGTGGTGTAAGTAGTGTGTGTGGGTGTGTGTGTGGGTGGTGTGGGTGTGGGTATGTGTTGTTCATGAGCCTAATGCAAATTTGAGTCTCCGTCTTGTTTTTTCAACAGAATAGTTAGAATAATTCCCCCCATCCCACTCCATGGGCCTTCTAGGTTTGGCACCATGAGAGCCTGTTGAAGATACGGGGTAAACATACTTAGAAAGCAGAAGTGAGGACTCGAGGACCAGAGAGATGAAGAAAAAAAAAAAAAAAAGCCAATTCGAGGACCACATGAGTTCAATTCTAGTGAAGTCTGGCTGTTCAGAGTGTCTCAGTCGCCCCCTCTTTGCTCATTCCTATAAGCATCCCAGTGCTCATGGTTTTGTTCTGGCCACGCTTATCCCTTGGTTCTGCCCTTAATTAGAAAGAAAAGGAAAAGAGGCTGGCACAAACTTAGGTTGACTGTGCCTTCAAAACTGTAAAAGCAGGAAAGAAATTAGGTGTGATTCCTCTTTCCCCACACCCTGAATGCTTGTCTATATACTACCCCCCATCCCCAGTAGAAATCTTGATTTGCACTGACTCACCATCTCATATAACATCCTCTCCATGGAGGAAATAGGCATCATCATTTTTTTCTGGACAAATCAGGCCATCTCCGATCCTCACCCTCTCTCCCCACCTCTACCCCCAGGCCATTTACCTCTATACCCTCCCTGATAAAATGCTGGGTATTTGCTTCTGTGGTCACCATTCTCATGGCTCCCATTCTTTTTGCGTGTAGCCTAAAGATGGGAGATGAACCAGCCTCTGGTCACAAAGCAAGAGTGGGCGAGGGGTAGCCAGGACTCATTATACTCACAAAAAGAAATATACCTTTTTTTTGCTTAACTTTCAGAGAATTTCTGCACTAGACTGGGATGGGTACCTCCCTTAAAGTTTTGCATTCTGAAACATCCAGGCTACATTTTAAGTTGCTTTATTTGTGTTAACAGATGGTGTTAATTTTTACAGCCTTTTTTTTTTTTTTTTAAAGGAAGCCTATATGCAAAGTTGCTAGGTTGATGGACATGTATATGCATTTATATAAGTAGAAACATTTTTATCTGCACATACACTGTATACCAGTATGAGCATGTTTATATATAAAAGTGATTTATCCCTTAATCTTTAATTCAGATTTGAATAAATTTATTATTACTGAATAATGGTGGTGGAATTGGGTGTGTATGGGTGGGGAGGGAAGATATTTTTGTGGTTTAAAAATAGAATTCTAGAGAATAGTTGTATTTCTTTGATGGAACAGTAGACCATTTCTGAAATGTTTTGGTGAAAATAACAGAGGAAGTTCTGAACCAATAGTTCTCATCCAGTTTTCCTCCTGGGCATGAAGAAACAGTATGATACTGGCCCTCTAGTGGGTCACTGTGACAAGGAACAAACATGGTCCATGAGGTGAGCACAATGGCCCAGCTCAAGGAAGCTTAACAGAATAAAGCAGAGGTGGGGGTGAGGAGAAAGGGACTACTAGAACTTAATTTTATTAAGGAATAAAGATTATTAATACCATATGTGTGGATCAATAGGCATGCATAAAAATAACTCATAAATAAGTGTGCATATAATAATTTAAGACATGTTTATGGAGGGCCTGCTGTGTAGCCAGTGGTGGGGATGCATTTTTACATTAACTGGCAAAAAGGCAAATGAGGTGCCATAATGTTACATTCTAGTTGGGTGGAGATGGGAGGAAAGAGAGAGAGAATGAAGTCTTCCAGGTGATGACATGCTTGTGGAAGACAACATATCAGGATAAAGGGGACCATTCTTTTTGGCAGAGTGGTCAGGGAGGGCCTCTCTGATGACAGATTGAATTTGAGCAGAGATACGGGAGAAGGCAATGGCACCCCACTCCAGTACTTTTGCCTGGAAAATCCCATGGACGGAGGAGCCTTGTGGGCTGCAGTCCATGGGGTCGCTAAGAGTCAGACGTGACTGAGCGACTTCGCTTTCCCTTTTCACTTGCATGCATTGGAGAAGGAAATGGCAACCCACTCCAGTGTTCTTGCCTGGAGAATCCCAGGGATGAGGGAGCCTGGTAGGCTGCCGTCTCAGGGGTCGCACAGAGTCGGACACGACTGAAGCGGCTTAGCAGCAGCATAAGGAAAGAGGCCGAATCATGCAGATTCCTGGAAGAAGAGCATCTCAGGCAGAGGAAGCAGTGAAAGCAGTCTGACTATGTGCCTGACTCCATGCATTCAAGGACCGGTGGGGAGGCCTTGTTGCAGGAGCTGCAGTCAGAGGGGCTGCTGGCCTCCAGATCATGTTGGGTCTTCCAGCCACCACCAGGACTTTGGATTTTGCTCTGAGTAGAGGGGAAATCATTGGAGAGTTTCGTGTGAAGAAGGACCTCAGCTGATTTGCACTGGGAAAGAACTAGGACTGCTGTGTTGAGAGTAGACGGTGCAGGTGATATGGCACAAAAAGACCAGCGAGTGTATAAGTCACTGGAGCAGCTGAGACCAGCAGCAGTAGAGATGGTGGAAGTGGTTGGATGCTGTGTATACTTTTGAGGCAGAACCAGGACTCAATGAGGTCAGCAAGGTATCTGGGGTGCAAAAATTAAGAAAGCCCTCACCTGAGACATGTCATGGGGTAGTTGAGAGGAGAGCAGTTGGGGTCTCAGACAGAGACAGTATCCCTAATACCTGGGCAGAAATAAGAGTGTAGGCCACAGAGTAGGTGGCTCAGTAGACGTGGGGGTAGAAGTGGACTTTCTGTTTTGATGACTGTTTTATCAGAGATTGAAGGGCAGGATCATTAGCTGAGCAAGCCTGGGGAGAAGTAGAGGTTTGAGAAGAGTGCAGAGGCAATGAAATAATCCATAGGAGGGTAAAAGTGAAAGAACCAAGGATCTGTAGTCAGCTTGCCAGGGGTTACTCAAGCCCCTCCCCTCTCCAAGTTAGCAGTACTGGGGCTGCATGCACACAATTGTTGGGGCTATTTGCTCAAACTGATGGGTTGATAAGGAAGTCTAAAGAACACAGCTCTAGACCATGTAAGATCTTCCAAATTAGCTTTAAAATATATACTTGAAAGTCTAATTTTAAAAAATCTAACGATAGCTACCACTCTATCTGATAAACCATGGTCCACAATAATAGTTTAAAAATTATTAGCAGTAATGACATTTCTGTACAAATTTGGGCTTCTGATGAAAATGATTCACAGGATTCCTGAACATACTGCTCTGTCTGTTGCTAAACCAGCCTTCTGCTAAGCCAGCTTTTGTAAATTCCCAGCAGCTCTTACCTCCCTTTGGAACCAAGACTTGCCCAGAGAACCTCTGTCAGCATATTAACCCCGAGTATTTCAAAGTGTCCAACTAATGTACTATTAAGAACCATCATATTTATACAGAATGTATGAGATTCAGACTGTTATTAGTTTCTCGTGTATCAGCTCAGAACGACTATGCTCTGCTGATCTCAGGCATACAACATTCTCCCTCTTACCTCAAGCTCCCATTTCTGCTGATGGCAAAAATGTGACCTAGTTATTTCCCATCAGATTCAGTCACCTTAGTGACTTCTCATTTATTTCAGAGAACTGTCTCTCATGTCTCCTGGAGTTCTATTTATGGGGGTGGGGTGGGGGTTGGGAAGGGAGTGGACAGGTGAGATGGGGAGAAGAGCTTAAGGCATTTGTGGGAAGGGGCATCAGATCCTGATGGTCCTGTGTCCTCTCCAGCCTCCTCTGAGATGTAATTGTCTGGTCTTTGGCCAGCAGCTCTGTTGTACTATGGAAACCAGGGGTCTGGCTGTGGACTCCAGCCTGTGTCATACAGGCTTCTGCTGATGGGATCACATTTGTGGGAAGGGGCATCAGA
This sequence comes from Oreotragus oreotragus, assembly GCA_006410675.1. Classification (NCBI taxonomy): domain Eukaryota; kingdom Metazoa; phylum Chordata; class Mammalia; order Artiodactyla; family Bovidae; genus Oreotragus; species Oreotragus oreotragus. The sequence goes on from SJYX01021593.1 coordinate 88,969, forward strand.
TCCTGATGGTCCTGTGTCCTCTCCAGCCTCCTCTGAGATGTAATTGTCTGGTCTTTGGCCAGCAGCTCTGTTGTACTATGGAAACCGGGGGTCTGGCTGTGGACTCCAGCCTGTGTCATACAGGCTTCTGCTGATGGGATCCTCCCCTTGTGGCCACAGAGCCCCTTCTCATCCGTCGTCCCTCTTTCTGCCTTGCTGCAACTCTCCTGGCAGCATGGGAAATCTGGGAAAGTCTTCTTGTCCCTCTGGATCTAAAGGAGACTTAGAAGACCAGCATGTGCCCTCTTGGACGACACAACTCGATGCCATTTCTGTTGCTTAGCTGCTACTTCTGCTGCTGCACGTTGAAGGCTTCTCTGGAAAGCCTGCTGCCTCCCCAGGCTTCCCTGGGATGTGACTTGTGTCCTCTCCTGTGGCTATGCTGAGTGGGAGTGAAGCACAAGGTCAGAGACTAAATCTCCTCTGTCTCTTGTTGCTGGACTTACTTTAAGTCCTTCATCAAGGAATCTTCTCAGCTTTTCTGCTTATGGCATAAAGTTGATGCACGAAGTTCTTAACTTTTTGGATATGAACAGACACCCAAAGAATGTACTCTTGTCCTTGCTGTGGAATTCCTTGGCTTTGCAATATATTCTCTTTGGTATTAATTTCAAGGATCTTCTTTTTTGAAATACATGAGCCCAAAATCTGTCTTTTGTCTGCCATGATCTGTCTTTCTTAGGGTCACTAATCCTTAGTCCCATAGTCTAGTTTTAATAATAGAAGGGCCATGGGGTAGAAAGAATTACTCCCAATTTAAATGAAATATTTTATTACATTTGCCCCTCTATAAACAAAAACTGTAACTTCAGGGACTCCAAGAGGATGAGAGGGGCTTCCCCAGTGGCTCAGTGGTAAAGAATCTGCCTGCAATGCAGGAGATGAGGGTTCAATCCCTGAGTCAGGAAGATCCTCTGGAGAAGGAAATGGCAACCCACTCCAGTATTCTTGCCTGAAAAATCCCATAAACAGAGGAGCTTGGCAGACTACAGTCCACGGGGTCACAAAGAGTTGGATGTGACTTAGTGACTAGACAACAGCAACAAGGGGATAGGAGAGCAGAGTGATTCTGAAGGCTAATCAGCAAAGGTTGGGACATGTGTTTCCAACTCCATTCATATCATCAGAATTCTCTGGGGTCCTTTTTTTTTAAATTTATTTTTCAGTTGAAGGACAGTTGCTTTACAGAATTGTGTTGGTTTCTGCCAAACAACGTGAATCAGCCATAGGTTTATATATGTCCCCTCCCCATCTCAGGGGTCCTTTTAATAAGACACAGTGCTGAGACCTGCTCCTGCTGCTGCTGCTGCTAAGTCACTTCAGTTGTGTCCGACTCTGTGTGACCCCATAGACGGCAGCCCACCAGGCTCCCCCATCCCTGGGATTCTCCAGGCAAGAATACTGGAGTGGGTTTCCATTTCCTTCTCCAATGCATGAAAGAGAAAAGTGAAAGTGAAGTCGCTCAGTCTGTCCGACTGTTAGCGACCCCATGGACTGCAGCCCACCGGGCTACTCCATCCATTGGATTTTCCAGGCAAGAGTACTGGGGTGGGGTGCCATTGCCTTCCCCGAGACCTGCTCCTAGAACTGCTAATTCAGAAGCCATCTATCTACTTTTTAAAATTCCAGATATTCACACCGGTGATTCTCATCCATACCTATCTCTGGAAGCTATAGGCCAGGAACAGCTGTAGCTTTGAGGCCAGTCACAAAGAGGGAAGGAGCTAGATGTGTCTAGAATCTCGTGTGTAATCTGAAGTGGAGATCCACCTATTGACACCATTCATGGCAGAGCGTGCAGATAACCCCAAGCAGAGGATCAGGAGACAAAGCGGGAACCGAGCAGAAAATAAGCCATAGCAAGGGAACAGGTACCAGCAAGCTCATGAGAACTGAGAGTGTGCAGAGAAGCTGGCAAGCAGGAGACCCTGATTTTCTTGAACCTTCTGCTCTCAGNGTGCAGATAACCCCAAGCAGAGGATCAGGAGACAAAGCGGGAACCGAGCAGAAAATAAGCCATAGCAAGGGAACAGGTACCAGCAAGCTCATGAGAACTGAGAGTGTGCAGAGAAGCTGGCAAGCAGGAGACCCTGATTTTCTTGAACCTTCTGCTCTCAGTGAGGAAGATGCTAATATTTCTTCTGCTAATTCAAAATAAAAATGTTAGAGAGTCAACAATTCCCCATTTCTTGATGGGCATTGGCATAAGGCTGCTGAAACACAACACTAGCCCATACCTGGCTCTGCGGTCCAAGACAAAAGGGAGAAAGAGCCTTTGTGACAAGGAAGTAGACTGGTGGGAAGCTAAGCTAGATTTGGGCAGGGTGACAGGTAGAAAGAGCCATTTTAGGTTGCAGGGATTCTGGAGTTGCTTGTTCTGCTAAGTGAAATAAGTCAGACAGAGAAAGACAAACACCATATGAGCTCACTTTTATGTGGAATGTAAAAGATACAACAAACTAACGAATAGAACAAAAAAGAAGCAGGCTCACAGATACAGAGAACAAACTAGTAGTTACCAAT
>SJYX01021593.1:91955-118866 GCA_006410675.1 Oreotragus oreotragus
GGGGGGGGGGGGGGGAGGGGCAAGATGGGGTAGGGGAAAAAGTGTTATTATAAAATTATATGAAATCATGTATGCAAACCTGAGAATTGTAAAGCACTATAGAATTTAAATAATTTTTTCATTTAATAAAAACAAAAAAAACCCCACACAAAACCATATGCCTGTATGAGGGAACCATGTATGACATCTCCTACTTTCTGCCTATGCCCCATAAACAGAAGTAACTTTGTTAATATTTGCTGGACACTAGTGATATTACAAATAAATCAAAAAGGAAACCTTCTTAGAAAACATTAAGTCTAGTAGATATCATATGCTGCGTACCATTCTGATTAAAAATAAACACAAAGCTACCTTGAACTTGTAGTGCATGCTGCTCTGAGGTCACTTCAGTCATGTCCAAATCCGCGACCCCACAGACTATATCCCACCAGCTTCCTCTGTCCATGGGATTCTCTGGCCAAGAATACTGGAATGGGCTGCCATTCCTTTCTCCAGGTGGTCTTCCCGACCCAGGGATCGAACCCCAGTCTCTTACCGTCTCCTGCATTGTCAGGTGGGTTCTTTACCACTAGCACCACCTGGGAGGCAAGGGTCTGCAATTAACATCTATTTTTTTTTTAAGTAACAGTTATGCCAGTGGACGAGGGATCAATCACCCCATTCTGCCCAATATATATGGATTTGTTAATTATTTTATTTTTAATTGTAAAATAAACAAAAATAAATAAGCTGAAATTTGCCAGCTTTGCCATTTTTAAGTGTATGATCTAGTAATGTTAGGTATGATTCAGTAATGTTAGGTATGTTCACATTGTTGTACAGCAAATATCCAGAATTTTTCATCTTGCAAAATTGAAACTCTATAGCCCCTTTTCCTGAATAACCCTGTTTTCCTTTCTCCTTCCAACCCCTTGTAACTACTAGTTTACTTTCTGTCTCTATGAATTTGGTGACTCCAGATACCGTAATCAAGTAGAATAAGACAGTATATTTCATTCTGTGACTGGCTTATTTCACTTTGTGTAATGTCCTCAAAGTTCACTGATGTTATAGCATGTGTCAGAATTTCACTCCTTTTTGAGGCTGAATGATATTCCATTGCATGTAGATTCCACATGTTGTTTTTCCATTCATGTACTGATGGAGATTTGGGTTGCTTTCACTTGTGGCTGTTGTGAATAATGCTGCTATGAACATGGGTGTACAAATATTCTTTTGAGACTTCACTTTAAATTCTTGGCACATGGGATCTCCAGTTTTCACTGTGGCCATGCAGGATAGGATTGAACTTGGGCCCCTTGCATTGATTGGGAGTATGGAGTCTTAGCCACTGGGCCACCAGGGAAGTCCCTCATTGTGGTCTTGATTTGCATCTCACAGGCTAGTAAAGTAATGCTCAAAATTCTCCAAGCCAGGCTTCAGCAATATGTGAACCGTGAACTTCCTGATGTTCAAGCTGGTTTTAGAAAAGGCAGAGGAACCAGAGATCAAATTGCCAACATCTGCTGGATCATTGAAAAAGCAAGAGAGTTCCAGAAAAACATCTATTTCTGCTTTATTGATTATGTCAAAGCCTTTGACTGTGTGGATCACAATAAACTGTGGAAAATTCTGAAAGAGTTGGGAGTACCAGACCACCTGACTTGCCTCTTGAGAAACCTATATGCAGGTCAGGAAGCAACAGTTAGAACCAGACATGGAACAACAGACTGGTTCCAAATAGGAAAAGGAGTACGTCAAGGCTGTATATTGTCTCCCTGCTTATTTAACTTATATGCAGAGTACATCATGAGAAATGCTGGACTGGAAGAAACACAAGCTGGAATCAAGATTGCCGGGAGAAATATCAATAACCTCAGATATGCAGATGACACCACCCTTATGGCAGAAAGTGAGGAGGAGCTAAAAAGCCTCTTGATGAAAGTGAAGGAGGAGAGCGAAAAAGTTGGCTTAAAGCTCAACATTCAGAAAACGAAGATCATGGCATCCGGTCCCATCACTTCATGGGAAATAGATGGGGAAACAGTGGAAACAGTGTCAGACTTTATTTTTTTGGGCTCCAAAATCACTGCAGATGGTGACTGCAGCCATGAAATTAAAAGACGCTTACTCCTTGGAAGAAAAGTTATGACCAACCTGGATAGTATATTCAAAAGCAGAGACATTACTTTGCCGACTAAGGTCCGCCTAGTCAAGGCTATGGTTTTTCCTGTGGTCATGTATGGATGTGAAAGTTGGACTGTGAAGAAAGCTGAGCGCCGAAGGATTGATGCTTTTGAACTGTGGTGTTGGAGAAGACTCTTAAGAGTCCCTTGGACTGCAAGGAGATCCAACCAGTCCATTCTGCAGGAGATCAGCCCTGGGATTTCTTTGGAAAGAATGATGCTAAAGCTGAAACTCCAGTACTTTGGCCACCTCATGCGAAGAGTTGACTCATTGGAAAAGACTCTGATGCTGGGAGGGATTGGGGGCAGAAGGAGAAGGAGACGACTGAGGATGAGATGGCTGGATGGCATCACGGATTCAATGGACGTGAGTCTGGGTGAACTCCAAGAGTTGGTGATGGACAGGGAGGCCTGGCGTGGTGCGATTCATGGGGTCGCAAAGAGTAGGACACGACTGAGCGACTGAACTGAACTGAACTGAACTGAATGTTAGTAATATTGAGCATCTTTTCACATGGTTGTGGGTCCTTTCCTATCTTCTTTGAAGAGATGTTTATTCAAGTCTTTTGTCCACTTTTAAATTGGGTTATTTTTTAAGTTTTAGGAGTTCTTTATATATTCTGGATATTAACCTCTTACCAGGTATATGATTTGCATATCTTTTTCTCCTATTCTGAAGGTTTTTTTTTCACTATGTTGCTTGTGTCCTTTGGTGTATATAACTTTTAAATTTAGCTGTAGTAAAATTTATCTTAATATATTTACTTTTGTTGCCTGTTCTTTCAGTGTCATATCCAAGAAATCATTGCCAAATACAATGCATTGAAGGTTTATCCATGTGTTTTCTTCTAAGAGTTTTATGATTTCAGATCTTTGATCTATTTTGATTTAATTTTATATATGGTATAAAGATCCATATTAATTGTTTTGCATACACATATCTAGCTTCCATGACGAAATTTATTAGAAAGATGTTCTTTTCCCTCATTGAATGGGCTTGACACTCTTGTTGAAAATTATTTGACTTTATATGCAATGACTCATATACAGGTTTTAAAAACAGCTTTATTGAGATATAATTCACCCATTTAAAGTGTACAATTCAATGTACATTTTATTTTGAATATACTTTTTAGTATATTAATTAAATACTGGGTGGAGTTGTGTATCCATCATCCCAATGAGATTTAGAATACTCTCATCAACCCAAAAGGAGACCCAGGATCCCTTAGTTGTTCCCCTCTACATGCAAATGACCCTCACTTTAGTTCTAGGCAACTACTAATATACAATTTTAATAGATTTATCTGTTATGGACATTTCCTATAAATGAAATCATACAGTATGTATCCCTTCATAACTTCCTTCTATAACTTTTCATATTGTAATACATAATAGTATGTAATTTCTTTTTATGGCTGAAATGGCAACTCACTCCAATACTCTTGCCTGGAAAATCCCATGGACAGAGGAACCTGGTAGGCTACAGTCCATGGAGTTACAAAAGAGTCGGACACGACTGAGCGACTTCATTTTCCTTTCTTTGCATGGATATGTCACATCTATTTATCCGTTCATCTGCTGATGAACATTTGAGTTGTTTCCACCTTTTGGCTATTGTAATTAATGTTGCTATAAGCATTTGTATACAAGTTTTTACATGGACATATTTTCATTCACGTTGGGTATCTACCTAGGAGTAGAATTGCTGGTTCATGGTAACTCTATGTTTCTTGTGTGCATTTTCTTTCTTTCTTTTTTTTCTTGTTAATTTGCTAGGTATTGTTTTGTTTTGAAATGTAGTTGATTTATAATGTTCAGTTCAGTTCAGTCACTCAGTCGTGTCCTACTCTTTGCGACCCCATGAATCGCAGCACGCCAGGCCTCCCTGTCCATCACCATCTCCCAGAGTTCACTCAGACTCACATCCATTGAGTCCATGATGCCATCCAGCCATCTCATCCTCGGTCGTCCCCTTCTCCTCCCGCCCCCAATCCCTCCCAGCATCAGAGTCTTTTCCAATGAGTAGTCTCAAGTATTCAGTGTAGTGATTCAATATTTTTATAGATTCAACACCATTTAAACTTATTATTAAAATTGGCTTTATTCCCTGGGCTGTACAATATATCCTTATAACTTATTTATTTTAGACATAGTTGTCTGTATGTCTTCATCCCTTATCCCTATCTTGCCCCTCTCCCCTTACTTCTCCTCACTGGTAAACACTATTTTATTCTCTATATTTGTGAGTCTGTTTCTGATTTGTTATTTTAATTTATTTGTTTTACTTTTTAGATTCCACATATAAGTGATAACATGTAGTTTGTCTTTGTCTGATTTATTTCACTAAGCATAATATTCTCCAGATTCAATCATGTTGTTGTAAATGGCAAAATTTCATTCTTTCTTACAGCATATGTTTATGTGTGTCTATATATATAGGCACATGTACCTGTTAGCCATCTGTATGTTTTCTTTGGGAAAATGTCTATTCAGGTCTTCTGACCACTTTTAAGTGAAGTTTTTTTATTCATATTGAGTTGTATGAATTATTTTTAAATAAATATATTTTAAATAAATATGACCCTTACAGGTCATGTGATTAGCAAACATTTTCTCCAATTCAGTAGGCTATCTTTTTGTTTTGTTGATGGTTTCCTTTGCTGTGCGAAAAGTTTTAAGTTTAATTAGGTCCTGTTGGGTTCTTTTTTGGTTTATCTTTGCCTGAGGAGACAGATCCAAACAAATATTGCTATGGTTTTTCTCAAAACATGTTCTGCCCATGTTTTCTTCTAAGTGTTCTATGGTCTCCAGCTCTTACATGTAGGTCCTTAATCCATTTTGAGTTTGTTTTTGTATGTGGTATGAAGAAATGTTCTAATTTCATTCTTCTACATGTAGCCGTCCAGTTTTTCTACCTCCAGCTGTTTTTGTGTCAGTACCATACTGTCAGATTTTTGTAGCTTTGTAGTATAGTCTGAAGTCAGGGAACTTTGTTTGTTTCCTCAAGATTGCTTAGCTATTTGGGGCCTTTTGTGGTTTTATATAATTTTTTTTATTATTTGTTCTAGTTCTGTAAAAACTATTATGAGTATTTTGATGAGGATTGCATTAAATCTATAGATTTCTTTGGGCACAATGGATATTTTAATGATATTAATCTTCCAATTCAAGATGGGGTATCTTCCATTTTTTTGGTATCATCTTCATTTTGCTTTATCAGTGTTTTATAGTTTTCAGAGTATAGGTCTTTCAACTCCTTGGTTAACCATATTCCTAGTTATTTTATTCTTTTTGATGTGATGTTTAAAGGGGATAGTTTCCTTACTTTCTTTCTGGTATTATTAGTGTAAAGAAATGTAACCGATATCTGTTTATTAAATTTATACTTTGCTGAATTTATCTATTAGTGCTAAAAGTCTTTTGGGGGAGACATTAGTGTTTTTTCTCTATATAGTGTCGTGTCATCTGCAAATAACGACTATTTTACTTCTTCACTTTCAATTTGTATGCTTCCCTGAGTGGGCTTCCCTGGTGGCTCAGATGGTAAAGAATATGCTTGCAATGTGGGAGACCCAGGTTCAGTCCCTAGGTTGGGAAGATCCCCTGGAGAAGGGAATGGCTGCCCGCTCCAGTATTTTTGCCTGGAGAATTCCAGGGACAGACCAGCCTGGTGAGCTACAGTCCATGGGGTCACAAAGAGTTGTACACGACTAAGTGACTAACACACACACACACACTTACTTTTTGTTTTTCTCTTGCTGCCTTTAGAATTCGCTCTTTAATTTTTGCCTTTTTAATTATGGTATGTCTTGGTGTGGGTTTCTTTGGGCTTATCCTGTTTGGGATTCTGTGCTCCCTGTGTCTGGATATCTGTTTCATTTTTCAGGTTTAGGAAGTTTTTAGCCATAATTTAATCAATTACATTTTCAACCCCTTTCTCTATTTTCTCCTTCTGGAATCCCTATAAGGTGAATGTGAGTATATGCGATGTTGTTTCAGAGGTCCCTTAAACTTTCTCATTTTAATTTGTTTTTCTTTTTGCTCTTCTGATTGGGTGATTTCCATCATCCTGTTTCCCAGATCACTTATGCATTCCTCTATACTATCTAGCCTGTTATTCATTCCACCTAACGTGCTTTTCACTTCAGTTATTGTATTTTTCAGTTCTGACTGGTTCTTTTTTATGTTTTTTAATTCCTTATTAAACTTCTCCCTATAGTCATCTCTTCTTTTTCCCACTTCAGCTAACATTCTTACTACTAATGCTTTGACCTCTTTATCTTCCAATTATTTATCTCTTTTCCTTTAGTTGTTTTTCACAAGTATTTTCTTTTCTTGCTCTTTCATTGAAATCAAATTCCTCTGTCTTCTCATTTTGCATAACTTTTTCTGTCTCTACAAAATTAGGTGAAACTGTTACCTATCCTACTCTTGAGGGGTTATCTTTGTGTCGCAGTGTCCCTCTGCAATCTGTGTGCCCACTGGCTTTGGTGGGAAAGCTGGATCCAGAGTAAGCACAGTCCTGTCTTCCCTCAGTTTGTGCTGGCAGCTATCACTTTGGTGGGAGGTGGGGCTTGAGAGGAAGGGGCTAGAGTCAGAGCTAGGTGTGATCTGGGGTTTCTCCTATGCTCAGTGACTGACAGCACCCTGTCAGGGGCAAGGTGGGTCCAGGGTGCTGGAGCAGAAGCTCTGAGGGTTAGATCCTGATTGATGCTGTATCCTTCCAGTGTTCTTTCTCACCCCTCCCAGCATCAGCACCTTTGCCCCTGAGTGGAACAGTGCTGGAGCAAATGGGACCGGAGTAGGTGCCTGATGTGGGCTGTGGAGCATGCTGGGGTGGTCCAAACCCACCAGTCATAGTTTCAGACTGCTCCATCTCTGTTGCCTCCATGAGTACCAGCAACGGTCGCCCTGCCTCATTCAGGTGCAGAGCCAAGTCTAAGCCAGCTCTGTCCCCCACAACCATGCACTTTCCTCAGCAACAGCAGTCTTTGCCCTAGTGGGACGCTGTGCCAAACTGGAGTGGTCTGGGGCAGGTGCTTGATGTGGTCTGGGACACAGGCTGGGACAGTCGTGGAAAACTAGCCACAGTCCCGGGCTGTTTCAGTCAGCTTCTTCTGACTTGTTTCTGGCACTAAGCAGCGTGTGCACACTATTCATGAGCAAAGTCTAGGTTTCCTACAGCCCTCCTGTTGGTCCCACTGGTTTTCAGACCACCTAAGGGGACTCAGAGATCAGTCCTGTGTGTTCACTGGAAGGACTGATGTTGAAGCTGAAACTCCAATAATTTGGCCACCTCAAGCAAAGAGCTGACTCATTGGAAAAGACTCCAATGCAGGGAGGGATTGGGGGCAGGAGGAGAAGGGGATGACAGAGGATGAGATGGCTGGATGTCATCATCGACTCAATGCAAATGAGTCTGGGTGAACTCCGGGAGTTGGTGATGGACAGGGAGGCCTGGTGTGCTGCGATTCATGGGGTCGCAAAGAGTTGGACACGACTGAGCAACTGAACTGCGCTGAACTGAAGGGGACTCATCTTCCTAGTGTTCAGTGCTGTTCTGCCCAATATGTGTTGAACTGCTCATACCCCAGGAAGGATCTCTGAGCCCACGCATTCTCCCTCCTCATCTGTATCGTCTAGCCGCCCATTCCTGACCTGATCACTTCTTTTTCTTTCCTAGTGACTCTGGTGTGGAAGTTTCCTTACGAGTGTGGTTGTGTAAGAATCTTTATGCCAGTCTCCAGTTTGTTTTCAATGAGACTTGCATCACATGTGGATGTATTTTTGATGTGTTCTTGGATGGAGGTGGGCACAGAGTTTTCCTCCTCTGCCTTCTTGATCTCCTCCTTGTGTGAACTTTTAGTATGAGGGCATCACTGGTTTCCAGGAAAATGAAAAACAATCTCCTGATAAATTATGGTGAGGAAAATAATACAACTGTGGGTCTCATAATATCAATGATGACTGAACTTAAGTCAGGTGCCAGGAATGGTTAGTTACAAGCTGTTTCAAAATTCATATCCAATAATACCAGTTTTTCAGGTTCACATTGTAAAGAGACTAGGCTGGAGATGATGTAATATGAAAATTTCATTGAGTGACAGGAAGTAATTATGTCAGGAATCCCATAATATAAAATGAGGGAAATAAATAAAAAGGTCTTGGTCAATAGCAATACTTTAAATCCCTTTATAGAGGGGGCTGGGGGACTCTTCAACTCTGTATTCTTCCAGCAGGCAGAAGGAAAAAGAGCATTGCTTGATTCAGTAATTCAAATGGGGAGTAGGGTAAACAAGTGAGTCAGCCTGGGCTGCTGCAAGATGGGTAGTATTTAGTAGGGAATGTGGTGGTCTCAAGAGTACACACTTATCTAAAGCCATTCAAGTTCAGATTTTCTTAACTATGACAGCCAATCAAAACATATGAATCTAGGTCCTGGACAACTTGTTGCAACCCCTAAAATTAAAAAAAAAAAAAATGGAGAGGAGAAAGGAGGGGGGAAAGCAAAAGAGAAAGGGGGGATTGAAATTGAACCCTAGCAAATTCCAGTGACACCCTATTATCTTATGTTGCTATTTAATGGGGCTTCCTGTAAAATGACTCTGTAGAGAAAGTACTTCCTTGAATCCCCCTTAGAGAGTGGAGTGGATTGAAATGGGGAAGAGGAAAAGAGAGCTGCATTTTCATTTATTAATAATTCAAGGTCTGGAGGTAGAATTCTGACTTCTGAACCAGTATTTCCTGTTAAAATGTGTATTCTGATTCAGTAGGTGTATAAGGTCAGGCCTGAGATCCTGCATTTCAGTAAGTTCCCAGGTGATGCTTGCCCTGTTGGTCCCCATAGTGCACACTTTGAATACCAGGGTAGCAAATAACTCTTGGATGAAGAAAACTACTACCCCCACATATTTAAAGCATCATAAGCAGTAAAAATATGGAACAATTAGGGATGTTTCCCTTTTCTAGGTCAGGCCACTCTTTGAATTTTGTAATCCTAATAAGATATTCAAGACATCAAGGGGCAGAGACCAGTCAAAAAGAGGTCACTGTTCCTAGCAGCCAAGTTCTGGTCAATGGGATGTGAGCCTCAGTCACGTGAACAACTTTTGGGTTATGCCTTTGAACGGAAGACGTTCCATCCCCTTCCTTCTCTTCTCTCTGGCTGGAGTGCAGACACAATGAAGAGCTATTTTTGACTGTGTGGGCAAGGGCAACAGCTGAGGAATACCAGAACAAAAAGATAGAAAGGGCCTCAATTCTGCAGAGTGAAACAGCAATACTAGCTCAGAAATTTATGTTAGAAACACAGTTGTCTTTTAAAAGCCACTGCTTATTTGGGTCTATCAAGGGCAACCAACCTGTATCATAAGTAGTATGGAACCACACTGCTGATTTCATTTATTATATTAGTCACGGTTCAATTACAGATAATAAAATTCATTCTGGCAAGTTTAGGGAGATTAGTATATGGAATTAAATGACTTTTAGTAATGCTAAGAGTGAGCTGAAGACCAGATGCTAGGTTGAGCTTTCAGAAATGACTCTGAAAACCATACTGCAAATGGTGTCACCAAAGCAGCTGCTGTGTCTTCCATCCTATAAAAGCTGCTGCTACCAAACAGACTGTCTTAGGGAGGATGCCACCACAAACAGGAAATTATCGTTACTAGCGCAGGCTCCAGAACCACACAGCCTCAGCTGTGGTCTGCACCACTGAAATGATGCCCTGTGCCTGCCTTACGGCATCTCTAAAATTAGTGACTGGCACTGGGACCAAAGCGAATTCAGCTGCAGAGAAATTAATCACTTCCATGTATACCCAACAGTAGAGGATCTGTTTCTCTCCCTACCTCTGCCTTTCTTCTACTCTCCAAATTTGCACGGCTGCACCTGATTGGCCAGATCTAAGTATCTTTCAAAACCCTATCTGCTAGGGAATCTGGGAAATGCAGTTTTTTAGCTTTCTGGGCTCTGATATTCAGGAAGGCACAACAGAAGCACTATGGAATGAATATTAAGTACTGATCTACCATATACACTGTAGCCTCTCACACAAACAAAATTGAGCCTGGCAAAACTTAAGGGTCACACCAACACTGTACTAAAGGGAACTTCATAGCCTTCAATACTATAATTACTAACCAGGAAAAGAAAATAAATGAACTAACTCTTCAACTCTAGAAGCTCCCAAAGAACAACAAAATTGACCTAAAAAATACAAATGAATGAGTTATTTTTAAAATGAAAACTTAAATTACTCACTTTTAAAGCAAAATAATTAGTAAATAAATTTAAAAACTTCTTTTCTGAAACAAAAGAATCTCCAGAAGACTAATTTAGAAGAAATGGAGAAAATATAAATAACATGTGGAATGATGAAAGGGATAACTAATACAGATGGAGGAAAAAATTTTAGACCTTTCCAATAATACAATATTTTGCCAAGTACTATCAGTCAGCTTGAACAGTTATCAACATTTTGCCACTTTTGTTATTTATTCCTCTCTTTTGTATTCTCTCCATTCCCCACTTCTCTTGGAGTACTTTAAGAAAATCCATACACCACAGCCTTTCACCTATAAATACTTCATAATATATCACTAACAAATTAGGACTTTGAAAATGTATACTTTAGCAATAATAGCATTACACTGAACAAATTAACAGTAGTTTTTAATATCATCTAATATCCAGTATGTGTTCAACTTTCCCTGACAGCATCAAACTCTTAACAATTGTTTTATTAAAATAAGTATCCAGAGAAAGTCCACACATTCTATCTAGTTGATGTATTGCTTAAGTATCTCTAGTTTGTAACAACTATCCTATCCCATATGCCATTTATTTGTTAAAAAAAAATGAAGTTATTTGTCCCTAGAATTTTCCACATTCTTAATTTGACTGATTGCATCCTCATGAAAAAGACAGTTTTTAAATGAGAAAATATGATTGATGATTAGATGATGATAAATTTGAATATCCTAAGAAAATCCAGGATTTTCCAAGAAAATATTTCCAAAATTTTTTTAAAACATGTAAAAAGCATGAATATATTCAGACTAGACATTGGAAAAATGTAAAGAATTACCCAAAACCTTCACACTCAGATGGTTTTATAGGTAAATTGTTCCAAATATTCAAGTTGCAATTTTTTTTTTCATTATTAAGCTATTTGAGAGCATGGAGGGAATATAGAACTTTTTCCAATTTATTTTACAAAATTACCATTAAAATGATTCCAAAATTGAAAAGAAAAGCATAAAGACAAAAATTACACACAAGATGTGTCTCTCTTTTTCCTTTTTATTGGCCACTCTGTGGCATGCAAGATCTTAGTTCCCCAACCAGGAATCGAACCCTTGCCTCCTGCAGTGGAAACATGGAGTCCTAACCACTGGACCACCAGGGAATTCCTCACACAACTTTCTTATGGAAATATATTAGATTGGCTAAAAAGTTCATTTGGGTTTTTTTCATATGATGTAATAGAAAAACCCAAATAAACTTTTGGCCAACGCTGTATGTAACTTAAAAATTGGAGAAGAAAATAATAGCAAGATATTAAAAGACCATACCCTAAGCAAATAAGTCTTATTCTAATGTTTTGGAGATGGTTCAGTATAGCATAATATCCTCAAGGCTCCTCCATGTTGTACTGTGTAACAGGATTTTCTTCTTTTTTAAAGAATGAATATTCTATTGCACAATACATTCTATTGTATGCTCCCTTTCTATTGTGCACCCCATTTTTTTTAACTTGTTCATCTGTTGATGGACATTTGGGTTGCTTCCACTTCTTGGCTATTGTGAATAATGCTGCAATATACACGCATGTGCAAATATCTCTTTGAGATTCTGCTTTGGATTCTTTTGGGAAAAAATTTATTTTATGAAAAAACAAAAAATCACCTCTCTGAAGGCCAAATAAAATAGAGCTTCTTGCCAGAATCAGACAATAAGCTACCAATTTGCAATTCCGATTATCTTTTCTTAATATTTATTTACCTTTATAGTGGGGATAATGAAAGGGCAGTCTTAGCCTTGGTGGAGAACAGAAAGCTCTGAAAAGAGACTAGTTGGCTGAGAAGGAATTTTCCAGATGAAGATGTTGCTGTTGTTAATCTCTAAGTCATGTCCAACTCTTCTGTGACCCCATGGACTGTAGCCCGTCAGGCTCCTCTGTCCATGGGGTTTCCCAGAAAAGAATACTGGAGTAAGTTGCCATTTCCTTCTCAGGGGATCTTCCCAACCCAGGGATCACACCCATGTAGCAGGATTCTTTATCACTGAGCCACCAGGGAAGCCCGATGAATATGTTAAAGGTAGTTTATTCCAGGCAAAATGAGCAGTTTTAAGAAGAAAGTATGGGAGAAGACAGGTGGCTGGAGAGGTCTGAATTTGGGTTGACAGTGAAGATCAACCATGATGAAAGGTAGGATAGTGGTATTAGTTGTTTGCCAGTAAATATCATTGGAACTAAAAGTCTCTGAACTTTGAAGATAGCATAACTTGTGCTCCCAGGTTTAAAGAGTCTTGAGGTGAGGTCAAGGTACTATACCAGGCATCAAGCTCCCAAAGAACATATCAGAGTTAAAAATAGACACAGGTGACAGCAGCAAGTGACTGTGAACCAAACTGTCTAGTAGAAGGAGTTCATGTGGGTATGAGACATTAATCTGGATTTGCCAGCTGGGGAGAAAGGTGAATGTGGTCCCTGGGAGGAAGTGCTCTGAGAAGAACATTCCCGGGCATAGCAGAGCCCTAGTTGATTGAACCTCACTTTATCTTATTCTCCAGAGAAGCCAAGTGTCCACTCAAGACAAAGAAATAGTCATTCTTCCTTGATTGTCTCTGTTGGCAGGGAACAGGGTCTAACAGGAAGCAAGATGGGAGTCAGAGATGTATGCTATGGGGAGGTTGTGGAGTTGAGTATCTTGTGAACATTCCTCAGGGGCAAGATGGACGTTCTACTTTGTGGTTCTTACATCAAGAATGATGATGCCATGTGGGTCAAGAGGTATGAAAGATTTATCACTCCCACAATAAGGCTTTCTTGGGAGAGTAGAACATGTTCCCAAATAGGTCTGAAAATGGTTTGAGAGAACAGGGAAGGGAGGCTGGCTTGGGTTTTATAATTGTTAGAAGGTGGGGCTGGGGTGAGAGTTCCTTCATGCTGGCCAAGATTTACCAGGTTTGAACTTCCTAACACTGCCAAAGGTGGGAGCACCTAGTCTTTTTTATCACCTTACCCAGATGGGGGAGGTATAAGGGGAAGGGGGCATGGCAGGGCTTGAAAGCTGTCAACCTCAAATAATCAAAAATTAAGCCAAGACTCTATTACAGAGTATCAGAGAGCCTTGGTGAGCCTGGACCTCAAGAGGATTAAAAGCACAGAGCTGCCCCATCAGACATCTACATAATCTCCTTGAGGAAATCAGTAATCAGGAACTGTAGAGGCCAGAACTATAGCTTATGTGAAATTCTCCATGTTTCTTATTATTTCTGTTTTGTTTTCTGCAAGCGTTATTGAAAAATTTACATAACAAAAGGGGTTGTAATATTGCTATCATGGATTGTGTGTGTGTGTGTTGGATATAGCTGATTGGTACTCAGTATCTATTTCCATCATGTTTGGGTGGTTTTCTGTACTGCGGAGACTGGAAAGCAGGAGACTACATTTGCTTGACTCTTCTGGATGGATTTTATTATGTACATATTGCTTTACATGTCGAAAGCAGAAGTGAAGGAGAAGCCATCTTCCTTCTACTATTTCGCAGATTTTCTGCTGGTGGACAAGATCTCGTGGTGGTGGTGATGGGGTGGGGGTAGCGGGGGTGGCAGTTTCTGAAGTGGATCTAGTACCCAGCCACTAGGTTCATGGGTGTGGAGAGACAATTGCTGTGTGGCAGCCATAGCTTCCTCATCCTTCTTGTCCGATCCCTGCATCACAGCTATGGTTGTGAACCATATGATTTACGAACTCAGTAGTTCCATCCAGTGTCCACCTACAGATTGCTCACCATCCTGATTGTTGCAAGCTATCAGTTGCCTGGCTTGTCAGTTTTGCATTGTTCCGGGAGTTATTTCTGAAGGCCCACTCTAGAGCCTGCTCCTCCAGCCATTCTAGTTAACTTGCAGACACCTAATTCCTTTATTAATTCCTTTGTGCTTAATACAACAAGACTGGTTTCCATTTCTGGCCTTGACTGCTGATTGTCATTGTGTGTTTGTGTTAGTAAGGGGAGGCTGATTTGGGGGGTTGGCAAAGAAGGTGTGGAGATTATATCAACTCCAAACTTTATTTAGAGATAGGGATGTACAGGGATCCTGACAGGTGAGACTGGTGACCTTTATAGAAAGAAAATTGTCTGATCATAGGGAGATCAACTGGGACCTCAGAAGGTCTGGATTAAGGTGGGGTGAGAAGGGAATGCCTTCAGAGTCCTCAGGTTCTGATGACCTTGGAGCTGCAAAGAAAAAGGGTTTTAGGGAAATTTCTTCAATCTAAAGGTGTTTAGTATTTTATTCATTGTTCTGAATATTCATTGTTTTCTTCTAAATTTCTGGAAGTTCATGTTACAGAGTCCAAGCTTGTACTGCTCATTGCATGACAGGTCAATAAATGGAGAAATGAGGTGTTGGAGCAAGAAATAGTGACTCTATTTGGAAAGTCAGCATAACAAGAAGATGGCAGAGTATCCTCCCAAAGAATCATCATACCTGAGTTAGAATTCAGGCTTCTTTTATACCAGGAGAGGAGGTGTGGCAGGTTGTTGCAGATTTCTTAGTACTAGCCAGACCCCTCTCTTCTTTTCACAGCTATTTGTAAGCCCTCCCCAGACAGCCATTTTGCTTTTTTGCATTTCTTTTCCATGGGGATGGTCTTGATCCCTGTCTCCTGTACAATGTCACGAACCTCATTCCATAGTTCATCAGGCACTCTATCTATCAGATCTAGGCCCTTAAATCTATTTCTCACCTCCACTGTATAATCATTAGGGATTAAATCACTGCAGATGGTGACTGTAGCCATGAAATTAAAAGACACTTACTCCTTGGAAGAAAAGTTATGACCAACCTAGATAGCATATTCAAAAGCAGAGACATTACTTTGCCAACAAGGTCCGTCTAGTCAAGGCTATGGTTTTTCCAGTAGTCATGTATGGATGTGAGAGTTGGACTGTGAAGAAGGCTGAGCGCCAAAGAATTGATGCTTTTGAACTGTGGTGTTGGAGAAGACTCTTTAGAGTCCCTCGGACTGCAAGGAGATCCAACCAGTTCATTCTGAAGGAGATCAGCCCTGAAATTTATTTGGAAGGAATGATGCTAAGGCTGAAACTCCAGTACTTTGGCCACCTCATGCGAAGAGTTGACCCATTGGAAAAGACTCATGCTGGGAGGGATTGGGGGCAGGAGGAGAAGGGGATGACTGAGGATGAGATGACTGGATGGCATCACGGACTCGATGGACGTGAGTCTGAGTGAACTCTGGGAGATGGTGATGAACAGGGAGGCCTGGCGTGCTGCGATTCATGGGGTCGCAAAGAGTTGGACATGACTGAGCGACTGAACTGAACTGAGCCAGACCCCAAAGGGAGTGTGATAATCCTTTATTCTTACAGGGGTCCAAGTGGGTCAGGTCACAGTGTTTCTGTAAACCTCCAATAAGACAAATGTTATTTCCCATTCTGCAACTTTTAATCTCTATATGAATGAAAAGTGTTATACCTTAAAAGATCATGCCTGGGAGACAGAGTCTTGATAAAGGGCTATTAAGTATACTTCAGGCTCTAGGCAACATGCCTTTTCAAAAATGCAGAGCCAGCATGACTAAACACAGCAGCAGAGCACAAAGGTTAGAACTAAAGGAATAGATCACATATGGAGTCAGGTTTTCTGTTACATTTACTCTTCTCAGTAACTTTTAATGTTCTTAATGCAATTACAATGTACTTGAAAAATCTTTTTTTTTTTTTTTCTCTCTTCCATAGATGAAACGTAACTTGAGTATGGTCTCCATTTGAGCTCATACAACTATCCATGAATTGAGTAGAATAAAAATGAAAATTGCCTAGAACAAATGCTGAAGATTTCAAAGATTATATTGATACCTTAATGCTGACTCATAAAGTGCTAGCAAGGGAAGTAACTCTTTGATTCAGTTTAATACATAGACATGTAGTAAGGGACTTCCTGGGTCTCCAGCAGTTCTTTCCCCCACTTCATCTCAGCCCCCCACTCTCGTGACAGACTTTGGAAGCTGATTTCATGGAACTGGACCACCTTGGTAGTCTTTACCTTGGACGTATTATAACTCCTTAGTAGATGGGTTTGCCTTCTGTTTCAATAAGAAAGCAAAGATTTTCAGTTGGGAATTTTGTCAATTTTCTTTTTTTACTCCAACCAGTGAACTTATTTAGACTAGCAACCTCTCTCACTTATATTATTCAGTTTGGGAAATTCACTGTTAAAAAATCCTTATTGAAATATAATTTACATGTCATTTAAAGTATAGTTTTGTGGGTTTTAGTATATTCAGAGTTGCATAGCCATCATCACAATCAGTTTTCAAAAACTTTATATCATCACAAAAAGAAACCCCTTTGGCCACCACTCCACCAGCTCTCCCAATACCCAGATCGAGGAAACCACGAATCTACTTTCCTTTTCTATAGATTTGCCTATTTGAGGAATTTCATATAATTGGAATCATACAATATGTGACCCTTTATGACTGGTTTCTTTAACTTAATGTTTCACGGTTCATCCATATTTTAGCATGTATCACTATTTTATTCCTTTTTCTGACTGAATAGTATTCCAGTGTATGATTATACCTCATATTTTTATCTATTCATTACTCGATGCAAGCCATTTGGATTGAACAAGCCCTATTATGAATAATGCTAGTGTGAACATTCATGTATAAGATTTTCTGTAAACATATATTTTCTTTTTTCTTGAGTATATGCCATGAAGTGAAATTGCAGAGTCATATGGTAACTCTGTTTCATTATTTGAGGACTTAGCAGAGTGTTTTCCAAAGTGGCTGTACCACTTTATATTTCTACCAGTAGTGTATGGTGGTTCCAATTTCTTCACATCTGTGTCAACACTTATCTGCCCTTCTGGTTATTGCATCATCATGGGTATGAAATAGCATCTCATTATGATTTTTCTCTGATGGCTAATGATGTCTAACTTTTTTTTTTCATGTATGTATTAGCCATTTGTATATCTTCTTTTGAGAAATGTCTGATAAGATCCTGTACCCTTTAAATATTGGGTTATTTAATTTTTTAAAATTTTTGAGTTGTAAGAGTTCGTTATTTATTGTTGAGACAAGTCTTTTATCAGATGTATGTAAGTACAGTTCTCCCTAGCATAAACTCCAAACCAGGTTTAAAGAACTCAAATGCACTCAGACTCAGAGCTTGAGCCCAAGCCCTTCTTTTCTGCACCTTCAGAAGCCAGTGGTAACCAACAGAGAAGAGCCTTGCAATAAGGATCTGGCTGAAGTCATGAGGCTTTACATATGTTAGCAAATATGGGAGGAGGCTAGGGAGGACATAGTCTCCTAGGGAGTGAGATGGATTTTTTTCAGGGAGGTAAATTGAATCACCAAACTGAAATTGTGAAAGGGATACTGAGTGCTGGGTGATGGGAAATCAAGTGAGGCAGAAAGGTTGGGGTACAGGTTAACAAGCAGAGGGGAGGTGACATCCTTATGAAAGCTGGTCTGGAAGCCTTCCTCTTTCGGAAGGTTAAAGGAAATAGCCGTGTTTGCTATTAAGTTAATCTTTATTTTCCCTACCTGCTGATGTGGATGGTAAGTGCCTTTTTTAAAGGCAAGGGGCCTTTAAAAAAAATTGGGGGACATGATGTGGTTATGGAGAAGGTGGCTGTAACAATAGTTTCTGATGTGGCAGACAGTTTCCTGATTTTAAAGATGTCTGATTATTTTAATGGCACCAATATAGCTTTGGGAATTGTTATTCCCTACATCCCATCTGAGTTTGGGATGCAGGGTATTTATTAGAGATCAACATCTGTGAAAGGAAGGAGGTTAAGCAAGAGGAAGTAAAAAGTGAACTGCAGTGCAGGCTCAAGAAAGTTTCAGGGAACTTGCATGGGAGCTCTTGACCAAATATTGCATATCAGATACATCTTGCATCTGAGCAATATGGCCAGAATCTTATACCCCTGCTTTAGTTAGCCACTGCATGCAGGCTGCTTGGCAGTGGTGTGGGGTCAGAGGAGGAAGCTCTGACACTGACACAGACTCTGAAGAGGATGTCAGCTGCAGGCCATTTGCTGTTTGTACTCCTGGCTGTTGGGCAGCAAATCATTTCTTAAAGGATAGTTTGAGCATCTGCATATCTCTTTATCATAACTGTGTCCTATTTGAAGAACAGAAGCGACCTACTTATTGGTCTAAATATTCAGTATAGTGAAGGCTATTGAGTCATGCTGACCCTGCCCCACACAATTCATTTACTTGTGAACTTTTGTAACCAATGAAAACTAGATTAGAGGAGAGCCAGAGTGCACCCTGGCCATGCTCCACTTCCACCATGCACGGACACTGATGTGGATGTCATCTTGTTTGTGGGCAGTGAGAGATGCCCAGGACCCTCAGGGAGGGAGACGTCCCCTCTGTCTATGGTCCTTGAGGGAGGACCCTATAGGAAACACCCATTGTTCTCTCCATCCTTTTCTCGGCTCTTCTTCATGTCTTCCTACCAGACAGGGTTTTGTCTAAATCTTTTTTTCTTCTGCAAGTTCCTTTTTCTACTGGCTTCCCTTGTATTGTGCTCACCATTGTGCTTACCGTTCTGACTGTGCTGTCTCTCTTTCCTTACTCATCTCTCACGCTTGCATTCTTCATTTTTCCAGTGTTCTGTTTTTATTCTCCTTGTAAGTAACATGGTTTGGCTCGTTCACCATGCATTTCAGGCCAGCTTCCTTCTAATTATGGAAGCTAGAACGTCAAATAAAACCTCCAAATCCCTACTGCTCACCAAAAAAAAAAAAAAAAAGAGAGAGAGAGAGAGAGAGAGAGCATACCATTTTCTATTTTCTAAATATCCTAGAATTCTAGATTTTAAATTCTGCCAATCAGGTAGATGCATTTGTGCAAGACTTAGATTTCAGGCTAGTTTGAGAGGAAGGACTCAGGGCAAAGGGCCTTTAAAAAATTGGGGGGGTATGATGTGGTGGTTATGGAGAAGGTGGCTGTAACAATAGCTTTTGATATGACAGACAGTTTCCTGATTTTACAGATGTCTGATTATTTTAATGGCAGCAATGTAGCTTTGGGAATTGTTATTCCCAAATAATGAAAGCTTAAGAGAGTCTTTTTCATTAGTTTTCCTAAGGAAGCCACTTAATTATTCTATAATTATTCTGTAATGAATCTCTTTTCTTTAAAACTAATCACAGTAGAGTCTCTTCTTTGTATATACTGTGTAAATATTAACCAGTGCAGCACTGATGTTGGGGGATTTTCGTGTTTTTGGTTTGTTTTTATTTTATTTCTTTTAGTAGGCTGGCTGTCCATGGGCCAACCAGTACCACGGATTGAGTTCCTCTGTGGCTACTCAACGGTAAAGAATCTGCCTGCCATTGTGGGAGATGAGGGTCAGTCACTAGCTGGGGAAGATCCCCTGGAGAAGGAAATGGCAACCTACTCCAGTGTTCTTGGGAAATCCCATGGACAGCTGCAGCCTGCCAGGCTCCTCTGTCCATGGGGTTGCAAAAGAGTCAGACAAGACTTAGCGACTAAACCACAAAAGCAACAAAACTATAGGTTGATGTCTCCTAATTTTATATCTGCAGACTAAGTCACTCCACTAGCTCTAGATTTATATGTCCAATTACCTACTGGACATTTCTATCTGAATATCAAATGAAACCTCAAATTTATTGTATCCAAAAACTGAACTAATTTTTGCCCAATACTTTCTTTGCTGCCTATCCAGATATGTAACCTAAGAGTCTTGACAGTCATCCTCTACTCCCTTTTTGCCTCATTTTCAACTTTCCATCAATACCAAGATCTGCTGATGGTAATTTCTAAATATACCTGTGACCATTCTTCTTCTCTACAGTCTTACTGCTTGTGACTTAGTTGTCGGGATTGTTATAATAGTCTTTCTCTTTTGCTTCATCCTCCTCTTCTTCTTCTTGAGTTTAAAGTCTGTATGGAAGATAATTTTGAGGCTTTTTTTGTTTTTATGTTTTAATATGTCTGAAATTGGGATACACTTATAATTAATGGGGTCTTCCACTTGCTATCAGCAAAGAAGTCATTCTAACATAGTGATTATTATCTTCTAGCACAAACTTGATTATTATTTAAGGTGACATGACTTGACAACTGCAACTCCCTGATGTTTTATTCAGTAATCATTGAAGAACCATCTGAGGAATGAATATAAGTCCTAAATGTTTTATAATAAACTTTTATTGATACCTCCTGGTAAAATTAAATTATGACAGTATGAAAAGGTACAGAATGGATGTCAGTAGCTTGGCAGAAAACCCACACACAATATTAAATTATTAAATGGTTTACTTAGGAAGTCTAAGTAAGCACTCTTTTAATAGATACTGTATATTGCTAATACTCTAATAGCACCGAGATCAATACTGTCTGGAAAAATATGGAGATCAACAAGTTTGAGTCCAAGAGAACTCAGTAGAGTTCTCTGTAAGGACATTTTACAAATAATATGGCTAAATTTATTTAATTTACAGTTTCTTTTTTATGAATATGTAATAGTGAGATATGAGAAAAATATCTAAGCCAAAATAGCTCTTTCAATCAATGTAAAAACTTCTAAGTTATAGAAGAGCATTACTACATTTTAGTATGTTGAAATTCAGTGAAGTATAGTAATTCTCCAAGTTTTTTTTTTTTTTTAATAAAACTCAGGTTTTTGTTTGTTTGTTTGTAGGCACATATCCCCATTTCTCCTTGGAGACAACTACCTTCTAGTCTTTTAGATGTTTCTTCTGGTATTTGCTTCTTTTCCCCTAAGTATCATCCTTATACTGCTTTCTCCTAATTTTCTTTTCCAGTTAGACCTCTCTATTGAATTCTCATTATAGAAAACAAGTATTTAATAAGTATTTCATGTTCTTTTACCACCTCTCACCCCTCAAGACATCATACATATTCTCCCCTTTCTTTCTCTTCCCAATATAATTGTAATTCTTAGTGTTCACTGTTCACATTATTGTGGTTGTGTTACCAGTGTTCCCACCTGAATCATGTAGTGAACTATTTTCTTTCTTGTATAATTTTTTGATTTCTTTTAATTAATGATTTCCCTCATCTGTTGGTTTAGTTTTCCATTTTTCTGTTTCTTGTCCAAACTGTTGGGAAAACCTGTATCTTTTATAAAGACATTTAAATGCTCAGATATCTTATTCATCTTATTTTTAGGGTACTATTTCTTTGAGTGTGATTTGCTTTGTTCCCATCTGGACTGGGTGCTCTCTAGGCTTGTATTAGCTGCCATCCTGACATTTCCATTGGTTGTCACTCTGTGGTTTTCTTCACATCCCTCTTCTGTTAGATCTCAAAATTCTTGTATTGCATGCTTTTCTTTTTCTTGCCTTATTCTTTAGTTTTGGTGGAGAGTATGTTCTAGTAGCAAACTCAAAAAGATGATGAAAAAGTAAATGTTTTGACTCCTTGTCTGTCTTAAAATGACTCTAGTCCCCTCTACCACTTGATTGATTAGTTTTTCTGAGTATAGAATTCTAGGTTGAAGTAAATTTTCCTCCAGATTTTGGGAGCAGTGTTCACTCATTGTCTCTTTGCTACCAGCTTTGCAATGGAAGNACCAGTACCACGGATTGAGTTCCTCTGTGGCTACTCAACGGTAAAGAATCTGCCTGCCATTGTGGGAGGTGAGGGTCAGTCACTAGCTGGGGAAGATCCCCTGGAGAAGGAAATGGCAACCTACTCCAGTGTTCTTGGGAAATCCCATGGACAGCTGCAGCCTGCCAGGCTCCTCTGTCCATGGGGTTGCAAAAGAGTCAGACAAGACTTAGCGACTAAACCACAAAAGCAACAAAACTATAGGTTGATGTCTCCTAATTTTATATCTGCAGACTAAGTCACTCCACTAGCTCTAGATTTATATGTCCAATTACCTACTGGACATTTCTATCTGAATATCAAATGAAACCTCAAATTTATTGTATCCAAAAACTGAACTAATTTTTGCCCAATACTTTCTTTGCTGCCTATCCAGATATGTAACCTAAGAGTCTTGACAGTCATCCTCTACTCCCTTTTTGCCTCATTTTCAACTTTCCATCAATACCAAGATCTGCTGATGGTAATTTCTAAATATACCTGTGACCATTCTTCTTCTCTACAGTCTTACTGCTTGTGACTTAGTTGTCAGGATTGTTATAATAGTCTTTCTCTTTTGCTTCATCCTCCTCTTCTTCTTCTTGAGTTTAAAGTCTGTATGGAAGATAATTTTGAGGCTTTTTTTGTTTTTATGTTTTAATATGTCTGAAATTGGGATACACTTATAATTAATGGGGTCTTCCACTTGCTATCAGCAAAGAAGTCATTCTAACATAGTGATTATTATCTTCTAGCACAAACTTGATTATTATTTAAGGTGACATGACTTGACAACTGCAACTCCCTGATGTTTTATTCAGTAATCATTGAAGAACCATCTGAGGAATGAATATAAGTCCTAAATGTTTTATAATAAACTTTTATTGATACCTCCTGGTAAAATTAAATTATGACAGTATGAAAAGGCGCAGAATGGATGTCAGTAGCTTGGCAGAAAACCCACACACAATATTAAATTATTAAATGGTTTACTTAGGAAGTCTAAGTAAGCACTCTTTTAATAGATACTGTATATTGCTAATACTCTAATAGCACCGAGATCAATACTGTCTGGAAAAATATGGAGATCAACAAGTTTGAGTCCAAGAGAACTCAGTAGAGTTCTCTGTAAGGACATTTTACAAATAATATGGCTAAATTTATTTAATTTACAGTTTCTTTTTTATGAATATGTAATAGTGAGAGATGAGAAAAATACCTAAGCCAAAATAGCTCTTTCAATCAATGTAAAAACTTCTAAGTTATAGAAGAGCATTACTACATTTTAGTATGTTGAAATTCAGTGAAGTATAGTAATTCTCCAAGTTTTGGTTTTTTTTTTAAAAAAAACTCAGGTTTTTGTTTGTTTGTTTGTAGGCACATATCCCCATTTCTCCTTGGAGACAACTACCTTCTAGTCTTTTAGATGTTTCTTCTGGTATTTGCTTCTTTTCCCCTAAGTATCATCCTTATACTGCTTTCTTCTAATTTTCTTTTCCAGTTAGACCTCTCTATTGAATTCTCATTATAGAAAACAAGTATTTAATAAGTATTTCATGTTCTTTTACCACCTCTCACCCCTCAAGACATCATACATATTCTCCCCTTTCTTTCTCTTCCCAATATAATTGTAATTCTTAGTGTTCACTGTTCACATTATTGTGGTTGTGTTACCAGTGTTCCCACCTGAATCATGTAGTGAACTATTTTCTTTCTTGTATAATTTTTTGATTTCTTTTAATTAATGATTTCCCTCATCTGTTGGTTTAGTTTTCCATTTTTCTGTTTCTTGTCCAAACTGTTGGGAAAACCTGTATCTTTTATAAAGACATTTAAATGCTCAGATATCTTATTCATTTTATTTTTAGGGTACTATTTCTTTGAGTGTAACTTGCTTTGTTCCCATCTGGACTGGGTGCTCTCTAGGCTTGTATTAGCTGCCATCCTGACATTTCCATTAGTTGTCACTCTGGTTTTCTTCACATCCCTCTTCTGTTAGATCTCAAAATTCTTGTATTGCATGCTTTTCTTTTTCTTGCCTTATTCTTTAGTTTTGGTGGAGAGTATGTTCTAGTAGCAAACTCAAAAAGATGATGAAAAAGTAAATGTTTTGACTCCTTGTCTGTCTTAAAATGACTCTAGTCCCCTCTACCACTTGATTGATTAGTTTTTCTGAGTATAGAATTCTAGGTTGAAGTAAATTTTCCTCCAGATTTTGGGAGCAGTGTTCACTCATTGTCTCTTTGCTACCAGCTTTGCAATGGAAGTCTGATGCCATCTTGATTCTATTTGATTGTAATCCACCCCCTACCCCTACCCCAGAAACTTTAAAGCTTCTCTTTTCTTCTGGATGCTGAAACTTTGTCATGCTGTGCTAGGCCCTCCGTGGACTCTCATAGTTTGAAACTTTTGTCTTTAAATTCTGAAAGGTTTTTCAATGATTGTTTCCTTTCTTTGTTTATTCTGTTCTCTTTTTGTAAAACTTGTGATTTGAGTGCTGGATCATCTAGAATCTAACATCTCAAGTTTTACATTCTAGGATACTTCCTCACTTTTCTCATTTGACTCTTCTGCTGAGTTTTGTATTTCTAATATCATTAAATTTCTTTTAGTCTCTGTCCTTCTTCATACTGTTCCATCCCTATTTGTGTTCCATCTTTCTTATTTTTCCTAAGAATATCACTTTTGATATTTAGAAATTATTTCTCTTTCAATTGGATGTCCCCCCAGATTGCTTTTTTGGTTGTTTGTTTTGGATTGTGTCTTTCACACTGGAGGCTTTCCTCAAATGTTTGGTGATTCTTGGCTGTGTGCCCACGTTTACAAGCAGGCACCAAATATTGATGCCAGACTCTGTGTGGGGAGGCTGGGCTTTCTTTTTGCAGGATTTGCTGCTGGGCCATCAGGCAGGGCCCAGTTATATTGTGGAACTCTCAACTATCTCATTGTCTAGACATCTCTTCTGTTGGTCTGATCACTTTCCCCAGTGAGGAATCTTTGAATAAAATATGGCTCATGACACTTCTTGTGAAGTCTTTTCTGACCCATTGGACCCATTGGATGTTTCTACATAATTGGTACTCTGTATCTTTTACCAATTTCTGATGCAACATCTATAAAACCTAGCTGTTAATGTATAGATCGTGTCATTAAACTGTTTGTTTATATATTTTTGGTGTTGGTCTTTATACTCTCCAACAGAAAGTAGGTACCTTATTACCCATTCCTATGTCCTTATCCTCTGGCAAATGCCTACCACACATTTGACCTCAAGAAATATTTCTTAAATAAATATGCATCAGGTACTGTATGAAATTGTGGAGTGGGTGAGATGGGTGGAAGCAGAATTTAAAAAGTGGATCAAAAACCCTTATTCTAAGAAAGATTGTCTATCCATGAAGGATAGATCTTAAAGGATTCTTAAGATCAAAAGTTTTATCTCAAGTTAGTTTTGCCTTTTGTTTGTATATTTACAATTTAAATTCTTAACTTTTTCTTTAATTCTTAAATTAGTTTAATTTTATATTCTTCATATTTTTAAAGAATGGTCTCAAGTATTCAGAAAGCGTGGTTATCTACAAACCAATGAACCTATCCTTGTGTTTGAGATTTTTTCAATAGTGATGATTTTGTTTCATTCACCTTCGATAGACTACACATGGCACTCAACAACTTGAGTTGTAACATTAAAAAAAATGATAATAAGATGGCAGTGTACCCTTGCACAACAAAAGCAGAGGATGTTAGATATTTGTAAACAGTGCAAAAGTATTTATCACCAATTACCAGTCATGCTTAGTAATTTCCTCTCTGTTCTTACTCTGTTCAGATATCATTAAAGGAATGTAGAAAACTTCATAACCTATTATGAAACTAAACATGTTCTGGCATGAAAAATAAATGCTACTTTCTTAATCACAGTAAAAGGTGTTTTTAAAATTACTTGCTTTTTTTCATCTTCTACCCAGTCCCACACCCTTCCCCCACACATGACTACAACCAAGTCAGAGTGAGTCCTCCTGTTGCTTCCTGCTCAGCTGAATCAACACTCCTGGAGGCTGTGACTAATAAAAGCCACAACCCATGGTTACACTTGACTTTTGAAAATCCTGGTTAGCTTCAAGGGCATAATTATAAATGTCCATACTTACAGAATGAGTAAGTTGATACAAAAAAAAACAGACTTCATCAATGATTATTAACTTATTTGACTTATTAACTTATTTAGCTAATTATGTTTTGGTATTAACTGATTTCTTAGCTATTCTGAGATCATGAGTATGTAAACAAAAATATTTGATTCATAGGTTCCGTACTGGCACTATGCTTTCCTANAAAAAAAACAGACTTCATCAATGATTATTAACTTATTTGACTTATTAACTTATTTAGCTAATTATGTTTTGGTATTAACTGATTTCTTAGCTATTCTGAGATCATGAGTATGTAAACAAAAATATTTGATTCATAGGTTCCGTACTGGCACTATGCTTTCCTATTCATGGTTCAAAATAATGAGGAATATAGAAAAGGAAAAATGTGATTTCTGAAAGGCAATCTAATAGAGTATGTGTCCCTGGAAAGCAGTCTAACAGAGAGTGTATCTCTGAATATTATTTCAACAGCTAATTGTTAGGGAGATCAATTAATCTCCAAGAAAAAGGGAATGTTTCCTTTATCCAGAAACAGAAGAATCTCTTCCAGTCATGTACTGTGCTTCTGTCATTGAACCATGAATAAATTTTTATTTCCCCCAAGAAGAGGTTCCACCAACAATAAGTCAGTGTTGTTACTTGAGGTGTCCTACCTCGATTGACATCTGTGCCCATAAAGTTCACTTCACCTTTTCTAGTGCCCACTCTTGTCC
>SJYX01021594.1:0-15352 GCA_006410675.1 Oreotragus oreotragus
TTAGCCAACAGCACAGGGTCAAGGTGGAAATTTCCAGTAGGAAAGGGAAGATGGGAGATTGGATCCTCCTCAAATGATGTCACATGTGGGTCCAAACCTGTGTAGCAGAAAAGATGAAGGCCTTCTTAGAGTAGCTTCAGAGAGAGAGCTGATGTGTGTGTGTGTGTGCATGGAGGTGTGTATCTATATGGGGAATGTTTGTGTGGGGAATATGGGTATGTAGATGTGTGTGGATGTCTGTGTGTTGTGGGAGGTGTGCATGTGTGTGTACATTTGTCTATGAATGTGGTGGTGTATGTAGCTTTTGTGGTTTTGTGTGTCTCTATGTATATGGGGATTGTGTATATGTCTGTGAGTGTTTTTGTATGTGGGGTATGTGTTGTGAATGGGTGTGTATGAGGAGGTGTGTATGTGTCTGTGTGTTATGGAGGCATGTGTTTGTGTGTGTATGTCTATCTACAGGTATGGGAGTGTATGTAGTTTTTACGTGTCTTTGTGTGTCTATGTGTATAAGTGTGCATGTATAGACGTGTGGATATTTATATCTGGGTCTATGGGATGTGTGTGTGTGTGTGTTGTGTAGGGGAGTGGGTATGTGGCATCACTAGACTTGAAAAATCACCAATTAACAAATCTTTGCCCTTTTCATCCATCAGCTCTCAAGCAGTGCAAAAACTTTCACAAAATCTCTTAATAGCTCTCCAGGGTCAGGAAACATCATTAGCCTTATTTCACAGATTGATAAACTGAGTCAGAGAAAGGGTGAGCAGTTTATCTCAGCTCACGCAGAGTCACAGAGGATCTAGCCCAGATTCTCGGGCAGCCAGCGGTCCAGCCCTGGCCCTGGGAGGGGGACTCCGGGGACAGCATGGCATTTCCTTGTCTTATTCTGTGTGTCCTTGGGAGCCCCAGCCTAGGAGATGGGACATCATCCATGCTGATGGCCATGGCAGCCCTGAGAGATGGTGGGAAGGGTGGACTTTGAACCAGCTCCTCCCATCATCCTAAGGCCCCCCTCCTCCCACCTTGCATAGGAATTCCAGAGTCCTTCTGAGATATAGGCAGAAAGAATTCATGTCAGTGGCCACAGGGAATATTTGGATCTCACAGGAGGGAGTCAGATTCAGCCAACACTCCTTTTTTTTTTTTTTTCCTTTTTTTTGTTTTTACTGATATGGAATTCAATGGTTAACAAAATTAACCATTTAAAAATGTACTTTTCAGTGGCATTTAGTGCATGCATAATACTGGGCAGCCATCAGCACTAGCTAGTTGCAGACGATATTCGTCTTCCAAAGGGAAGCTTGGTACCCATCAAGTGTCACTTATTCCACTCCCTCATCCGCTGGCAACTGCCAGTGTCCTTTCAGTCTCTAAACCGTCTGTCCTGGACAGTCCATGTAAATGAGACCTTGCAGCAACTGATCTTTGGAGCCTGGCCCCTCTCACTCATCCACACGGCAGCCTGAGTCAGTGCCTCATTCTTTCTCGTGGCTGAATAATACTCCACTGTATGGGTGGACCACATTGTATTTTCCGTTCATCCACCGGTGGTGATTTGGGTTGCTTCACCTTTGGCTACTGTGAATAGTGCTTCTGTTCATGTGAGTGTACAAGTGTCTGTCTTAGGCCCTGCTTTCGATTCTTTCGGGTGTGCATAGGTATCAGCACTTCCCACACACGAAGTTTATGCACACCTACCTGGGTTGGCAGCAGCTGCACTGTTTGCGTGATCTTGGGCCGCTCCCGTGGTCCCTCTGAGTTTCCCCGTGGGCGTGGGATGGGCTTGTTGCCCCACATGGGGCTGGGAGGAGGGTCACTGTGTGAAAAGCACAGCCCAGTACCTGGCTGCCCAGTGACAGAGCCACCCCCATCCCCACTCCATTACAGAGAGCCAGGCTTTCGCTTTGCCTGTGGTCCCAGTACTGGAGTGCCTGGCATGGAGCAGCTGTTTTCTTCACTCCTGACACATCCCCAGGCAAGAGGCTCGGGTGAGAAGCAGCACTTTTTATAAGCTCTGCACTAAAGAGGGATTATGAGCCATTTTGGGAGTGGATTAAAGCAATTGCCCCTGGGATGGATCTTATTCTCTGTGACTTCTGCTTTCCCCTCTTCCTGGACCTCAGAGCTGAGTCGTGTGGTCTATTGAAAACCACCTGAACCAACGTTTATCCTTTTAGTTGAAAAGCCAGCCTGGACCGTGCAATCACATGGGACCTCTGTGAGCCAGCCATGGGCCATGAACTTGGAGCGTCCCTGTAATGACTTCCTGAGCCTGTAGCCTTTCCTTGAGCGCTGTGTCTTGCCAGCACAGAAGTGCAATGCCCACTCTGCTGCTGGCTCCTGGGACACTGCTACCCCTCGAGTCCAGTGCCTGGGTCCCAAAGGAGCAAGCGGGTGGACGTCTCCCTGTCCGACCCCATCCATCTGCAGTTTTTAAAGAACTTGCTGGGCGACTTGTCGGGAGAATGTGTGAGAGTGAGAGCACAAAGGCATCGTATTCCAGATTAACTGGAAGACGGGTCCCCAGAATGTTCTTTTGTCCTCTCCCTTTTGGAGGAGGGGAAAGGGCAGATGACTTACCCAGTATGTCGACAGGAGGGTTTAAGTTTTAGGGAAGTGTCTTTTAAGGGATGCCCTGGCACAGAGAAGGCAATGGCGCCCCACTCCAGTACTTTTGCCTGGAAAATCCCATGGATGGAGGAGCCTGGTAGGCTGCAGTCCATGGGGTCGCTGAGAGTTGGACACGACCCAGTGACTTCACTTCTACTTTTCACTTTCATGCATTGGAGAAGGAAATGGCAACCCGCTCCAATGTTCTTGCCTGGAGAATCCCAGGGATGGCGGAGCCTGGTGGGCTGCCGTCTACGGGGTCGCACAGAGTCGGACACGACTGAAGCAACTTAGCAGCAGCAGCAGCTGGCATGGAGATGGTTTGAGAGAATGCCCCGAGCCTTATCCGTCATTCCTTGTCTTGGAGATGGAGGTGATAGTAACACTTGCTGGCATTTCATGGAGTTTGCCTCACACTTCCCATGCATTGTCGTTCACAGCCACGGGTAGAGTTGGGTGATTTTGTTCATTTCATAAGTGGAAGAAACCGAGGTCCAAAGCATAATAGTGAAACTAATAATGACATGAGGATGACAGTCTTCATAAAAATAGCAATAGCAAGCAACTGTTACCAGGAGCTTACAATGTATCATAGCACAAATGCAGCATCTTTCTTCATCTTCACACAGACTGATGGGAGCATCAGAACGTGGGTCTTCTTATCTGACAGGAGTGGGACCATGGGCTCAGGACACGCCCGCCTTTCCCAAGCTCAGCCTGGGTGGTGGAAGAGACGGACCTCTCCTAGATCCTTCCGTCCTTCTCTAAATGTCTTCCTGATTCTGCGCTCACAGCATATCTCCATTCATCAAAGGATGCTGGCATGATGACATGGAAACCTCGTTAGGCATGCTTCTAATCTAAAAGATATTGGCCCATTATTTTTCCTGCTTTTGTAGATCCGGAGACTGAACAAAATTGAATCCCTGGGTAACCAGAAAATGTAATTAATGGGAACACAGAGTTTCACAGAGAAGCTGGTTGGAGCCTGCTTTCATTGTGATGGTCTGAGCGGGGACCCACAGTGCAGACCTCCCACGCGCACTTGGGTGCCGTGGCAAGAATGAGACTTTTGGAAATGAGCATTCTCCTGAGCACTGTTCTTCCCCACTGAGTGGAGTCTTCCAGAACCCTCCCCCATCTCCCTGGTTTCTGTGGTTTGAGGCTCTCTGAGCTGCCTGAGCATCATTACAACGTGTACATTTAATCTAAACACTGCCTGTCTCCTGGGTGTGGACCCTTGGCATTGGGTGGGAGAGCATTCAAGGTCACTCAGACCTTCCGTGGCTGGACCTTTTGGTTGCTGAGTGCCACCAAGGTTATTGGGCCCCATATCAGTGCAGTATGAAAAGCTACAGGCACATTGAACAAAGATGAAAGAGCTGAACCTCCAGGGGCCACAGGGCTACAAGTGGGCAGATGTCCCAGCTTTGGGGGCACTACAGGAACGGAAGACTGCTTCTGCCTGAGCTTTGCCCATGTGGCGTTGGGATATGGTATGGCTCTGAGACTTTGCATTGTGCTTCTGATGAAGTCTGGGGGTCTGGGAAGCAGGATGTCTGGCAGAAGCTCCTCAGATGGCCCCAAAGCTGCCGTTTCTGGGGACCAGAACCCACTGTAGAGGCACTTCCATTGCACATGCCAGCTCTTTCCAGTGCCATTTCCGGAGACTGACCATGTCTCTCTGGTGCTCCACGGGGTCTCCGGGGGCGAGTGTCCCAATGGATGATGGTTGAGAGTTGTGGCCCCCTTGCAGGTCCTGGGCTTTGACTGGGATGCGATACTCTGCCCTGAATCCATCACCTGACACACAAAGGGGACTTTGCAGAAGTAATTAAGGTCACTATTCAGTTGATCCTAGAATAAGGAGATTTCCCTGGATTATCCAAGTGGCTGTAGTGTGACTGTGCATGCCTTTAGACACCGAGGCAGAAAGACGGAGGGATGCAGAAGCCAGGTAGGGAGATTCCAACCGTCACAAGGAGGTGACATGGTGCGGAGATGGAAATGACCACCCGTTGAGGAAACGGGAACTTCAGTCCTGCAACCATGGGGACTGGATTGTGCTGGCTGTCTGCATGACCTCAGAAGAGGATCTTTCCTCAGGGTCTCCTGGGGAGAAGGAGCCCAACAGTGCCTTGATGTGAGCTTGTACAGCCCTGAGCAGATGATCAGCCATGCTCCTCTGGGCTTGGACCCACAGAGGTGTGGGCTGATCCCTGGCTGGTGGTTCAAGCTGCTAAGTTTGTGGTAATTTGTTACACAGTGCAGCTGACTGATACAAATGACTTAGGTAAAGAGGTGTCCTTGATGTCCAGTTTTCTTATGCCCACTCCTCCCCGCTTGTCTTCCCCCAATTCTGTTCTCTCTTCCCTTCTCTCCTAAGGCTTTATCAGAATTAGTGGTTCAGGGGAGGTGCCATTCCTGAGATTTGGGATCTCTGTAGACTATCTTGAACTGTGTTGCCACCACATAAGGCTGCCAGATAAAATACAGGATGCCTGGTTATATTTGAATTTCAGACAATTGTTTAAATGTACCAAATACATTTTTGGTAAAAGTTTGTCCCAAGTTTTGTATGAGATATCCTTACATTAAAAAAAAAAAAAAGGCTAAAGCTGTTGTTTTTCTGAAATGCAGATTTTATTTTCATTTGCTAAATCTGGCTGCCCTGGACCCCGAGATTGCAACCAAGCTGAGAGATTGGCTTGCAGCACAGGCTGATGGGTTGGGGGAGGGCATTGGAGAGGGGATTCAGGGAGAACCTTTGGGGCTTTAGGAGCTATTATGTAGGTCAGGGGTCATCAAACCAAAGTCTGAGGGCAGTATCCCACTGCTGCCTGAGTTTGTAAATAAAGTTTTATTGGCACATGGCCACACCCACTCATCTGCATATTGTGACTGTTTTTGTGCTGCAAAGGACAGGATTGCATGATTGTGCCAGGGAGCCCTGCCCAGCTCAACGGCCTGAAATACTTGCTCTCTGGACTTTTACAGGTACAGTTTGCTGACTTGGTGGCTTCAGAGGTCAGAGGGAAGGCAGAGGTGGTGAAATGAAGGACTGAAGTCAGATACAAGGGGTGACTTTCTGACCCAGAGCACAGCTGGCCAGGCTTTTGCACACACCAGGCAGGAGCTCTTGGCCCCCGGGGCTGTGGTTTGATAAGCTTGTCAAGCCAGTTTTTGTTTGCACAGAGGACAGGGCAGAGTAAGCAGGCTGCACTCTTCTCTGCCTCCCTGTCTCTGTATTTTGGGGTCTCTGGCAGAAAGTTCTGTACAAACAAAAGCCTCCTTTCATCTGCATGTGCCTATTTCTGTCTCGTTGCCTACTTCTGCTCTTCCTTCTTGACATTCAGCGTTTTCAAACACAGATTCTGCACAGGGCATGAATCATGTTGCCATGTGGCCACGGAGACGTTGTCTGGGATGCTGGCTCCAGCATCCTCCTGCAGGCTTGGGGAACACACTCCCTCCCCGTAGAGTCCAGGTGTCAGAGCCTCAGGACAGGAGGAGGGGGCAGGACCTGGGACACAGACCGAGCCCTACTCTCCAGCCCCTCTCCTGTCCCCTTGAGGACCAGTGATGGGAGCTGTCCCCAGAACCACCGTCTCTTCCTACATGGGCTCCTGTGTTCGGGAATCCCCGGACCACTCCCACTTCTGACACCAGCTGCAGCATTTGAGGGTCCTCAGGACCACCCTCAGGTTTGGTAATTTACTAGAGGGGCTCCCAGAACTTAGAAAGGCTCTTGCACTCACAGTTAAAGTTTATTACAGGGAAAGGATGCAGATTAAAATTGGCAGTGGGAAGAGACACATGGGCAGAGCTTGGGAAGGAACCAAACCCAGACTCCTAGTGGGCCCCTCCACGTGCAGTCAGGACATCATCCTCTCCTCTCCTGGGGACAGTGTATGGCGGTGCACCTGCAGTGTTGACCCCAGGAAAGCTCACCTGAGTGAGGCTTGGTGTCCACAAAGTATTCACTGGGGCTCAGTTGACTGCCCATGTGACTGGCCTCCATCTCCACCCCCGAAGGTCAAGCAGATACCATATGATGCACCCCCTGAGTCATACTCTTGAACTATTTGGTGGCCAAGACCCCCAGGAAAAAACACAGACATTCTGATCAGGCAGGACATTCCCAGGGCCTGGACCCACCTCCCAGTGGCCATGGGCAAAACGAGACCTCTCAGGTCAAGGTTAAATCCTTTACTACACAGTATCCTTTACACCAGGGTCTGAGGGTCTTGCAGAGTCTCACTATGGACGGAGGTGTAGCCAAAGCTGGTTAAACGCTGGTCTGCAAACCTTCAGGGCAGAGGAACTGGGAGAAGGTAGCGCGGTTTTTCCCTGAGTCAGCATGACGTCCTGGGTGTGCAGTGGAGTTGCTTTGAGAAACAGCATCAGAGCTGCCTCGTTTCCTGCCGGGACTCAGACACCTTCACTGGAGAGGAGGCTCGCGTCCTTGCCTAGGGACAGCAGCCCTTGCCAGCCACTCACTGCCCCTCCTCCTCCGCTGGGTCTGGACACCCGGCCTCTCTCAGAAGAGGACTCTGTGTTGCTTGGTTCTCAAGCTGCAGATATCGGTGGGCACCATGTGTTGGCCTCCTCATTTCATTTTCGGTGCCTGTGTGTTAGTCACGCTGCTCCGATTTCCTCATCTCTTAGGCACTCGCTCATGGGTTTTTTTTTTTTTTTTTTCTTATTCTTTTTTTTTAACCAGTTCCAAAAAAAGATGATTTGTGTGAAGGGAGTGAAAATTGAGTTTATTTACGACAAATTCAAACTTCGGCGAAGAATTTCAGAAGAGGCTGGCTCCTGAGATGGGTCTGGTTGCGTCATCATTGTACATGATGTTTCCGGTCCAGCTGGCCAGTGAGATGCTGACCCTCACTCCTGTCCTCCTGGGGTCCCTGAGGTCGACTTCTGCACCACCCCTTCTCAGAGTCAGTAAAGCTCGCTTTCAAATAATGCACGCATCAGAGAGAAGAGAAGGTGGTTCTTTGGGAACTCCAGCCCATAGGGTCCCTGGACATTTACATGGGTGTGGAGGCAGACAGGCTGAGGGAGGCAGATGGGAATTTTGGGTGCCCTTCCTGTCTGNCTCCCGCGGCCTGAGCGGGGCGGTGTCCTCACCGCTGCCGAGCGCTCTCTCCCGCGGCCTGAGCGGGGCTCCTCGTTGCAGAGCAGGGCCCTCGGCGCTCAGGCGCGGTATTTGCGGTACACCGGCTCAGTTGCTCGTCAGTGTGTGGAATCTTCCGGGACAAGGCTTCGACCTGTGCCGTCTGCCCTGGCAGGCGGGTTCTTAACCCCTGGACGACCAGGGGAGTCCTGGAGCTTCTTGTAACTGCGGGGAAGGGAGAGTGTACCAAGATGATTTCAGCTTTAAAAATAGGGCTTACAAGTAACTCAGAACGCTTCTCGAGATGAAAAATGCAGCCCAAGCACTGGTCTCAAGTGTTTCAGAGTGCTCATGGTCTGTGAACGCGGTGGAGGGCTGGAGGCCTGTAAAGACCTGGTGTAGAGCTGTGTGCCTGCAGGCTGCAGTGTGCGTGCCCTCTCCTAAACCGTTACTCTAAAGTTCAGGAGAAACGGGGTGGCCTCCACGATTATCGCTACCCCTTCCCCACTAGACCCGCAGTGTCTGGCTTGGGAGTGGCTGTAACCAACACGCACTTCCCGGCCTCCACTGTGACGGCCCAGAGCAAGAGTGAGACTCCCTTGACAATTCGCTTTGGATAATGAGAGATGCATGACCTGTTTCAGATCAGTTCAGTTCAGTCGCTCAGTCATGTCCGACTCCTTGTGACTCCATGGACTGCAGCACACCAGGCCCCTCTCTCCATCACCAACTCCTGGAGTTTACTTAAGCTCATGTCCATTGAGTCGGTGATGCCATCCAACCATCTCATCCTCTGTCATCCCCTTCTCCTCCCACCTTCAGTCTTTCCCAGCATCAGGGTCTTTTCANNACTGCAGCACACCAGGCCCCTCTCTCCATCACCAACTCCTGGAGTTTACTTAAGCTCATGTCCATTGAGTCGGTGATGCCATCCAACCATCTCATCCTCTGTCATCCCCTTCTCCTCCCACCTTCAGTCTTTCCCAGCATCAGGGTCTTTTCATGTGAGTCAGCTCTTTGCATCAGGTGCCCAAAGTATTGGAGTTTCAGCTTCACCGTGA
Source organism: Oreotragus oreotragus (assembly GCA_006410675.1). NCBI lineage: Eukaryota > Metazoa > Chordata > Mammalia > Artiodactyla > Bovidae > Oreotragus > Oreotragus oreotragus. The sequence continues at coordinate 8,797 of SJYX01021594.1, forward strand.
CCTTGTTTAGCCATCCACAAAGAACAGTTTGGGCTTTGGGCTTCCCATGTTGCACAGTGGTAAACAATCTGCCTGCCAGTGCAGGAGACCCAGCAGACAGGGGATTCCACCCCTGGGTCGAGAAGATCCCTGGAGTAGGAAATGGCAACCCACTCCAGTATTCTTGCTTGGCGAGAATCCCATGGACAGAGGAACCCAGTGGCTACAGTCCAGGGGGCCACAAAGAGTCGGACCCAGTGGAGCACAAAACAACAACTGCAGCAGCAAAGGCAGTTGTAAGACGTGAGCTGTATCCTCCGGGTCATCCATAGGAGGCCTTGACCCACAACGCGCTGTCCCCTCGCCTTTTCAGAGGGGCCAGGGAGCCCCAGCTCGAGAGCCCATCATCAGCAGCGAGGAGCAGAAACAGCTGATGCTCTACTATCACAGAAGACAGGAGGAGCTCAAGGTACTGCGGGATGGGTTTTCAACAGCACGGACACCGGGGTGTTCACCCGTCTCCCCCCCGCCTCACCCAGGCCTTGGGGCAGCTGGGGGCCGTGGGTCCTGCAGGACGTGGTGGGCGGGCCTTCTGAGCTGCAGCCTCACCAACGCTGTGGGGGCCCTGCCCAGTGCCCCCCTGCATAAGAGTCTGGAGGTGTCCTGCTTCTCTGGGGAGGTGGGGAGCGGGGAGGTTGGTCGTGGATTCTGTAGAACACTTTCCTGGAATGCCCTCCTGAGCGAAACCCATGTGTTTCCAGAAACTGGAAGAAAACGATGATGACTCCTGTTTAAATTCTCCGTGGGCGGATAACACTGCTTTGAAAAGACATTTTCATGGCGTGAAAGACATAAAGTGGAGACCCAGATGAAGTTTGCCTGTTGACGAAGCTTTCCAAAATATTAGCTCACCTTTCTTTAGGTAAAATAATATTAACCATAGCTTAAAATAAGACAGCTGCCACCCTTTGTGAATGTTGTTGAAATCTCTAGTTTTCCTTTCAGTTTGAATTTTTAAAATAGAAGTGAGTTATTCAAGGTTTTAGAACATAATAAACACATCCTCAGAAGAATCTGGCTAAAGTATTTTTATAATCTGTCTACTATTTGAGGCTTTTCCTTGGCTAGATGCTGGAGGTATAGTCTCATTTTTCCTCCCTGATTGTTTGATTTTACATTCTCAGGATGCTGAAGGTACCTTTTCCTCCACAGCGAGTCAGGGGTTCACTGTGATACTTGGCCGTCAGTGGCCACTAGAGGCCGCCCGATGCTGAGTCTTGTTGCAGAGACGTCCGTGATGGGCCAGAGGGTCTAACCATAGTCTCCCAGCTTCAAAGGTGAAGTTCTGCCCCAGGTTATCAGCCATGATAACCTGGCTGGCCTTGTCTTCCAGTTGTGAAGGCCACACCTGTGAGGGAAGTTGGGTGGCTAGAGCAGGCTAGCCTTGAAACGGGACAGATGTGTGTCGTTTCTGGGCTTTTCCCGAAACCAAATGCAGACCCTGGTGACGGACGGTTGTCCCGTGGGCTCAGCCTGCAGCTCCCAGCGTGCTGAGCTGGGCACCGAGACTGCCAGAGGCAAGCCGTGTTGGCTCGGTGGCCATCCGGCCACAGGATGCCCAGGCTTATTCGCCATCCCACCTGGCTTTCTGGTTCACCTTTTTGAGTTTTAAATTCTCCCAACTCATCTCTGCAAGTGCGGACGCTTCGGCAGCCCAAGGACACCTCTCAGGCTGTGCCGCCAGGGGCGGCCCATGCATCTGGTCCTGCTTCGTTTGGCCCATAGAGGACTCCTCCCAGCGGGAGGAAAGCCATCGTGCTCACTCCGAGGAGGAGCGAAGCGACATGGATGCCCCCCGCCCGGGCCTCCCTTGTGCCCACTGCTGTGCTGGCGCCCAGGGCGGGAGCCGGGACCCTTGGTTCCCAGGCCTGGTCCCGTGGTGTTAGGCGGGGACTGGCCCGGTCTGCCCCTGCCCTTCTCCACACACCAGCGAGGCTCGCTCAGACTTGTGAGTTGCCGTTTCCTACTCCCAGAGCTGACTGCCTGTTCACATTTCTGCTGTTCTTGAGACCGCATCTTCTAAAGTGGCTTGTAACTTGACTGTACGCCTTGACTATACCTTACTCTTGATTAAGTGTCAAATTTTGTAAAATCAAGTTTGCATCAGTTTTCCATTCTTTTTATTAAAGTATACTTAACAATGTTAGTTTCAGGCGTAAGGTTCATTATGATCTTAAATGTCTCCATGGAGAGCTTGCGTCCATAGATGATATAAAGTTTGCAGTAAGATCCTGTGACTTCACTTGAGGAGCACCCGCTCTTGTCAACGTCTAGTTGATGTGCAGGCATGACAGCCACACTCAACTTGCAAATAAACCACACGTCAAGCCACACGATCACAGTAGTTCTTCTTAAGAATCACTGTTTCCACGTCATTGCGACTTCTGGGCTTCCCTGGTGGCCCAGTGGTAGAGAGTCCGCCGCCAATGCAGGAGACATGTTTCAGCCCTGATCCGGGAGGCCCCGCGTGCTGCAGGACCACTGGGCCCGGGGCCACAGCCGTTTCTCCTGTTGCTCTAGACCCCAGGAGTGGCATCTGCTGGGCTCGTGTGCCCAACTGCTGGAAGCCACGCTCCCTAGAGCCCACGGACCTCAACTAGAGAAAAGCCAGAGCAACTGCGGAGCCCCAGCACAGCCGTAAATAAATAAAACTATTAAAAATCACACCACACTCCTTTTATTGGATCCTGACATGAAATGAACAATAACCTCTCCGCCTCGTAACCCCCTGAGCTCTATCCATCCTGAAGTGTGGAAGTGAAAGTCACTCAGTCACGTCCAACTCTGCAACTCCACGGACTGTAGCCCACCAGGCTCCTCTGTCCATGGAATTCTCCAGGCCAGAATACTGGAGTGGGTAACTTTTCCCTCCTCCAGGGGACCTTCCCAACCCAGGGATCGAACATAGGTCTCCCGCATTGCGGGCAGATTCTTTACCAGCTGAGCCACAAGGGAAGCTTGAGAACACCGGGGTGGGTAGCCTATCCCTTCTCCAGCGGATCTTCCCGACCCAANCCTCTGTCCATGGAATTCTCCAGGCCAGAATACTGGAGTGGGTAACTTTTCCCTCCTCCAGGGGACCTTCCCAACCCAGGGATCGAACATAGGTCTCCCGCATTGCGGGCAGATTCTTTACCAGCTGAGCCACAAGGGAAGCTTGAGAACACCGGGGTGGGTAGCCTATCCCTTCTCCAGCGGATCTTCCCGACCCAAGCATTGAAGCGGGGTCTCCTGCATTGCAGGTGGATTCTTTACCAGCTGAGCCACAGGAAAGCCCCCATGCCACCCCCACCCTGAGTTCTGTCCGCCCTGAAGTAGTCACCCCTTAAAAGCACTGCAGCCGCCCCCTCATGGTCATCTGCCTATAAGGAAATGAGGTGGGCCATCCCGGCTCGCTCTGGGCTTCTGTGGGGTGATTCCCTTCATGTCAACCCCTGAGGAAGCTGCTGGTGACCTCAGATGGGTCATCTTTGGTCATGTCGCTAGGAAAAGTAGAGGGGCTTCCCTGATAGCTCAGCCCACTCCAGTATTCTGGCCTGGAGAATTCCATGGCCTTTATAGTTCCCGGGGTCACAAAGAGTCAGACATGACTGAGCGACTTTCACTTTAACTTCAAGGGTAGAGAGTCAAGCGCCATGCCCAGGACTTCCCAAGAAATCAGCTTAGCGGAAGTCATCTTGCCAAACAGCAGGCTATGCATCAGCTTACGCATTAGGCCTTGATGTGACTTTAAAATTTTTAAGTCCCATACATCTGTGGATCAATATCAAGGAAACGCAGTATCAGCTGTCTGTTGGGGGGCCAGACTGGGTCTGTCATCTCATGCTATGTAACTTGTCTTCTCACACGGTTGTTTCAAAGAGACCAAAAATGTTCATAATAAAATTTGACACCACCCCATGACCCTTCAACCGGTAAACTGAAACCCCAGGCAGTATTTCTGTCATAGAATTACCTTGTTCCTTGCCAACTGCTCTGTGAAGAAAGTGCCATCAGTCTTGGAATCAGCTGCCACAATCTTAGGGCACAGTGTTTTGTTGTTAGGCAGTCACTAAGTCTTGCCTAAGTCTTTGCAACCCCATGGACTATAGCACACCAGGCTTCCCTGTCCTCCACTATCTTCTGGAGTTTGCTCAAACTCATGTCCATCGAGTCAGTGATGCCATCCAACCATCTCATCCTCTGTTGTCCCCTTCTCCTCCCACCTTCAATCTTCCCCAGCATCAGGGTCTTTTCCAATGAATTGGTTCTTCGCATCAGGTGGCCAAAGTATTGGAGTTTCACCTTCAGCATCAGTGTTTCCAATGAATATTCAGGGTTGATTTCCTTTAGGATGGACTGGTTGGATCTCCTTGCAGTCCAAGGGACTCTCAAGAGTCTTCTCCAACACCACAGTTCAAAAGCATCAATTCTTCAGCACTCAGCTTTCTTTATGTTCCAACTTTCACATCCATACATGACTATTGGAANNAATGAATATTCAGGGTTGATTTCCTTTAGGATGGACTGGTTGGATCTCCTTGCAGTCCAAGGGACTCTCAAGAGTCTTCTCCAACACCACAGTTCAAAAGCATCAATTCTTCAGCACTCAGCTTTCTTTATGTTCCAACTTTCACATCCATACATGACTATTGGAATAGTCTTTGTATACCTAGATGCTAAACAATGTGCTAGTGAACTTTGGGAAGGGAAGATCCACAGGACACACATCCGTGAAGGGCCCCAAACAGGGGTGACTTCACCAGAACAGGCAGACGGCACCCATCGATTATTTTAGTGTCCGAGGCCAACAGTGATGGGACCACGGGTTCCCAGCCACTGCTTTGGTTCACCAGCCACTGAAAAGGGGGAGAGAGAATTGAGCCCTTGTTTTGGAGGGAGGGCCATGAGGCATGCAGGGTCTTAGTTGCCCAGACAAGGATTGAACCCAGGCCCCCTGCAGTGGAAGCTCTGAGTGGAGTCAACCGCTGGACCACCAGGGAAGCCCAGGTGAGCCCATCCTTGAGATGCTTTAAACTAATAGACACTTGGCTCGTCTCTGAAACCACTGCCCCGAGTGATTAAGAACGAGTCTGGGGTTGCCTCCCAGCTGGAGGAGGGACTCCAGCCTGCTGGGAGGCCTAGCACACGCTGGTCACAGGACTCTGCCCATAGGATTCCGGGCCACGCTCTCATAGCAGAGGTTAGCACATGAATAAATTCCCACAGGCTGAATCTCAGTCTCTCATTCCTTTGAATAGATTGAACTCTGGGTTCAGAATAAGGAAACAAGCGCCACAGCTGTCTTGCTATTCCAGTCACAGGGCAGGATTCCCAGACGCTGTGAGTCAGCATCATCACTAAATGCAGAATGCAAAGCGCCAAAAACCTTGTTTGGGTTTTGTCACTGAAACCCCTGGTCCTACAGCCGGCCTTGCTGAGCATCCGCATAACCACAGCTGTGTCCTTGCCTTGGCCCTGACCCCTCCCCTGTTTACACTGTGCTGGACCAGGGCTCTGAGAAACTGGGTTTCAGTAGTATATTAGCAAAATAAAAAATGCACTCCCGCTGGGAATTCCCTGGAGGCCCCGTGGTTAGGGCTCTGTGCTTGCACTGCCGAGAGCCCAGGCTCGATCCCTGGTCAGGAAACTAGGTTCCTGCAAGCTGTGCGAGTCAAAGCTACGGTTCTCCCAGTGGTCATGCACAAATGTGAGAGCTGGGCCATAAAGAAGGCTAAGCACCGAAGAAATGATGCTTTCGAACCGTGGTGTGGGAGTAGACACTTGAGAGTCGTTTAAAGGACAGCAAGAAGATCAAACCACTCAATCCTAAAAGAAATCAGTTCTGCATATTCATTGGAAGGACTGACGCTGAAGCTGAAACTCCAATACTTTGGCCACCTGATGTGACGAACTGACTCATTGGGAAAGACCGTGATGCTGGGAAAGATTGAGGGCAGGAGGAGAAGGGGACGACAGAGGATGAGCTGGTTAGATAGCATCACTGACTCAATAGACATGAATTTGAGCAAACTTCAGGAGACAGTGGAAGACAGAGGAGCCTGGCATGCTAGAGTGCATGGAGTCGCAGAGTTGAACATGATTCAGTGACTGAACAACAACAAAGCCACACCAAAAAAAGTTCCTACTGTTAGAATCGTATATTAAAACTAGATCAGTTGATTGTAAAGTAAAAGAGATGGAGGTAAAGCTGTGTACATCGGACCCCCAAAACTGAGAGCTATTCTAAGTTTAGCTGTTAGACCCTCACAAACTGAACTCAGCTCACCTGAACAGATGTCTGTACTTTCTTGCAATGATTTCCAGGTCTGAAAATGCTTGGCATTTCTAGAGATAACTTACTATTGATCTGAGGAGTTTTCAGGTGGCGTGGCTGTTGATTTTCCCTTGAAGGTAAGTCTGATTTAAGTCATCGAATATGGGATTTTATTAGCTTTACGCTAAAGGAACTGCAAGGAGATCCAACCAGTCCATCCTAAAGGAGATCAGTCCTGGGTGTTCATTGGAAGTACTGATG
>SJYX01021596.1:27009-84671 GCA_006410675.1 Oreotragus oreotragus
CTGGAATTCCATCACCTCCACTAGCTTTGTTCAGTGATGTTTCCTAAGGCCCACCTGACTTCACATTCCAGGATGTCTGGCTCTAGGTGAGTGATCACGCCATCGTGATTATCGTGGTCATGAAGATCTTTTTTGTATAGTTCTTCTGTGTATTCTCACCACCTCTTCCTAATATCTTCTGCTTCTGTTAGGTCCATACCATTTCTGCCCTTTATTGAGCCCATCTTTGCATGAAATGTTCCCTTGGTGTCTCTAATTTTCTTGAAGAGATTTCTAGTCTTTCTGATTCTGTTGTTTTCCTCTATTTCTTTGCACTGATCACTGAGGAAGGCTTTTTTATCTCTCCTTGGTATTCTTTGGAATACTGCATTCAAATGGGTATATCTTTCCTTTTCTTCTCTGTTTTTAGCTTCTCTTCTTTTCTCACCTATTTGTAAGGCCTCCTCAGATAGCCATTTTGCTTTTTTCATTTCTTTTTCTTGGGGATGGTCTTGATCCCTGTCTCTTGTACACTGTCATGAACCTCTGTCCATAGTTCATCAGGCACTCTATCAGATCTAGTCCCTTAAATCTATTTCTCACTTCCACTGTATAATCGTAAGGGATTTGATTTAGGTCATACCTGAATGGCCTGGTTCTTTTCCCTACTTTCTTCAATTTACATCTGATTTTGGCAATAAGGATTTCATAATGTAGCCACAGTCAGCTCCTGGTCTTGTTTTTCCCAACTGTATAGAGCTTCTCCATCTTTGGCTGCAAAGAATATAATCAATCTGATTTCAGTGTTGGCCATCTGGTAATATCTATGTGTTCATGGACAGCGTGTAATAACTGCTTCCAACCTTCTGCAAGCCCTTCATCCCTCTCAACCATCACCATGGCTGAGGAATCTCCATGTCAAGGCTTCTAAAGATTTTATCACAGACTACTCAACTTTGTTAAAAGAAAGACTTTAAGAACTCATCTCTGACTTAATCTCTGGAGGTGGGGCTTGTAAAGCTGCATTTTAAATAACTCCCAGGTGGTTCTCACTCATACTTAAGTTTGAGAGCCTCTGCATTGTGATCTGAAAGCAGTATAGTTAGTTCTTCTGCTCTCTCTGGGGCTAGAGCGGTGATGTGATGAAAAAGCAAAATGACTTTTGACCTCAGGATTTTTAATATATTCACAAGCTAAGTTGAAATGACAGAGCCCTGAGATGTTTGCCTTTGGGCATGCTGTGCTTCACTTTATCCTGTCAGTTCCCTGGTGATCTTTTCCGACCTTAAAAGGCTTTTTAAGCCCCTGACTTTTGGAAAGTTTCAACCAGGAATGTTTTTGACTTCAAAGTGATCTGTAGCGGGGAGATTATTTCTGGCATGTGTCATAATGATAAGATGAGCTGAGAGTGAGGGAGGGGAAATGCTCCCGGGTTGTCCTGGTCCTATGAAACAGGCAGTGTTTTGATCATTCTGAACTTAAGCTGCTTCATTGCCACAAAGTCCAGGGATGTCTCATCATGAGAGTTGATGTCCATAAATAAACCTATCTAACAACGCTTCAGATATGTTTTCAGAATCCAGGAAAGTGTCTGTGTGTGTGTGTGTCTGTGTGTGTGTGTGTGTGTGTATGTGTGTGTGTGTGAAGTCTCTTATGAACTTCCTGTCCAGGCCTAGAGCTATCAGCCCTCATAGTTTTCACCCTGTCCATATACTTCTTTCCCCCAACACACACGTTTCCTTTTTTTTTTTTTTACCAATGACTTGTGTGAAGCATTCCTTGATCCTTCCCAAGTTCCTTGATGGGAAAAGGAACCAGGTTGGAAACATTACCCGTGAGCCATCCAACATGGATTTGAGTATGATAAATTCCGGGAGACAGTGAAGGACAGGGGAGCCTGGTGTAGTGCAGTCCACAGGCTTGCAAAGAGTCAGACATGACTTAGCAACTGAACAACAACAGCAACAACTTTATTGGTTAGGGTGGATAAGCACCAGGAGTTGCTGGAAGAAATGTATTTTCTTGGGTCTGATTTCAGCAGGGTTGCTTGTGGTATCTGTTGCTTGTCAGCAGTTCTAGGCCCATTCTAGGTCCACGAGGTCTGACTGAGTCCCATTCTGAGACTGTAACTCTGGCTGGAACTGAACCCACATGGCCAGGACTCCAGCCCATCCAAAACCAAGATTTGGACTTGAACCTATAGTCTTTTAACTGAGATCACATTTGATTTCAGGACATAACGCAGCTCAGGTTCTTGATGTCTTATCACAAAAAAGAATTCAGTGGGAGACAAAGTGATAGGTGAGAAGTGAATTTATTTAGAGAGAAACACACTCTACACACAGAGTGTGGGCCATCTCAGAAGAAGAGTGGCCCCCAAATATGGCCTGGTTAATTACCCAACCCAAAAAAGGCTGGGTAATTTCATAGACCAATTTAAGGGTTTCTCTGGTGGCTCAGTGGTAAAGAATCTGCCTATAAATGCAAGAGACGTGGGTTCCATCCCTGGGTTGGGAAGATCCTGTGGAGAAGGAAATGCAGCCCACTCCAGTATTCTTGCCTGGGAAATCCCATGGACAGAGGAGCCTGGTAGTCCATGTGGTTGCAAAAGAGTCTGACGTGACTTAGCAACTAGAGCAACGAGTGGGAGGATTATTCCAACTATTTTGGGGGGAGAGCAGTAGGGATTTCCAGGAACTGGGGCACCTCTCACTTTTTTTATTCTTAATAGTCGGCCTCAGAATTGACATAGTGCTGGTGGATGTGCCACTTAGCTTGCTGATATGTTGTTCAGTCACTAAGTTGCGCCCAGCTGTTTGTAAACCATGGACTGTAGCATTTCAGGATCATCTATCCTCTACTGTCTCCCAGAGTTTGCTCAAATTCATGCCATTGAGTCAATGATGCTATCTAACCATCTCATCCTCTGATTCAATGATGCTATCTAACCATCTCACCCTCTGATTCCTTCTCATTTTGCCTTCAATCTTTCCCAGCATCAGGGTCTTTTCTAAAGAGCTGGCTCTCCGCATCAGGTGGCCAAAGTACTGGAGCTTCAGCTTTAGCAACAATCTTTCCAATGAATATTCAGAGTTGGTTTCCTTTAGAATTGACTCGTTTGATCTTTTTGCAGACCAAGGAACTCTCCAGAGTCTTCTCTAGCACCACACCTCCTATGTAGAGGAAGGATAAAGCAAGTCCAAACTGCTTGAGTAAGACAAACACCAAGAATAAGAGAACACAACATTAGGGGATTCAAAAGAGGCAGGAAAGAGTTCTTTCCCAAGCAGGCCAGGGCACAGAGACATCCTCTGGGCATTTTCCATAAGACTAGCCCAGAGCCGACTTTACTAGGCTGTAGACTAGGCAGGAGTGTGATTTTTAGACAGAACTTGCAGCCCCAAAGAGTGGTTCCCATGCCTGTCTTTCTATTACACTTTGTTCTTCTAGGTCTCGAAAGTTTTAATCTCGATGACTTCTTTCTTTGACATGGATACTTCTCATGAGGCCTAAGTCATGCTAAACTAATATCTTGATATTTAGCTACATCCTTAGGGTGGGGAGGAGGAAACTAATTGACAGTTCAGTGTACCCAATCCTATCTAAGCTGCAGCTTGAGATGGGCTTGAAAGGGAAATAAAGTGTGTTTCAAGTGTAGTGATAGAAGTAGGAGGGAACTAAAAATAAACTGATTAGCTCATCTTAGAAGCTGGCTGAAGCTTTCCTTTGAGGTTTCCCACTGATAACAAAGGAGTATTTGATGGCCTTTAAATGGGATTAATGCAGTCTTTTTTGATGGACTGAAAAAATTAATAATAGCCTTTCACATTGAAAGACTTTCAATTTTGCTTTTAGGTAGCAATTCTATTCTACATGATAAAATAATTATTAATACTTTGGTTTATTTGGTTTATTATTCACTCTTCAACAGTTATTTATTGAGCACATATTACATTGCCAGGTGCAGTTCTAAAAAACTGAGGTTACAGCAATAATCAAAGCGAACAATTTCCTGACCTCAAGGAGCTTATGTTCAAGTTGGAAGAGACAGGTAATAAGCATGGTGTTACCAAATCTCATTGAAAGTTTTCAGCCCACATTTTATTGGACTGCTCTGTGTTTTTCTTCTAGAAATACTTTTTTCACTTGGTTCCTGGGACACTACATTCTTACTTCACTGCCTATCTCTCTCCAAATCCTTTGATGGATTCTTCTCATCTTCCTGACCTTAAGTTGGTCAACCCCAGAGCTAAGCCTTCAAATATTCCTTCCCTGCCTCTCTCAACATCAATGTACTCATGATCCAAATTTATATTCCCAGGCTTCACTGCACCTCTGAATTCCAGTCTTTCAAATCCAACTGCCTGCTTGACATCTCCATTTGGATGGCCTCCCAAATATAACATGACCACAAAAATCAAACCCTTGATTTTTCACCCCACATGATTCTTACTTGAGCCTTTCCCTTCTCAGTTAATGGCAACTTCATTTTTCTAATTACTCGGGCAAAACCTTGAAATTATCCTTGACTTTTTTCTTTTTCTCACAGTCTACCTCTGACCCATCAGATTTAGCTACAAAGATGTCCATCACAGCATTGTTTATAAAGTGAAAACCTGACAGTGATCTAATCATTCAACAGTGAGACTGGCTAAATTATGGTACATGCAGCCATTAAAGATGATGCTCTAGGTTAACAGGTATACGTCTAGTGACATTTCAATTATGGAACATTTCAAACATATGCCGTAATAGAGAGCTGAGAATCCCCATCACCCAGCTACAACAATCGTCAGCCCACAGCCATTCTTGCTTCATTTACACATCTGCCTATCTCTCACCTCTTCATTGGATTGTTTTTAAGCAAATCCTAGACATCATCTTATGTATTATATGATAAATTACATATTTAAAAATGATTTACTATAACCCTGACCACATGGAAACAGGGCCTCACCTGTACAGTAAGAAAGTTGTACATCTTATTCCAAACAAGTATTGGTTTGTCTGGTATTTTTAGAGCTTTACTCTGTTGAAATGATTCTCAGCTAAACATGTCTGTTGTAAACTTGATAAGTATTTCCACGTTTGTTATTTGTTAGTGGTATCTTGTTTTAAAGTGTCAAATGTTGTGACAAAAGTAAAATATCATTGTAATTTAAAGTGAAAAAATGATTTAAATAGTATATAATTATATATTAATAATAATATATTTATTATTTAATATATGTAAATATTAATATTATGTTACAGAAACAGATTATAAAGAAGCACAAGTTCACTTTTGTTGTATATGTATATATTGTTGTTGCTTAGTTGCTAAGTTATGTCCAACTCTCTCGCCATCCTATAGGCTGTAGCCCCCCAGGCTCCTCTGTCTATAGGATTTCCCAGGCAAGAATACTAGAGTGGGTTGCCACTTCCTTCTCCAGAGGATCTTCCTGACCCAGGGGTCAAACCCATAGTGGCAGGCAGATTCTTTTACATGGGCCACCTGGGAAGCCCATTTATTACATACTATATACATAGCTTCCCAGGTGTTGCTAGTGGTTAAGAACCCATCTGCCAATGCAGGAGACATAAGAAATGAGGGTTCGATCCTTGGGTCGGGAAGATCCCCTGGAGGAGGGCATGGCAATCACTCCAGTATTCTTGCCTGGAGAATCTCATGGACAGAGGAGCCTGGCAGGATACAGTTTATAGTGCTGTACAGAGTTGGACATGACTGAAGTGACTTAGCACACATGCACACACATACGGAATATATATATATAGTATTGGGGCTTCCCTGGTGGCTCAGATGGTAAAGAGTCTGCCTGCAGTGTGGGAGACCCAGGTTCAATCCCTGGGTCGGGAAGATCCCTGGAGAAGGCAATGGCAACCCACTCCAGTATCCTTGCCTGGAAAATCCCATGGACAGAGGAGCCTGGCAGGCTATAGTCCATGGGGTCACAAAGAGTTGGACATGACTGAGCGACTTCACTTTCACCTTCATATATTATAATATATATGAATAGGAAAAAATCTGACAGGATAGCTATATCTGAATTGTGATACTATGAATGATTGTTGATATCTTCTTTTGCTTGTGTATCTTCTCCACAGTGAACAGGTATTACATGCAGAAAAGAGAATGGGGTTTGGGGGAAGATGTTAGTGATAGCTTTGTAGCTTTCTAAATTTGATTAATTCAGGTTGGTTACTTCACATTGTAAAACAGAAATAACCACCTAGTGGAAGTAAGGATCCTAGTTAGTCAGCTTCTGCGTTCTTCTGGACAGCCTCTAATCAAATGTTGCTACATTAATATCCACAGCTACAGTTGTTGTTCAGCTGCCAAGTCGTGTCTGAATCTTTGCAACCCCTTGGACTGCAGCGTGCCAGGCTCCCCTGTCCTTCACTATCACCTGAACTTTGCTCAAATTCATGTCCATTGAGTCGGTGATGCTATCTAACCATCTCATCATCTGTTGCCCCCCTTCTCCTTTTGCCATCTATCTTTGCCAGCATTGGGGTCTTTTCCAGTGAGTTGGCTCTTTGCATCAGATGGCCAGAGTATTGCAGCTTTAGTATCAGTCCTTCCAATGAATAGTTAGGGTTGATTTTCTTGAGGGTTTACTGATTTGATCTCCTTCCTGTCCAGGGGACTCTCAAGAATCTTCTCCAGCACCACAATTTGAAAGCATCAGTCCTTGGGCACTCAGCCTTCTTTATGGTCCCTCTCTCACATCTGTACATGACTATTGGAAAACCATAATTTTGACTATACGGACCTTCGTTGGCAGAGTGATGTCTCTGCTTTTTAACTTGCTGTCTAGGTTTAGCATAGCTTTCCTTCCAAGGAGCAAGTGTTTTTTCATGGCTGCGGGCACTGTCCACAATGATTTTGGAGCCCCCAAATTAAGCCTGTCACTGCTTCTACCTTTTCTGTTTGCAGTGGCTACAGTTGGGTTTCTCAACTTCAGCTCTCTGGACGTTCTGGAGTGGATAATTTTTTGTTGTGGAAAGCTATTGTTTTCATTGAAGGTGTTTTGAGGTATCCCTTGTCTCTACCCATTAGAAGCCAACATCATCCTCCCCTGACTCTCACTGGTTGTAACAAATATCTTCAGAAACTGTCAACTGTCCTCTGGAAGGCAAAATTACCCCGGTTGAGAACCACTGCACCACAAGCAGCATGTGTGTAAATTGAAATGTACGGTGTCTAGGAGATTAGCAGTAAAAATGTTCTGTTTTACTTGTTTTTGTTGGCTGAAACCTCAAGGAGGATGTAATTTATGATCCAATGAATGCTGCTTTTGTGGTGTACTGACCTCCACATTTAATTAACCAACCTACAAGTCAGTGGTTAATGATTATCTGCATTTTGGAAACATATCCAGAAATGACTGAGACGAGTTTAAGTCTATAAGAAAAGCAAAGGTGAAAAATTGCTTGTCAGCTCGTGAGTGATCTTTAGACTCATCTCTCCAGCCTACCAACTGATGCATTTCCTGGTTTATTATCATCAAGAACACATGGAAATACTGTATAGAAGTTTAAAATAGGAGATTCCTTCCTAGAAAATTAATGATGCTACGTCCATATAAACTGTTCCTTTTTATTAATAATAAACACATAGAAACAGCTGTAAAAGAGAAAAGGGCCTTTACATAGTACATTTTATTTGGATAGTAAATATGTTCCCCCCATAATGGAAACATTATTAGAGAGCCACAGACATGAGATAAGGGAAAACATGAGGTCATTTTGCCCATTCTCTTCAAGCGCTACAGTGTTCTGTGTTCCCCTCCTCTACTCCTAGTTCAGAGTCTCATTAAATATCCCCATTTTAATATTATAGGATACGCTTCATGTTTCCCCTTGAAGAAGAATTCAACAGATAGGCAGAAGGTATAAGTTAGTGGTATCATAAGCTTCAAAAGATGACTTCTTTTGTTAGTGGCACTATGTTGGCAGCATAGAAATTGAAGCTTCTAGGAAAGTCTGTATCAGACATTGGTGATCCACAATCACCACAAGCACAAGACAAATCATATCTTAAATAGCTTCACACAATTATATAATTTAAGAGTGCAATCGAGGGATATTGAGTTTTAGTGGTTTCTAGCAACTGTTGGGTGCTCCTAATTCAGAGAATATGGTGTAAGATAAATATCTTAAACAAATATTGTTATATTTTCTTATATTTTGAGGCATCTCTGGTCTCTACCCATTAGGTGCCAATAGCATCCTCCCCTGTTTCTCACTGCTTAAAACAAAATGTCTTCAGAAATTGCCAATTACCTTCTAGGAGGCAAAATTACTTCTTCCTTTGGAATCAATACTTAAAGCTTGTTTTTCATGACATCCAGGGTTTTCTTTAATGGTAATTAATAAAAATAATCACTATTAATTGAATAACTTCTATAACCATGAATTATATAGGTATTGAACATTTAATTTTTATGCAGTCTTTGTAATCCTATGAGATATATGTCTATTTACACATGAGAAAACTGAGACTCACAGAAGTTATTTTGCCCAAAGTCTCACAGTTTCTGAAAGGCAGGGTCCTGATTCAGTGCACCTGATTCAGTTCAACTGTAACACCACAGCTCATGTTGTTTAAGTAGTCAAGGGATATAATGTTTTGTCTGAGAGTTTGTGTCAGGAAAAATGAACTTGCTTGGTATCTTTAAAACAGAGCCTATTTGCAATAGCCAGAGAGTTACATCTAGGAAAACACCAAAATGCAACCATAATGAAACCCACAGGAGCCTGAGGACCTAGAATGCTCAGAGAGCAGACTGTATCAGGTTAAGTTTGTTACATGCAGAGAAATAGCCCAAGTGCTTTGTGCAGTGACAAAGATTCAACTGGGTCTTTCTTAAGCCAGAAGGATTTTAGAAAAGAGGGCTCCTTATGGCAAATTCCTGAAATGGAAACAGAGAATGTACTTTCCCACCTAGGGCTGGGGGCTTCCGTATTTGTTCTCTCTTGTTCATGCTGCAGGCTGTCCATGGGGTCGCAAAGAGTCAGACACAACTGAGGGACTGAACAACAACAAATAGGCTGTCAAAGGCACAGGGCAGGTCAGCAAGGGTAGTCTGACACAAAAGCATGGAAAATGCAAGCACAGAGTATGAAAAAAATATGCCACAGCTAAAGAAAACAAACTCAAACCCAAACCTCAACTGGGTTGTGAGAAAGAAGTCTACTCACAATTGAAAAGGAACAGTCAACCCTGGACTTCAGGCTGTGAGCATTCAGCCTAATTAATTAAGGTCAAGGTGGTGATGGAAATACCAGCTGGGGAGCATTTTGCTGAAAGATAAATTTGTTCCTCTGTATCTCTGCAAGACAGCAGGGAGGTGTGTGTTTGGAGCTAAATTAATTTGATTTACATCATGCCATGGTAACTTCTGTTCTCTCTCCCTGCTGTCAGATGTCTTAGCTGGCTTTTTCCCCCTCCTCCTTCACCCCCACACATTTCATAACACGAGGAGAAAGCACGGGCTGGCTTCAGGCAAAATTTAGAAATGGAATAACTTTAATTTGATCATTCTGCATCCAGCGCTATTCTCTCCTCCCCCTTTCCCTTCTTTCTTGAGGGAGAGAAGTTGTAAACCTGAGCATATAAGTGTGATGTATTTTTACAATGTGCTTCATGGCACAAGCTGCTTGACAATCGGAATTTGTTCCTTGCAGCAAAACCTGGCAGCTCACCTATCCTCCTCCTGTGTTTCTTCAACAACACTAGTACTAGAAAATGAAGTTATGGCCCAGGATCCCGTTAGGACTGTGCTTTTTCTGGCCATGAGTGTTCAGGCTCCGGAGCCTTGCCTGGAGGGCGCCTCCTCGGAGACCCTCGAGGTGGGGCTGGGCCCGGAGTCTGGCTCAGCTGAGCAGCCTGCGTCCCTGGGACCCCGCCTGGCCCGCGCTTCCGCGCGCCCCGGCCCGCCGGGCTGGATAAGGTTACGCCGAAGCTTCCTTGAACAGAGGAAGAGAGGCGGGTCCGAGCCCGCGCCCCGGCCCGCGGGGGAGTTCCCACAGTTGGCAGCTCGGGCCCGCGGGGCCACACCCCTGCTGCGGGTGGGCGCGTCCGGGCGGCGGAGCGGAGCCCCGGGCCGGGCCCAGCCCGCCATGGCGCGGGAGAGGCTGCCCGGGAGGGGCTGCTGCGCCCTGCGCCGCTGTCTGCTCGCCGCCGCTCTGCTGCTCGGCCTGCGGCTCTGCGCGGAGCTGCAGCGCGCCGGGCCCCAGCCCCCAGCCCTCAGCTCCCCGCCAGGCCAGGCCCCCCGACCGCCCGGGTCGCACCTGCAGCCCGCGCCCGGCCAGCTGCGCGGCGCCAGCCGGAGGCAGGTGACCTACGTGCGCAGCGGGCGCAGAGCGCCGGCGGGGGGCGGCAGGAGTGGGACGCCGGAGCCTGGCTGCTGCGCCCTGCGCGGGCGTCCCCGCCTGAAGGTCAGTTACAAAAGACGCAGTCTTGGTCTTTAGACCGGGATCCCCCTCCCGGACTCGCTCCAGAGCCCTCAACTCCAGGCCTCCGCGGACTGCCCAAACTGCGACCTTCAAAAAAAAAAAAAAAAAAGAATCTTCTGCTTCCCCTCTCACCTCTGCGCTCTCTTAAGCAGCACCACTGGTGGCATCCTTCAATGCCCAGATACGATGAAGTGGGAGCTGGGTTCATTCAATAATCAACCAGTATTTGCTGAGCAGTCACTGTGTGCCAGGCCCACTGTTACGCGGGCATCCGGCAGCAAAGCACCAAGCCCTGCTCTCAGGGAGCTTATTTTTTTAGGGGAGGAGGGGGAAGGGCGTGAGCAGTGGACAAGGCAAGGGAAAGAAAGGAGTTCTGGTTTTGTTTGTATTTTGTGCTCTCCCGGTTTTCTCCGTGAGGCCTGCACAAAGCTGAGTGGGTAGCCACTGTGAATTGCTTTTCCACTCTATCTTCATGGCAGTGATGAAGATCCATTCAGTAGAATTTTCCTTGAATTCCACCGCAGACGTCGTCGCCAGGGTGGTGAGCGGAGAGTGAGAAGTCCAGCCCCCAGCACCACTTAATGGAAAATTAATTGGACCTGGAGGACTAAAGTAATAACCCAGATTTGTCTTACAACACAAACAGTGTTGGTCTCCCTACCTCATTAACTTCTTGGCTCACACATTCAGTAGTTATTTTATTCAATTTTGACCTCTGAGTTTTAAGCCTCTGGCCTCCTATCCACCTCTTGGAGCTCAGTAATTTACTTGGTACTTGGGAATGAAAAGATTAAGAACTGAAGGTCTGAGCTTGCCTGGTCTTTATACCTATCAACCCTAACCACATCCTTTGGGGCAACTTCTTTCTGTTGCCTTGCTTTTCCTCTTTTCTTTTAAACATCCCCCACCTACTGGGGAGAGAGAGAAACTCTTCCTTGGACTCTGCTGCTTTCTTTAACTTCTAACCTACTTTTCAGTGGCACGTCTGCCAATTTCTTCTACTGTTTTCCTTTCTCTCACTTCCTCTTCAAGCATTGACCTCTGTCTTTCCACACCACTGCTGTCCCTGTCTAATCCATCAGTGTTATCTTCCTGGATTAATTCAGACATCTATATCTGAAACCTCATTTCCTATGTTAAGTCTTAATTTGCTCTTCTAGAAGAATGTAGTCACTTCCTTCATTCTTCTAATGCACTTCCCATGATACCATGTTTTGCCAAAGGCTTTTAAACACCCTTTTGCCAAGGGCTTACCAGGACAATCCTGATGACCATGCTGCCTCAGGGGCTGGGGGCACAACATGAGCTCAGGGTTTAGTGGGGGAGGCGCAGAGCACAGACATCCAATAATGTGACAAACGCTGTAATGAAGATCTGAGCTCTGCTTGAGGAGTCAAGAAAGGCTAACCTGGAGGGGACATTTGACTCAGGACTTGATCTTGCTTAGGAGTTCAGGTTCTTTTGTCCCTCTGGATGTTCTCAAATGTTCCATCCTGGGCACCCCTAACGCAGCCTTGCACTTGCCTTTTCACATCTGTTCTCAGCCTCCATTGTTTCTCTTTCACTTGTTGAAGAATCATTCTTAAATCTTTGCCTCCACTTCAGACAACAGAATCGATAACTGGAATCTCAAATGGAAAGGTCTGGAGTGCATAGACTCAAAGGGCCTCTCACATCTGCTTCCTTTGGGAGGCTGCTGTAGTGATTCCTGCTGGAGACAGTGGTGACTTAGACAGAGTGGTTTAAGTGGAGGTGTGAGAAGTGGTCCCACATTGGATATATTTTGCAGGAAGATGAGAAAGGAATAGTTTTTGTTGTTTAGTTTTGTGTTTCCGGGGGAGTGGATGGAAATCAGTTTTGTTTTAAACATCTTGAGTTTGAGTTATCCTTTGGACATCCCTTTGGAAATGTCACATAGGCAGTTGGACACAGGAGTCTGAAACTGGAGGAGATGTCCAGGCTGAAGATAGAGATGTGGGAATCCTCCGTGTACAAGTGGCTCTTTTAAAGCTGTCAGACAGAAGGAGAGCATCTGGGGAGTGAGGCTTGCTAACAAAGACAGAGATGCAAATCTGAGCCACGGGACTCTGTTTTAAAAGTAAAATTTAAAAAGGAAATATTTGCGTAGAACCTTGCATGTTGTAACCATTCAATAATGGTTGCTTTAATTTTCACTAATCTGTCCCAAGTCTTTAGCCTCAGCTGTTCCCTAAATATCATTTGTTATAACTTTCCACTCCTTTGGTTTATGCTGATTCTTTTACCCCCATCCTATGATTCATGCCCTTTCCATCATTGAACATTCAGGTCAAGGATTGTGGCCCAGAAACCTTTTTTCATCATTCCTACTTCCTTGCTAATCTTTCACCAGTTTGGGAGACAACAGAAATGTGTTCTGATTTGTGAGTTGTCTTGTATGTGTTATGACCTAATAATCTGTTTTAGATTGAATATTTTGTCTGCACAGTTGTTCATGATGGAAAGGATCACATTTCCCAGTGACCCTTAGTAAATGTTTATTCTCAAGACACCAATAAGTAAAAAATAAGAATCTTATTATTTCAACCTATTATGTGTAACTGTAAATGTCTTTGGTTAAAAATATATAAGAAATAATTGAGTGAACATGGCAATTAAAATAACTATTTTTTAAATACTGTTTCAGGTTTTAGCCTCTTAAAGAAAAAAATTTCCCTGGATTTTCTTCCCCCTAGCTAGTTAGTTATTTTCTTATTTTCAGGGTATACAGTCTGACTTTCCCAAATTCCTAGATAGTGGGAATCTTGAATTTGTTTCATTTTTCCATTATTTCACAGTCAAATTAAAATGTTCCTCCAAACTAGAAAGAGCAGCTATCTAGTCTGCTCTCCCCGTTTAGGGAACAGAGTACAATGTCCCCTATCTCTCCAGGGATAAGTCTTGTTCCTTTTTAACCTCCCATCGAGACAAGGTAAAATATAGACTAAATGCACAGTTAATTAATATAATAAGTTTGGAAGTAATGTGTTAAATTCCTTGGATCCTATTTTATTTAAATTTTGTTTGTTGAGGATAATGATAAACAATATTAGTTAGGTTCTTGGATACTTTGCCGTAGGTGAAGGAGAAAAAGTTCCATTCTATTTTGAGGATGGCTTTCTGGGTGGATGAAAACCTGCATGAAATAATTGGGTTGCCAAGTGTTTCTTGTCAATGTGCTTCCTTTGCAGGTGTTAGAGGCACAAAAATTCAGCAATTATATTGCCACTTTAATCATAGCTTGTGCTTCTCTTAAAGCAAATAATCTGTTATAAAAAAGAGAAATGATGCGTAGTCCCCATGTAATTCTTTTCCTCTTTTCTTATTCTCTTCTTTCACCAAGCTATACAAGAAATAGCTCTAAATATTAAATCCTCTTTCACATCAGCGGTTCTAATCTTACAGCATTACGAAATGAGGGCAGATGATACATGGTGGAAAAACACTGCCCTGTGGTATTAGGACTCCCATACATTTTTGTATATTACAGAAACTTTAAGCATACAAATATCACTGTAATTCTTTTTTATTCTTTTACTTTCTCTCTGTTTTCTGTCTGTGTTTCTTTCTTAGATATTTACTATGATTGCTTGGCTAAAGTTCTGGGGGACCTAAATAGAGCACTAACGATGGTCTCCTTGATTATACTTTTTTCTACAATCTTGGGTAGATGTTTCTTTTACAAGTTGGCAATCTACCTAAAAGCAGCAAAATATATGGCTCATATGCCCAGGAGAAGTACTGTTGACAAAAAAAAAAAAAAAAAAATAATCAGTAGTCAATCTGAGAAAGAAATGGAAAATTTTATTTGAACCAAACTGAGTATTACAACCCAGGAGACAATCTCTCAGAGAACTCTGAAAACTGCTCCAAAGAGGTAAAGGGGGAGGTCAGTATAAGCGATTCTCTAGAAGTGAAGTGAAGTCGCTCAGTCGTGTCCGACCCTTTGCGATCCCATAGACTGTAGCCTACTAGGCTCCTCTGTCCATGGGATTCTCCAGGCAAGAGTACTGGAGTGGGTTGCCATTTCCTTCTCCAGGGGATCTTCCCGACCCAGGAATCGAACCCGGGTCTCCAGCATTCCAGGCAGATGCTTTAACCTCTGAGCCACCAGGGAAGCCCGATTCTCTAGAAAGGGTAGTGCAATCAAGCACACAGCTTGATGAAGAGTTACTGTGATTCATAAGTAACAGATATCTTTAAAGGTTTTAGTGCTTTTCTAAGTATGGGTTCATGAATTTTCTCCTGAAAATATCTGAAGGCCTTAGAGCACAGAATGCCTCGTTCTCATTTTGTCCTGAATTCCAGGGTATTGTAGGTCAGTGAATGCAGTGGCTAATGACTCGATTCTTATAGAACTGGATAGTACGCAACAGTCTCAGTTTTACAATCCCCTCCCTTTTGGTCTTACTTTTGACCAAGATTTGAGAGGCATTTCATGGCCAACTTGTCCCAAGAGGCTAGGAATGCTCATTCCCAGGTCAGTCAGGGACTTCCTTAATAGGCTGCTCAGTGCCCTGTTCCTGCACTTGGCCCTGTTAACAACAGTGGAAAGCCTCTGGACCATCTGTTTTACTAGTCAGTTATGGTCTAGGATGTCTCTTGTTGCATCTTCTTATATCTAATGTTATACTGTTAAAGTCTTTGATCTTATAGGACAATATATTTGGTCAATTGTTTAAGCTTGCCTAATCATCATTTAATTTTTTTGGAGGCTCCATCACACATTTGGTAGTGCAAGAAATAATAATCTTGTGAAATAGGTAGAATACAAGTAATATAGCTAGTAACATTAATAAGGTCCTAAGTGAGTACTTAAGGTAAGAATTTCCATTAAGCGAGGCCCAGTATCTCTCCAGGTCACCTGACCTGGTCTGTTCTGTAGCAGTTGCTCTCCTTTCAGTTCAGTTCAGTCGCTCAGTTGTGTCCGACTCTTTGCGACCCCATGAACCACAGCACACCAGGCCTCCCTGTCCATCACTAACTCCCAGAGTTTACCCAAACTCATGTCCATTGAGTCGGTGATGCCATCCAACCATCTCATCCTCTGTCATCCCCTTCTCCTCCTGTCTTCAATCTCCCCCAGCATCAGGGTCTTTTCAAATGAGTCAGCTCTTCCCATCAGGTGGCCAAAGTATTGGAGTTTCAGCTTCAGCATCAGTCCTTCCAATGAACACCCAGGACTGATCTCCTTTAGGATGGACTGGTTGGATCTCCTTGCAGTCCAAGGGAATCTCAAGAGTCTTCTCCAACACCACAGTTCAAAAGCATCAATTCTTCGGTGCTCAGCTTTCTTCACAGTCTAACTCTCACATCCCTTCATGATTACTGGAAAAACCATAGCCTTGACTAGATGGACCTTTGTGGACAAAGTAATGTCTCTGCTTTTTAATATGCTGTCCAGGTTGGTCATAACTTTCCTTCCAAGGAGTAAGCATCTTTTAATTTCATGGCTGCAGTCACCATCTGCAGTGACTTTGGAGCCCCAGAAAATAAAGTCAGCCACTGTTTCCCAATCTATTTGCCATGAAGTGATGGGACCAGATCCCATGATCTTAGTTTTCTGAATGTTGAGCTTTAAGCCAGCTTTGGGGAAGTACTAAATTGGCATTGTACATGAAGTTACCAAAAAGTCTGTGTGTATAAGCTGAGTGGTGGGTCATTGTGGCATTTTACAGGATTGAGAAAGGAAGGTTGCCTTCTAAGAAATTACGTGGCTGACTCCAGAAGAAAAAAAAATTGACCTTTATGGTTAACCTGATATTTCTGCCTTGGGGGTGGTCTGGTTAATGCACAATGCAGGTGCACAATGCAGAGGGAGGAGGTCCAGATGGGCAGAGAAAAAAAGTTTATTTAAATTTCTCTTGTCTTGCCTTAAAATATAAATTTTGTTTCATCAGAACTCATACAGGAGCAAAGCTTCCTGAAGAAATTTCTTCTCTCTTATCGGAGATATTTTGCTTGACATTTAATATGTTGGATAGAAAAGTGACTTCTGAGTCACAGAGCTACAGAACCCAGCAAAATGCTGGCTTGGTTTGCTAGTTACAGATCCTTTGGAACAGTGTGTTAGGGGGGAAAATGCTGTTTCCTCTTCTCCTGAAAAACCATATGGCGAGATTCCGTCTTGTCCTCATCACCTCTTGTCATCCTCTCAGTTTTCTCATTCCATGCTTGTCTTCAAGAAGAATGAGGGAAAATGGCATAGCAGGCCCCTTGATATATCCAACTGCCTTAAACGTTATTCTTTACAAAATACTTGAAGGTAGGTTTGAATTGCTTGTAACATAAGGCCCAGCAGTAGTTTCCAGCTTCTTTAGGTTTCTGCTGTTTCCCTACAAGTCTGTCCTTCAGGAGCAACATTCATTAATCCTCTCACATTGTCCTCAGGAGGCACAGCATTTTCATTTTAAACAGTCGTTGAGGGTAATTGAATGGATTCCAGCAATATGTGGGTGTGAAATAGCAGTTGCTTAGTTTCGCCAAAAAAAAAAAAAAAAAANTCTCTGCTTTTTAATATGCTGTCCAGGTTGGTCATAACTTTCCTTCCAAGGAGTAAGCATCTTTTAATTTCATGGCTGCAGTCACCATCTGCAGTGACTTTGGAGCCCCAGAAAATAAAGTCAGCCACTGTTTCCCAATCTATTTGCCATGAAGTGATGGGACCAGATCCCATGATCTTAGTTTTCTGAATGTTGAGCTTTAAGCCAGCTTTGGGGAAGTACTAAATTGGCATTGTACATGAAGTTACCAAAAAGTCTGTGTGTATAAGCTGAGTGGTGGGTCATTGTGGCATTTTACAGGATTGAGAAAGGAAGGTTGCCTTCTAAGAAATTACGTGGCTGACTCCAGAAGAAAAAAAAATTGACCTTTATGGTTAACCTGATATTTCTGCCTTGGGGGTGGTCTGGTTAATGCACAATGCAGGTGCACAATGCAGAGGGAGGAGGTCCAGATGGGCAGAGAAAAAAAGTTTATTTAAATTTCTCTTGTCTTGCCTTAAAATATAAATTTTGTTTCATCAGAACTCATACAGGAGCAAAGCTTCCTGAAGAAATTTCTTCTCTCTTATCGGAGATATTTTGCTTGACATTTAATATGTTGGATAGAAAAGTGACTTCTGAGTCACAGAGCTACAGAACCCAGCAAAATGCTGGCTTGGTTTGCTAGTTACAGATCCTTTGGAACAGTGTGTTAGGGGGGAAAATGCTGTTTCCTCTTCTCCTGAAAAACCATATGGCGAGATTCCGTCTTGTCCTCATCACCTCTTGTCATCCTCTCAGTTTTCTCATTCCATGCTTGTCTTCAAGAAGAATGAGGGAAAATGGCATAGCAGGCCCCTTGATATATCCAACTGCCTTAAACGTTATTCTTTACAAAATACTTGAAGGTAGGTTTGAATTGCTTGTAACATAAGGCCCAGCAGTAGTTTCCAGCTTCTTTAGGTTTCTGCTGTTTCCCTACAAGTCTGTCCTTCAGGAGCAACATTCATTAATCCTCTCACATTGTCCTCAGGAGGCACAGCATTTTCATTTTAAACAGTCGTTGAGGGTAATTGAATGGATTCCAGCAATATGTGGGTGTGAAATAGCAGTTGCTTAGTTTCGCCAAAAAAAAAAAAAAAAAGCAGGTTCTGATGAAAACTTTGATGGAGAGTAGGCTTCTGCACTTCCAAACCTCACAGCTCCTTTGAGAGCATTCTGTGGGCAAAAGAACTGCTAATGGAGGCCCCACTGTTTTTCAACAATTGGTGGTGGAGATTTTAGGTTTTCTGTGTGCAATTCGTCCAGTTCATTTTCTCCAAGAAGCAGGAAGCCTTATCAGTTTTCTCAAATTGGACTTCATTTTTGGTCTCTAAAGAAAATCAGAGCTGTGTAGTTCAACTGGAGACTGTTAAGAATGGTAGACATTTGATTTTTTCCCATCTGTGTTATGACACCTTTGGAGTCCTTGTGCCTATAAGTAGTTAGGCTTTTTATTCTGTGATTCTAGGAAGTAACAGGTGCCTGCTTCATTACCATGAGACGCACACTACGGCATGTTATCTGCCAGCGTTGATAAGCTTCTCTTAAAAGCAGCCGTTGAGTTCTTTTAGATACCGCACATCAATCGTATTAATGACCTGTAGAATTTTCTACTAAAACAGGGTGGGAAAATTTGCTGTCCAAGAAGCATTTTTATTCTACTTAAATGATTGAAACACAATTGACTTTTATGAGCTTTCTAGTCTATGACCATATGTAATTTAAACTAATAGCAAAGTGGCCTGTTAGTTTACGACTCAAGAAGGTACATTGGGCCTGTGAAGAATTTTGTTTGAGCCACACAGTGTTTCAAATAACTAAACATAAACATCTTCAGATGCAGCATATAGTGTCCAGTGGAGTCCAGTTCAGCACTGTCTGCCTTTATATTATCTGTTTGATCTGTAGAGGCATTTGACGTTTCAACCCCTGAGCCAGGTGTCAAAATTTGCAATTACTTTTCCTAAAAAGTGACAAACCAGGTTAATGCTGCTCAGCTCAGTGGCAGCTTGGAACATAAATACAGAATACACAGAAGCTAAGGATCCTTTCATGTCATTTCTAGTCAAGAGAGTTCAGTTCAACCTAAGGCTGGAGTTGGCTACTGGGGAGAGTCAGGTTTAGGGGAGTGTACTTAGTTAATACAATATTCTTTTGGTTATTAAAAAAAATTACTGTGGCCTAGCTTAAGCAAAAAAAAAAAAAAAGAATTAAATTTATGGAGAAAACTTGGGAATTTATCACTAAATTGCAGGAAGAGGTAAATGATCATGATGTTGAGGAGAGAAGGAATAAGGTTACTCTGGAAATCTCAGCTTTCCTTGGCCTTCTCCCTCCGGTGCCACCATAGTGAGACTCACCTCCCTCGACTCCTGGGCTGGATCCATTAGATACTCACCCTGGGTCAGCTAGTACTAGCCACAGGCCACAAACCTAGCCCAGTATCCAAACTGCACCTCCCCATCCCTGTCCAGGGAGCCATTCTTAGAGAAAGAGGAAATTTTCTGAGTGCCTGGAAATAGAGCATAGGTCTTTTTTTATATGTAATGATCTCAGAGCTTAGCCTCTGTGCCTTTCCCTTTGTGTATTTCTTTGTTGGTTAACAGTTTATCTATTTAGAACTGTTAGAGATAAACTTATTTCCAAGTAACACTCATCAATAAGTTGGTAACTTGTGCATACTTCTGATTTTTTATTCAGTTTGGCATACATACACAAGGTATATATCTATGCAATATTTTTCTTTTCTTTTCAAGTAAGACATTATTTGTCAGGACTTTTGTGGAGAAGACACATACATCAGTATTCAGCTCATGATCCCCACTAGGGTTCTCAAACCAAAGTTACAGTTTCATGTTCTTTGTTTGATTCTTTTGTCTGTCAGTTCAGAGAGTTACTTTGCAAAAAAAAAAAGATCTGAAAAATTCTTCAGAGCATCTGAATATTTACAGTCCTCTTTGCAATTAGTCTGGGATTCTTCAACATATGATTACTTCTGTATCAAGACTCTAATACAGATTGCAAATGAGAGCACCCAACTGAAGCTAGTAAAAACAGGGATTCACTGGAAGGGCACTTGGGTAGAATTGAAGAAAGACCTGCAGAAACCAGAACGGCTCTCAGAACTTGATTATGGACTAAAATGAGTATTGAGGACCCTGGTTATCCATGTTACACATTTGTGGTGGTGGTTTAGTTGCTAAGTCTTGTCTGACTCTTGTGACCCCATGAACTGTAGCCCACCAGGGTCCTCTGTCCATGGAATTCTCTAGGCAAGAATACTGGAGTGGGTTGCCATTCCCTTCTCCTCTCCAGATATTGCCTATTATCAAATACATAATGGGTATTTGGGCTTTCCTCATAGCTCATTCGGTAAAGAATCTACCTGCAATGTAGGAGACCTGGGTTTGATTGCTGGGTTGGGAAGATTCCCTGGGGAAGGACATGGCAACATACTCCAGTGTTCTTGCCTAGAGAATCCCCGGGATGGAGGAACCTGGCAGACTACAGTCCATGGGGTTGCAAGAGTCGGACATGACTTAGCGACTAAACCACCACAACCAGTGGGTGTTTATCATTCTTCTAGGCCATGCCTTTGAATTCCTTTCCTGTGTTTGAGGAATTCTCCACCTTTCTAAGAAAAAAGGTGAAGAATAAATTTCTTTGGCTCTAAGGAGTGTTCTTGTGACCTAGGCTTCACCATTCACATACACCTTCGTGAGAGTTTGGATTGAACTTTAGAGACTTGAAGAAGCAAGCTTCAGCTCAAGGACCACAGAGCCTCTGGTTCTAGTGGGGGCATCCAGTGCCGAGGGTGGTGGAATGAACAGTGGTGTCTGTGCCCAGTGGTGGGGCAGTGCAGGCTACACTGGTGCCCTTGCTGGTATTCCTCCTGCCCTTGAGATTCTGTAAGCTAATAAATCTTTAGCCAATTCCCTTTCTACTTAACTAGCCAGAGTGGTTTCTATTGTTTACAACCAAGAACCCTGGCAGATCAATAAATTAGAGTTGGCAGTTTGGAAGGTTACAACTGTAGCTTTCCCTCTTCAATTTTGCTTGCTCCATTTAATTCAGATTTTGGAACACGATGATTGGGGTCCGAATAACTATGGGCTAATG
Organism: Oreotragus oreotragus; assembly: GCA_006410675.1. Classification (NCBI taxonomy): domain Eukaryota; kingdom Metazoa; phylum Chordata; class Mammalia; order Artiodactyla; family Bovidae; genus Oreotragus; species Oreotragus oreotragus. The sequence continues at coordinate 48,111 of SJYX01021596.1, forward strand.
GACCTTTCCCTGACAAGATAATAACATTTAGTGCCAGACACTAAATCATACAAATCTGCTAACTTATCACTAGAGACACCAAGTTCTTTTTCATGGCTTTCTTCTGGGTATCTGGCAGGAGAGGCCAGTTTATGCTGTGATCACAAACAACCCTCGAAGCTCGGGGCTCTTACTGACAAAGGTTTGTTTCTTGCTTATGCTGCATATCTGTTGTGGGTTGGCAGGGGTGAGGTGCCGCTCTGTGCTGTCTTCATCCTCTCTCTAGATCCCAGACTGGAACATTGGCTGTCATCTCGGCAGAGGGATAACTGCTTTGGAGGCCCTTGTGTGGCATTATTAACTGTCCTGGCCAGAAGCCAGACTTAGCACTTATGCTCACATTCCAATGACTAGGGCTGGTTGCTGGGCCCTACCCATGCAGGGGGCCAGAAGTCTATTGTGTGCTCAGAAGTCAGAGAGCAGGGACTGCTTGGTGAGTAGCACTTGTGGACACCACACTATGGTAACCCTTCAATCATCCGTATCTAAATGGACATCATCTAGGTCATGTCTCACTCTCCCTGTTCCCAATGCTGTACTGAATCCGCACGTTTGGCAGTAGTGAATAAAGCATGGGAGGCTCTTTTCAGGGGACATAGATCTAAAATGAAGCAGACGCCTGAATTTAGCCGAACAGTGAAATAAAACAAGACGCGATTTACATCTTATAAACAGTGCTGTAGCGTGTCCTGGAGTTTGTTAAGTACAGTGATTCTCGTTGACACTGTTTATTCTTTGTGTAGAGCAGTGATGGGGTGATGATCTGTAGGTCTTTTTTTTCTGGGGAAAAAAGGCAAGTTATTTGAATAAATAAAACCATAAGTGTAAATGAACGAAGGCCTCTGGTGAGATGAATCAAGCTTCATGTTTAACATGCATCTTCAGGGCAATCACTTACTTATTTTTGGTCAGAGCAAGCTGAAAGACTTCCAAGCATGTTTTCAGAATCTGGTCACAAATCAGAGACCGTTTTCATGTTGTGTAGTGTTTGCTATTGCACACAATAAGACAAGTGTTTTTAGTTTGTTGTTCATATACTTTGAGTTGTTGTTATTGCTGTTCAGTTGCTAAGTCATGTCTGACTATTTGACCCCATGGACTGTAGCATGCCAGGCTCCTTTGTCCTTTACTGTCTACTGGAGTTTGCTCCAATTCCTATCCATTGAGTCGGTGATGCTCTCTAACCATCTCCTCCTCCGCTGCCCCCTCTCCTTTTGGCTTCAGTCTTTCCCAGCATCAGGGTCTTTTCCCATGAGTTGGCTCTTCGCATCAGATGGCCAAACTATTGGAGGTTCAGCTTCAGCAGCAGTCCTTCCAATGAATATTCAGAGTTGATTTCCTTTAGGATTGACTGGTTTGATCTCCTTGCAGTCCAAGGGACTCTCAAGAGTCTTCTACAGCACTACAGTAGAGCATAACAAATCAATTAAAAATCCTAATTAGCAAAAACATATACCCATTGAGTGCAGAATGATTTGGTTACATATGAAAGGACGCCTCTTCATTCAGCAATTTTAGGGGTAGAATATGGAGAAGCCACGTAACACCTGAGATCCTAGGGGACTTATTTACAATGGATTTGCAAATGTCATGAAAACTTTTTATTATCATGCATCCTCACCTATAAGATGGGCTCATAATTTTACACTTGATGTCAGAAGTTTAAATTCTGCTCCCCTTACTTATTGAATGTGGACAACTGACATACCCTGTCTGAACTTTAGTTTCCTCCTCTGTAAAAAGTTCGTGGTACTTAACTCATGAAGACTAAAGGAGAGTGTGTAGGTGAAAATGCCTGGCCTGTGAAAATAGTTCTGTAAATTAAGTTGTCTCTGTTCAACCTTGTATTGCTGTGATGCTGGCTTCTGAACATCAAGCACATGTAGGCCCATGTGACTGGGTAGTATGAAGCACAATATTCATTGAAATTTTTAATATTCCTTTTATTATTCTTGAAATTTATAGCATATATAATATGCTTAGCTGTCAATATTTCTAATGCTGAAAAAAATCTTAAGTAAAACCTGGAAGTAAATACTAAGTTTTTGTTAGCATTTTAATTATAAACTTATTCCTCATGTAACTCATTTATTATAACATTGCTAAGGCTTACTTGTTCCTATCAGTTTGTGATTTTTTACCCTCAAAACCAATTATAAATATCATTTACAATATTTCTGTTAAATAATTTTGGCCTCTGTTAGGGTTGACAGTATGAAATGTGTTTCCAAGCTTTTGGAATACAATTTTCACTTAAAGGGATGCTTACAAATCACCTATTTAATACTGCCACTTACTATAACTCTGCTACTTCTTTAGTTTAAGGGAATCCACTGGAGTAATTGTGGGTTAAGGAGCTAATAATTGCTCTGTTTTTCTGGTTCCATCTTCCACATTGCTCTAATAATTAAGTGCATATTATTATACTTGGCACTTTATGTTCATTTTAAAGACAAACTCAACCAACATGATAAACTAAATCTAAGTACTGACCATGCACATCGTATTTTGCGTACTATAAGGACTTCAAAATACTTACAATTAAAGTGAGGTGTTAGGGGGCCACTATGCTAGTATCCTTTCATTTAATTTTCACAAAAAATCTGTGAGGTAGGAATTGTCCTCGTTTTTCAGATGAGGAAGCTGAGGCTCAGAGACACTAATAAATGTGGGTAAGACATAGCCAACGATGAGCTGAAGGTGTAAACTCAATATCCATGACTCTCAGTTTCCCCACTGAAAAGGGCAGCGGGCAACCAAATCTCATGTAAGGTAGATCATTTACCACCTGAAAATTAAAATCTTCTTTTAAACAAAAGACACAAAGTTAAAAGGCAGATCATAGGCTGGGAGAGTGTATTTGCAATGCTTATCATGAATAACGGCTTCCCCAGTGGCTTAGTGGATAAAGAATCCGCCTGCAATGCAGGAGACACAGGAGATGCGGGGGTTTGACTCCTGGGTTGGGAAGATCCCCTGGAGATGGGCATGGCAACCCACTCCGGTATTCTTGCCTGGAGAATCCCATGGACAGAGAAGCCTGGCGGGCTACAGTCCAAAGGGTTGCAAAGTGTCGGACACGACTGAGCAACTGCACACATACATCACCACAAATAAAGGGTTAATACCCTAAAGTTTAAAAAAAAAAAAACCAACAAGAAAAAAAAAGATAGCTCAACAGAAAAACAGCCTTAAACAGGAATTAATAGAAGAGGAAATCTGAAAGACTAATATATAAATCTATTGTGTAGATTACACATATAGCATATATAATTACTAGATAATATATTATAATACAGCTATAATATGGAAAGAGAGAGGTGAGCACAGAGAGATGATAGATCCTACCAATAAGCAGAGGAAGCAAATCAAAGCACAATGGGATTATATTTTCCCTCCCCCAAGTCATGTTGGAAACAGTACACAATGTCTGATAAAATGAATGAAGAATATTGAGGAAAAGGAACTCCTTACTAAACTACTTTATCCAAAGTAGCTCCCTATCCCAGTTGCTCTTCTGATACCTCCTCTTACTTTCTCTGTGGCATTCCCACTCTCTGACATTTTTTTCTTTCTCTAATTCTTGTTTGCAGTCGCATCCCTTATACAGGTGGGGGGGTTCATGTGTCCTTGTCACTACTCTATCCCCAGAGACTGATAGAACCAGCACAAAGCAGGTGCTGAGTAAATGAGGCTAAAAAATGGTTATTTCAATCACTGGGGTACTAGACCAGTGTGTTTGAGGAACATTTGGATCTTTCAAGAGCTATTCCAAGACCCCCTCCAGATCTCTAATTTCTGGATCAGGGCTTTACACCCAGACTCTTGGAAGAGAGCTCCCAGCATTGACTTTGCTTCATGTACTACAGAGATTTGGAGCCATATCCAGCCTGTACCCATTTTGTAATGACCCATGAGTGAAGAATTGTTTTTATAGATGAATATTGGCAATTGATATGATGTTTGGAAATACTAACTTTGAACCCCAATGAAGCAAAGTGCTATCTCAAAATAATATATCTCTATTACAAAAAATGTTGTACAGTTTTTATTATATTTTGAATTTCATCAATAAAAATGTAGAAATTTATCTTCTTATTATGTAAGAATCTATTTAATATCCTTGATTTTGCCTCTTGGCTCACAAAGTCTAAAATATTTACCATCGGACTCTTTACAGAAGCCATTTGCCAACCCCTGCTCTGGGAGTAGCCTCAGGGCCACCTAACTATGACCGTGACTGTCGGGGAGACCAGTGACCTACCATGGCCCCAATCTAGTCCTCAAGACCCGTGTGCTAGAGTTTTGCCATCTGCACCATGAGAAGAATGGGCCGAGGCTTTCCACAGAGATACTGAAGACATGCTTTAGTCCTCTCTAATCACTCATGGGAATGTCATCATAAAGTCATCCAAGGTCTTTGTTTTGAGGCCATTTCCAGGCAGTGAATGTTAAAATAATTTAACATTATTTAAATGTTTTCCTGTTATCCACCTTTTCTAACACACATATAGAACTGTTCAGATTTTATTATGACAGTCAGATGAACCCATTTTTTTCCAGCTCTGAGTTCACTCTTTGTTTAATACTTAAAATGGTTTGAACTGTGTGCTGTGAGAGATCCAGTACCTTTCCTCCACTCGATTTTCTAGTGATATATAGCATTTAAATTTTCTGATCACTCTCCTAGCTAAATATTTCACCTCTGGCCACTGCCATCTCCTCTCCGTTTTGCACTGCCCACTTCTTTTATCCCCTAGAATGATCTAGGCATTACTAATAGTCTCAGGGTAAGAGAGGGAGATGTCAATTAAGTCCAGAACAAAAATCAACACAAAATTGATTAAGGATTTCTTGCCCATTGGGGATTTCTTACGCTGTCTTTTCTTCTTAGGCTCCTATACTGTTGATCTTGCCTTCTCTTATTTACACATCAGTCCCTTTCTTCCATTTTTCAAGCCTTCAAAGCATCACTTTCCATCCAATTCTCTTGAGCTTACAGCAAACAAATCCTAAAAGTATGTCATTTTCTTACTTAGGCAATTTAGTTTTCTCTTCTGCATCCAGGCCCAGCATCAGGATGAATTAAGCCACTCTGGCAGGAAGGCAGAATTGGTTGCAATCAGTGTTTATTTTCAAAAATCAAGTTTCCGACATGCTCTCTATGATTAGACAAGCCATATAATGTGCTCAGCATAGTGCCTTGGATGTATAGTTAGCACTCATCACGTGTTGACTGTGCGCACTTAGGCCCAGTGCTGCTCCCCTCATCCTGGCTATGGCTACTGCTCTTTTGGGATATAGGGGAAATATATTACTAGTGACATTTTGGGAACAGTAATATATTGCTTCATGCATATCCTTCTTTTCCCTTCTTATGCATCTTCATCACTTCCTTTGGCTTTTGGGAACCCTGGTGAACTGTATTTCCTTTTGTCTGCCATGGAAGGTAGTTTACACAGAGAGTGCTAACATGAACTTTAGGGTTCAAGAGCCCCTAGAAATTACCCACCTAGGTATATACCCAAGAGAATTGAAAACATGTTTGTACAAAACTTGTACATGTCCTGATCCATGCTACAGTGTGGATGAACCTTGAAAATACTGTGATAAGTGAGAGAAAAGAGTCCCAGAAGGCCACACATTGCATCACTCCATTTTAATGAAATAACCAGAATATGCAAATCTATAGAGGCGGGGAATGGATTAGTGGTTGCTAGGGAGGGAAAGGGGAATGGGGAATGGCTGCTACTGGAAATGTTTTTCTTTCAAGGTGATGAAAATATTCTGGACTTGGTGATGGTTGCCTAATCTGTGTATATATCAAGTGCCCCTTAATAGTTCACTATAAAAATGGTAAATTTATGGTGTGTTAATTATATCTCAGTTAAAAAGTGTTCTCAGAAGCCCATGGAATGAATGGCCGGTGTGAAACCACATGTTTTGCTCTGTCCAGATAAAGATAAACTAACTGTGCAAGAGCCCTGGGACCCAGTCTGATGGTGCTCACTACTGGGCATGGCACGCTCAGCAGAAAGGTGGAGCCCACACGCTTGCTTTCCGAGGAAGCGCCTGGCTTGGTGTCTCAGTGTGGTTACTTGGCTACTGGTGGACTCTCTCATCAGTGCCCCAAGCCTGGAAGATGCATTGTAGTATCAGGCACGGACAGCCCTCCATTAGGAATGCAGGAGCTGGTGCTTGCCAGATAAAGGGGACGCCCCAGCTGCCGTCGCTGTGAGCTTGCTGGGCTCTTAGCGCATCCGTTTTTTGCGTAGAGCTCTGACTCGGAGTGCCAAATGTTTGTCAAAAGAAATGGCCAGGCGCTGGTCAGCCCACTGCACCTCTTCTATGAGTGAATGCTTCTGCTTAAGGACTTCAGCTCCCTTGGCTCGCTCTTTTCTTGCCTTCGTTTTCACCCGTAGGACACTTGTCACCTCATTCATGATGACTTGTGTGCAGGATGCATCCTGTACGTTTTGGAGGGCACTTGTGTTAAAGAGAACAGCAGTTATGCTAATATCTTACTTTCATAACTCTCCCCAGCTTCCACAGGCTTGCTCTGATGTTATCCTACTGGTTCTCATAGTATCTTAATGAGTGAGGTTCTGTTATTTCCATTCCATCAAGAAGAAATCTGCTTAAATAATTGGTTTCGGGTAAATAGAGATTATAACCCAGGTTGACTGAGGTCATATTTAGTATAATGTTTACTATATGCTGTGACTACCTCCATGCTGAAATCTGTATCTCAGCAAAATCTGTTGACCACTGTAGATGTTAAGTTTGATACAAAGTCTTCTTAGATATTTCCCAAGTCAAATAATGTATTTTAAAGCTTATTTTTAGCCATTTTGTCAGGTTGGAATTTCAAGCATGCCTTGCATTACTTAAGAACAAATTTGAACTGATTATATAATTATGATAGGGAGTGTTCTTTTGAATAGTGAATATTCATTTTGCACAGAAATAGTAAAAAATGGCTTATTTAACTAATGTGCACTTAGAGGACATAACCTCAATCAGGAGCAGACAGCTACATCAGTTTTGATACTGAAGTGCTTGAATTTATTTGGGTACCCTGGATACAGAGAACTGTTTTGGAAAATCTGAGTGCCTAGGCCTTCCTCCTGGACAAAGAATTATTTATAAAACCAAACCGCTCTTATTTATAAAACCAAACCGCCAGCACAGATTGGAGCCTATTTAACATATACAATATAGTATCATTCCTTGTTATAGTGATGTGTCAAGACAAGGAACAGGAAAAAAAAAGTACTATCTCTATGTATAATTTGTTACTTTAAAAATACAGGCAAGCCAGGATGCTGTTAATTAAAATAAAGACACATATGTTTGGTCAAGTGATTAGCCTAATATGAAAAGCAGATCAAAAGTGCTTGTAAGGTTTAAAAAAATTTTTTTAATAACAAAGTCATATAGGAATGGGAGAAATGTTGCAAGGGAAATTGGAAACTTAATTTTCCCTGTCTTTTATCAGAGGAGTTTTTAGATTATAATTATTTTGAAACCAAAAAAATTCAGTTTAAAAATAGAAGCAAAGAAATAGGAACAGATTGGAGTTTGGAGGGAAAAAAACTAAAGCGAAAAAGAGAAATATAACAGGAAGTCTCTGTACAGGAATGCTTGTGTTCAGCTTCTTCTCAAATTTCCTCTGGTTTATGTAGACAACCAGATTGGTGAAGACTTGAACTGAGTTCAGAACAATGAATCTTCACATTCTTTGAACTGTGAAAATTTGATGAAAACAATTGGACGAAAGCTATGGATAAGTGTTCCAGAATACTGAACATCTGTTTGCATACACATTTGTTTACAGTTGATTTCAGGGGGTTCACGGACCTCAGAAAAACTCCTAATTTGAGAGTGAATCAGAATCACTCATAGGGGTTGTCAGAATACGGATGCCTCAAGCCCCGCCCCTGCCACCTCAGGCCTCTTGTGCAGGACCACTCAGGTTCAGTTATGATTTGAATGGTTGATTCCTGAAGGTGGGAGTAGGTATTTTAATAACTAGTGTTGGTCTCTAACTGAGAGGTATGCTTGTGTGATGGGCTTTTGTCTGCTGTAGTCATCTCCACTGGGCTGAGTCCTCAGGAGGTAGAGCTCAGAGTCCTGGTTAATAGCCTGTGGAGCTGGCACCAGCCCAGGCCTGGTGTGGAGATATGTGCTGAGAGGTACCCTACTGATGGCCTATTCAGCTCTTCTGGGTCTCAAGCTACATCTTATTTTTTATTTTATTTTATTTATTTTTATTTTTTTATTTTTTACTTTTTTTTTTTTTTCAAGCTACATCTTAAAGAAGAGCCTCATGGTTTGTTTTCAGAATTGTAGCCAGTGGTTCCTCCCTGTTATTGATTTTTATGTCATTTCATTTGTAAACTGCTTGTTCTGTGCTAAAGCATTTAGCAAAAAAAAAAAAAAAAAAAATCATAGCTTCTTGAGAAGCTGTTTATTACGTTAAGTCATCTCTTCCAGTCTTCTGCCTTGTCCACAGTCCTGCTTTATGTTTACATTTCCTCAGCTATGCGCCATTAGTCCAGCATCTAAGTTAATTGGTAATGTTGCAGTCTCTAACTATGCACTTATGGAATCTCTACAACCATAAAATTAGCAAGTGGACCCATATACATAGTCATCAATTCACAGTAATCGGTCAATTATATAGACGGTGGTTAAAACNGAGATCAACCCTGGGATTTCTTTGGAAGGAATGATGCTAAAGCTGAAACTCCAGTACTTTGGCCACCTCATGCGAAGAGTTGACTCATTGGAAAAGACTCTGATGCTGGGAGGGATTGGGGGCAGGAGGAGAAGGGGACAACCGAGGATGAGATAGCTGGATGGCATCACGGACTCAATGGACGTGAGTCTGAGTGAACTCTGGGAGATGGTGATGAGCAGGGAGGCCTGGCGTGCTGCAATTCATGGGGTCGCAAAGAGTCGGACACGACTGAGCGACTGAACTGAACTGAACTGGTGGGCTACAGTCCATGGGGTTTCAAAGAGTCAGACACGACTGAGCAACTAACACTCACTCACTCAGGCTTTTACTTGGAAAATCCTATTGTCCCTGAGAATTTCACTTGAGAGTAAGATTTTCTCAATAAACTTTCTGTGGGTTTTTTTCATTGTATAGATTTTTACCACTTAAATTCTTGCATTACATAGGATTTCTGTCAGGAACATTGTTGTGCTAATCTAGGGAGGTAGGCCATTTTCAAAATTTCAGGGGAAAAGAAGGAAAATGATTCAAAAAAAGTTAATGGGGGAGCATTTAAAATGTATCAATTTGGGATTTTCCTGGCAGTCCAGTGTTAAGACTCTGAGCTGCCAGTGCAGGGGCCCTGGGTTCGATCCATGGTTGGGGAGCCAAAGTCCCGCATGCCATCTAGCAGGGACAAAAAAAAACCCCAAAACACCTACCTATCAATATTAAGACATGATCCTCTCTTGTCTTTGCTCTGAGGCTCACAGAGTGTGTCTGTGGGAGCCCCAACGCCCCATTTGGGGTCCTCCCACAGGGCATCCATCCGTGAGGATACTGCATGCCGCAGAACACTCTCATCTTTTGAAATATTTTTAAAGCAAATTCTTATTACTCCCCACAAAACTAGTCATGTTGATTTAGGAACTGTCCTTAGAGGTTGATATGGGCCACTTTGCTGAATGATAAAAATGAGATAATTCCTTTCATTAAAAAATAAATTTGTGGGAATTTCCTGGCAGTCCAGTGGTTAGCACTTGGAGTTTTCACTGCAGTGCCAGGGTTCAATTCCTGGTTAGGGAACTAAATCCTACAAGTCACATGGTGCACAAATAAATAAATAAATTGATTTGTGATAAATCCAGGCATTCTACTTAACATTGATTCATTTTCCTTCACCTCATAAACCCCCTCCAAGCCTGGAGAGACTAAGAGTGCTTCATGCATGCACCCATTGATTTCATTCACAAAATATTGATGATAGTTCTCTCTGTGCCAGGTACTTTTCTAGGAACTGGAGATGCAACGCTGAACAACAACAAATCCTACTCTCACCCTAGCTGACATGGGTAAGACGGAAAATTAAAAAGAACAGCAGTAAATATACAGTAGGTAAAGGTAAGGACTGTAGGGAAAACAGAATAGAATCGGTGATGGAATTGTCAAAGGAGGGGGAGTTGTATCATATATAATTTTGTCAAGCAATTCACTGAACAGATCTGATCAGGTTTCTGCAGTTAGTGGGGGAGTTAGCCACATTGATATCTGCAGAAAAGGCTCCAGGGCAAGCTTTTCTTTGGTGTGTCTGGGATTGGCTGGGGCAGAGCAAGCCAGAGATCGGGGAGAAAGAAGAGGGCCAGATGATGTAAAACACAAGAGGTTTTATCAGAGAGACCTGAACCCAGATGCGATCAGAAGTTTTTGGCTGATTGCAGGCAGAGCTGTGATGTTCTCTAGCATATGTTTTTAATGGACCACTCTGAGGTTGCTGTCATAAGACTAGACTTGACATGGTGTGGGAAGTCCAGTAATGTCCATGGCCTAATCCTTGGAAACTTCGAATATGCTATATTACATGGCAATAGAGAATTCAGGTTGCAAATGAAACTAAGGTTGCTAGTCAGCTGGGGAGAAATAGGTAGGTTATCCTGGATTATCTAGGTGTGCCCCCATGTAACCAGAGGACTCTACTTTTAAGTGGAAGAGGGAGACAGAAGAGTCAGAATCAAGACTGAGGCAACGTCAAAGATGCAACCGTCATTGCTGGCTTTGAAAATGGAAGGGGCTCATGAGTCAAGAAATTGCGGCAACTCAGAAGCTGGAAAGGGCAAGGAGCCTTCCAACACATTTTAGATTTCTCATCTCCAGAAACATGAAATCATTAAATTTGTATTGTGTGAAGCCACTAAACTTGTGCTAATTTGTTACAGCAGCAATAAGACACTAATAAAGACAGGGTGGGAAAGTGGAAGCAAAAACAGTTTAATCACTGGGCATTTACCATGTGCCAAACACTGGGTTAAGCACTGATGATAAAAAGATAAAGCATATAGTTCCTGTCATCAAAAAGCACACAGACGAAAAGAGACACATAAACAAGTAATTACAGAAGAGAGTAAATACTGCATACAGATGTACATGAAAGCCTCACCCCCAACACAAAGAGAGAAGCTGTCAGTCCTCTTCTCTTTGGAAATTAGGAAAGGTTTTTTTTTTTTTTTTTAATTTTAATAAAAGTTCTAGATGAATGTTGAGGAAGAAAAGATCTAGACATGCTCAGTGGTAGAACAAGCACATGTAAGGTCACAGAGATATGAAATGGGGTGAAATAGTCCAGCACTGATGGAGAAGGCAATGGCACCCCACTGCAGTACTCTTGCCTGGAAAATCCCATGGACGGAGGAACCTGGAAGGCTGCAGTCCATGGGGTCGCTGAGAGTCAGACACAGCTAAGCGACTTCACTTTCACTTTTCACTTTCATGCATTGGAGAAGGAAATGGCAACCCATTCCAGTGTTCTTGCCTGGAGAATCCCAGGGACGGGGGAGCCTGGTGGGCTGCCATCTATGGGGTCACACAGAGTCGGACACGACTGAAGTGACTTAGCAGCAGCAGCAGCAGCAGTCCAGCACTGTAAGTAGTTTGGAGATGATAAATATGGTGGGGCAGTGGGAAATGAATTGTGAGACATACAGATCATGAAGAGTTTTCCATACTAAGAATTGTAGACAGTTGGATAACTGCAATAATTGCAGGAAATTAATCAGGAAAGATTAATTCTAAAATCATTCCAAGGGCAGTGTGGAGCATATATTGGATAAAGATGAAGGACAGGATTGGGAAAATAAAGGATTAAAAGAAGAAAGATCCCAGAGTGGTAGATTCAATAGGACTTGATGACTGACGATGTGGGTCTTGGAGGAGAGGGGATAGTCTAACATTACTCTAGGATTTTGGTTTGGCTGATATATCAATTAGGACTAGGTTTGGCTGTGAGTAATAAAGACAAAAATAGCAAAGTCTAGAGAAAATTGATGCTTAATTTCTTGTGCATAAGTCCAGAAGTTGGCAGTGTAGGATTAGAACAGCTCTACTTCCTGAAGCCCTAGAGACTCAAGTTCCTTCCGGCACAAAATTCAGTATTTCTGGGGTGTTACCTCAGCCTTGTGGTCCAGGATGGCAGATCAAGCTCCAGTCATCACATTCACATTCCCAGCAGCAGGATGGAGGAAGGAATAAAGAAAGTAAAGGCAAAGGAAGGATGTTAGCAATATTTTCAAAAGCTGCCACACGGCACATCAGTTTGCATTTTCCTTTGGCCAAAACTTAGCTACAGAGAAATTGGGAAAGTAGCCTTTATTCTGAGTGGCCATTAGTCAGCTAGAAATATGGATTGTATTTCTATGGAAGGAGGGGAGAGTAGACAATGGGTGACAACAGCAGCTTTGCTCCGGCTGATCTCTGGTGATGCTATCACTGAACCAGATAGAGAGTAAAGAAGGAAGAAATGGAGACCAAGAGAAAGAACTTGGCTTGGCTCAGGTTGAGTTTCAAGCATTTTGAGACTATAAAATTGGAGCTGTATAATGGTCGTTAAAGAAAATGGGTCTAAAGAGCAGATGCAAGAAATATGCTAGAGATGAATACTTAGAAATCATTGTGATTTAAGACTAAAGGTGACTGAGAGGTGTGAGGGAGGTTCAAGAGGAAGGGGGCACACGTATACCCATGGCTAATTCACGCTGATATACAGCAGAGACCAACACAACAGTGTAAGCAATTATCCTCCAACTAAAAATATATAATTTTTTAAAAAGAGTAAAGGTGAGTTTATTCAAGTAGAGTCTAAAGAATGTCAGAGGGAAAAGGTCAAAAAGACCTTTGGCAAGGTCAGTATTTATAGGAAACAGAGGAAAAAGGAGTCAGCAAAGGCACAGAGAGGACCACAAAAAAAGTGATTAATCAGCATCTATGGGAAGAGAGAGTTTCAAAAATGTGGAAAGAGTCGGTAGTGTGAAATCTTAGAAAGGATGATGAAAGGAAGATCAGCTAGAGAAGGAACCGCACAAATTCACAATTAGGAGGCCATCGTAAAGACTGGCAAGATGGTTTCGGAGGTGTGATGACGGGAGAAGCTATGCTGCAGAGAGTTAGAAAGCAGATATTTTTTTAAAAGTATAACAACTGTAGACATCTTTTAAAGATGAAAAGTTTAACAAAACAGAAACACCGGGTGATAAGAGAAATTTTACATGGACATGTGTAGAAGATGATTTTATTTAACCTGAATTTCCTTTTGAATAAAATAATGGTGAGTGAAGGGGTAGGGGAAGCGGGTGGCTGTTCTGCAACCCCTGGCCTACAGCTCCAGCAAACCAGCCCCCATGCGTACCCACAGGCACCAAAGGCTAGCGCAATATTCAAAGAGCTCATTTTGGCCTCTAATTTCTTTTTATACTTCTTCTCTCTAATTTTACCTCCCTCTACGTCACCAACTCCCACTCCCTCACTAATCTCCCCCACCACAGACACATAACCAAGGCAGGGCCTATGAGAGAACCCATCCCTCTGACTCTACTAATTAGAACAGAGATGAACAACTAAGTCAAGTTCAGCCATCAGAGTTCCCCTCTCTGGGTTTTGAATTTAAAGAGAAAAAAAATACCAAACAAACAGATCTTGCCTTTTATTTTATACAACTGGAAGGATATGAATCTGGAACAGTCATATTTTTAACACATGTTTTTACTACATCTCGAAAGCCTATATGTTGGAGGAAAGACTTATACGATGTAGAAGGGAAATGGGGGGGAATGTAGGAATGAGAGGGTACCTGACGTTACTTAGTGCTCATGTTTAAGGAGCTAACCTGACTCCTGGTTACACAGCTCTTCCTCTCTGAGAACCACCTTGAGTCTTGTCAATAATTTCTCCTTTTTGGTTAGGCTAAGTTCAGGAGTGATTTCTCTGACTTAACTGAATATACGAAAGGACTTATATGGTCCCCCAATTCCCACAACCCCAGCAAGCTATACTCACGTGGAAATAGATGTAATAATCATGGAGGTCTGGGCAACTGGGCATTCAAAACAAATACAAATGGCTTCACTGTGGTCAAGAGCCCCAGACAAATGAGCCAGACAGTACCCACACAGTACTGTTTTGGAGGAATGAAGGCAACACCTTCTGAAGCTCAAAGATTCAGGTGTTTGGGAAGGCAGAGAAGACTGAGATACAGAAGTTTGGGAAGATACAGAAGTATACAAAGATACAGACAGATGTTTGGGAAGAATTACGAGCAAGGAGAAAATACGACCAATGTTCTACTTGAATTAAGAAAACTAAAAGTGAGTTGGTTGAGGACAACTGAATGAATTGCCTTACCACATGAAATAATTCACTGGGGCTTTAGAAACTGCTTTGGAGAAATACAGATGGTTGAGATGATTCAGTGACAAAACTCTCGTGGTACAGTGGCTAAGACTGTGCTCCCAATCCCAGGGAACCTAGGTTCGATCCTTGGTCAGGGAGCTAGATCCCACATGCTGCAACTAAAACCTAAGGCAAGCAAATAAATATTTTTTAAAAGATTAATATCAACCAGTTGCAATAAACCTTATGTAGATCCTGATTCAAAAGGAAGAAAGAAATGACTCAATGACATAAACTATAATACCAAAGTATTTAGCAATGGTAATTACCATCAAACATTAACAGTTCATCTCACTTAAGTATTTTTGGACACTTATTAGGGACTCAGAGAGTAAAGCATCTGCCTGCAATGCAGGAGACCCGGGTTCAATCCCTGGGTCGGGAAGATTCCCCTGGAGAAGGAAATGGCAACCCAATCTGATACTCTTGCGTGGAAAATCCCATGGATGGAGAAGCCTGTAGGCTACAGTCTATGGGGTCGCAAAGAGTCAGACGTGACTGAGCGTCTTCACTTTCACTTTAGAGACTCAGAGAGAAGAATACAAAAGAAATAGGAGGCAAAGCTCTGACCTCAAATGCCCCAGTGCTATGGAGAGGACAAGGCTTGATATACATGAAACACAAGGGTTTAAAAGGACATAATCAAACGCAGAATATATGCTATTTTACCTCAAAGTTTCAGTAACACAGAAGCAACAGAGGGCTTCTGCATCTCCACTTAGGAGGATTCCATTTCCTAAACTGGATCAGACTAGATGGGAAAATGTAAAACCTTCAGTATTACCAGCACTTTTTTGCCCACTGCAAACTCAATATATCCAAATCAGCAACACTCAGAATAAAATTAATTTTGGCCAGTTGATAAGCACTGCTGCTGCCAAGTCACTTCAGTCGTGTCCGACTCTGTGTGACCCTATAGACGGAAGCCCACCAGGCTCCCGCGTCCCTGGGATTCTCCAGGCAAGAACACTGGAGTGGGTTGCCATTTCCTAATGGCAACCCACTCCAGTATTCTTGCCTGGAAAATCCCATGGACAGAGGAGCCTGGTCGGCTACAGTCCATGAGGTCACAAAGAGTCAGACATGACTTTCACTTTCAGAGGACTTTAAACATCATCATATTCCCCCTTGGCATTCTGATATGAAATGGGAAACAGAGAATGTCCTATAATGTTGAATTACCTTTTACCCACACAGCATGGACTTGAAGTCATGTGGATAAAAATGATAGCAAATAGAGCAACAGGAGAATAAATATTAAACTATTACAACTTTGCGTATGTGCTAAGTCACTTCAGTCACGTCCCACTCTTTGCGACGCTTTGTACCATAGCCCACCAGGCTCCTCTGCCTATGGGATTCTCAATGCAAGAATCCTGCAGTGGGTTACCATTTCCTCCTTCAGGGGATTTTCCCGACCCAGGGATTGAACCCGAGTCTCTTACATCTCCTGAAAATTGGCAGGTGGGTTCCTTATCACTAGCGCCACCTGGGAAACACAACTTTGTGTTTTATTGAAGAAAAAGAAAATGTTAGTGATGTTTGCTTTAAACTTCATAAACAGTACTTCCATACACTTTTAATTCTTCATATAATACTTAGAAACTAAAAGTGAAAGTAAAATTAGGATAACATAAATAATTTTTTTAACAAGGTAAACTCAACCACAGTTGAATGTTTGAATGGAAAAAAGTTCCATTAAATGATTACTGCTACTGTTACTGCTGCTAAATCGCTTCAGTCGTGTCCAACTCTGTGCGACCCCATAGACGGCAGCCCACCAGGCTCCCCCGTCCCTGGGATTCTCCAGGCAAGAACACTGAAGTGGGGGCTATTTTTATTATCCACATGTCTTTAGGGAAGGAGGAAACTGTTTAATCGTACAATTGCTCAGATTTTACTGCAATGCAAATTTCAGTTCTCTGTATCTTTATACAGTTGCATATTCTTTTTAAAGATAGAGCTTTAACAGAAAAAATAAAAAAGCAGTCCAGAAAAAAGAAAATACAATCCAGAAATATTTTCTATGTCAGAGCTTACTTTCACACACATGGAATGAAAAAATTAATTAAAATACATCAAAACTTGTTCATTATTTTATATATCCATGCACATTTGGTCTTTCCTGGTGGCTCAGACTGTAAAGCGTCTGCTTACAGTGCCAGAGACCTGGGTTCAATCCCTGGGTTGGGAAGATCCCTGGAGAAGGAAATGGCAACCCACTCCAGTACTCTTGCCTGGAAAATTTCATGGACTGAGAAGCCTGGTGGGCTACAGTCCATGGGATCGCAAAGAGTCAGACACGACTGAGCAGCTTCAGTTTCAGTTTCAGTATGCACATTTTGGATGTTTCATATTTTCCCGGGCATCAACATGGGTTCCAAGGAAAACTCTACTGGATTACATTTTGTCTACACAGATAAAAGAAGGAGAACTGCACTCTTCTAAATTGGTGATGGCTTTTCACTCAAATTCAAGATTAAAGAAGTTTAAGTTCTTGCAATTATAGCTCTCTAGACCACATCAATGAGTCTTCGCAGACTTACCTTCGCTAGAAAGTGTACAGCTGAAGAGATGAAAAAACAATGACATCCTCTTTAATTAGAGCTTTGCTAGATCCATTCTCTGTATATTATAGACATCCTTCAATTTGATTCCAACACATTTTAGGCATCTGAGGAAAAAAAGGTGAACAGATCTCGTAACAACTTTAAGTATGGCTCTCATTAGTTACTATTTTCATGGGGCCACAGAACTTCCTGTGGTTAATGGTTAACACCATCTGGTGGCCTGCAGGACAGGTGGCAAAGGCAGTCTCAGAGGAGACTTGGGAGGCCACCTTAATTCATTTCTCTGCCTTTAGGCAGAAGAGGAGAAATGTGAGATGCTCTCAAGTTTTTGAAGACTCTCAAGAAAGTAGATTCTAGGACATAAAAACAAAAACTCCCAAAAACGTCAGCGTCTAGCAACCTGCATCATCAACTCATTGTCACTGTCAAGATATTTTAAATCTGTGAGCCTTGGAAAATAGAGGCATGACACAACTAATCTCTGGATGTCAACACGTTTACCAATGTGACTCCCCAGAAAATACACATCTCATATCTGCACAGTACAAAAAAAAAAAAAAAGAGCTCAAAGCCCTCATCATTTCTGAAGGGGTTCTAAACCAGAATGACTTCCATTCTCTCGAAAATGAAATATTGATTTGGAGAGTAAAACTGCCAGTCCCATTTCTATTTACCAGAACTAGTCAAGATTCGAGATTTTCAAATGTTGTTGTTCTCTTTGTTTCTTCTCTTTGAAATTTGTTTCTACACTGGGAACATGAAAGTGAACATGTGCTTTAAGGGCTTAAAAAGAAACACACCCTTTAAATGTTAATCATGTTTATAATTATTTAGCACCTGCTCAGATAAAGACAAGAATAGCGCCAAACAAAAAGTGTTGCTTATTTTCATTGATCTTAGGATCCTGGAGAAGAAGGTGGGATTTTAGAGGGGAGAAAAATAATTCCCTGAGAGTCTGACATGGAGAAACTATGAAAAACCCTGGAAGTTGCAAATCAAAACTATCCCAAGCCAGTGACTGTATTCTTTTTCTTTGATCACATGAAATCTCAATTCATGTTACAAATTACATCATGCCATGGAGTTCGTTTCTCTATCAATCCCAATCCACACCTGAGAGCCTTTGGTGACATCATGTTCTCAAGCAGATGTGCCTTGAAGAAAAATTTAAGGAAACAGAATGTAAGATGATTGCAGACCTGCAAGTCAGGATATAAAAAATAGATCCGTGACTATTCCAAAACAGATGTTTATGGTGAGAAAAACGGCCCATGCACTTCCATGGAAAGCGTAGCAGAAGGGAAAGAGGTAGAAGGAAATGTACATGTTATAAGAAGAGACAAAGAGAAGAATGGAAATAAAAGCAAAGGGAGGAGATGGCAGCGTCAACTTGTGTGCAGTGAGATACATCCTGCCTTTCAGGGAAGGCAGATGCACGTGTGTCCATGAGTAGTGCATGTCTTCGTGTGTGTGTGTGTGTGTGTGTGCGTGCGCACGCAGAGTAGGAGGGAGAGAGCTTGTGATCTGAAATTTGGATTCAAAACACCTGTATTTTGAACCCAGATTTAGCCTTCTCTGATGACGTGACCAAAGGTACCATAGGTAGATGTGTTTGTTAGGGCGGCCAAACCAACCGGGGATGGTATTTTCTTACAGCTCTGAAGGCTAGAAGTCCAAGATCAAAGTGTCATCAGATATGGCACATATACACAATGGAATACTACTCAGCTTTAAAAGGAGCAAAATTGTGGCATTTGCAGAGATGTGGACGGACCTAGAGATTGTCATGCAGGGTAAAGTAAGTCAGAAAGAGAAAAACAAACACCGTATTTTAACACTTACAGGTGCAACCTAGAAAAATGGTACAGATGAACTTATCTGCAGAGAGGAAATAGAGGCAGAGATGTAGAGAACAAACTATGGACCCCAAGAGGGGAAAGAGGGTGGGATGAATTGGGGGACTGGGATTGACATAGATACACTGATGCTGTGCTGTGCTTAGTCACTCAGTTGTGTCCAACTCTGTGTGACCCCATGGACTGTAGCCCACCAGGCTCTTCTGTCCATGGGGATTCTCCAGGCAAGAATACTGGAGTGGGTTCCCATGCCCTCCTCCAGGGGATCATCCCAACCCAGGGATGAAACCCAGGTCTCCCTCACGGCAGGAGGATTCTTTATTGTCTGAGCCACCAGGGAAGTCCAAGAATACTGGAGTGGGTAGCCTATCCCTTCTCCAGGGGATCTACCTGACCCAAGAATTGAACCGGGGGTCTCCTGCATTGCAGGCAGATTTTTTTACCAGCTGAGTTACCGGGGAAGGCCCTATATATATACTGCTGCCGCTACTGCTGCTAAGTAGCTTCAGTTGTGTCCAACTCTGCGCAACCCCATAGATGGCAGCCCACCAGGCTCCCCCGTCCCTGGGATTCTCCAGGCAGGAACACTGGAGTGGGTTGCCATTTCCTTCTCCAATGCATGAAAGTGAAAAGTGAAAGTGAAGTCACTCAGTCATGTCTGACTCTTCGCGACCGTGTGGACTGGAGCCGACAAGGCTCCTCAACTCATGGGATTTTCCAGGCAAGAGTACTGGGGTGGGGTGCCATTGCCTTCTCCATATGTATACACTACTATGTGTAAAATAGGTAACTAATGAGAACCTACTGTATAGCACAAGGAACCGTACTCAATTCTCTGTGGTGACCTAACTGGAAAGAAAACGCAAAAAAGAGGATATGTGTATGCACAAAGCTAATTCGCTTTGCCGTAGGGCAGAAACTAAAACTACATTGTAAAGCAGCTCAGCTCAGTTCAGTTCAGGTGCTCAGTTGTGTCCGACTCTTTGCGACCCCGTGAATCACAGCACGCTAAGCTTCCCTGTCCATCACCAACTCCCGGAGTTCACCCAAATTCATGTGCGTCGAGTCGGTGATGCCACCCAGCCATCTCATCCTCTGTTGTCCCCTTCTCCTCCTGCCCCCAATCCCTCCAAGCATCAGAGTCTTTTCCAGTGAATCAACTCTTCGCATGAGATGGCCAGAGTACTGGAGTTTCAGCTTCAGCATCACTCCTTCCAAAGAAATCCCAGGGCTGATCTCCTTCAGAATGGACTGGTTGGATCTCCTTGCAGTCCAAGGGACTCTCAAGAGTCTTCTCCAATACCACAGTTCAAAAGCATCAATTCTTCAGTGCTCAGCCTTCTTCACAGTCCAACTCTCACATCCATACATGACCACTGGAAAAATCATAGCCTTGACTAGACGGACTTTGTTGGCAAAGTAATGTCTCTGCTTTTTAAAATGCTACCTAGGTTGGTCATGACTTTCCTTCCAAGGGGTACAATGAAAGTGAAGTCGGTCAGTCGTGTCCGACTCTTTGCGAGTCCATAGGCCATAGCCTACCAGGTCCCTCCACCCATGGGATTTTCCAGGCAAGAATACTGGAGTGGGTTGCCATTTCCTTCTCCAGGAGATCTTCCTGACCCAGGGATTGAACCTAGGTCTCCCGCATTGTAGGCAGACACTTTACTGTCTGAGCCACGAGGGGAGTTCTCCAAAGGGTAAGCGTCTTCTAATTTCATGGCTGCAGTCACCATCTGCAGTGATTTTGGAGCCCCCCAAATAAAGTCTGACCCTGTTTCCACTGTTTCCCCATCTATTTCCCATGAAGTGATGGGACCCGATGCCACGATCTTAGTTTTCTGAATGTTGAGCTTTAAGCCAACTTTTTCACTTTCATCATGAGGCTTTTTAGTTCCTCTTCACTTCTGCCATAAGGGTGGTGTCATCTGCATATCTGAGGTTATTGATATTTCTCCCAGCAATCTTGATTCCAGCTTGTGTTTCTTCCAGTCCAGCGTTTCTCATGATGTACTCTGCATATAAGTTANGATTCTCCAGGCAAGAATACTGGAGTGGGTTCCCATGCCCTCCTCCAGGGGATCATCCCAACCCAGGGATGAAACCCAGGTCTCCCTCACGGCAGGAGGATTCTTTATTGTCTGAGCCACCAGGGAAGTCCAAGAATACTGGAGTGGGTAGCCTATCCCTTCTCCAGGGGATCTACCTGACCCAAGAATTGAACCGGGGGTCTCCTGCATTGCAGGCAGATTTTTTTACCAGCTGAGTTACCGGGGAAGGCCCTATATATATACTGCTGCCGCTACTGCTGCTAAGTAGCTTCAGTTGTGTCCAACTCTGCGCAACCCCATAGATGGCAGCCCACCAGGCTCCCCCGTCCCTGGGATTCTCCAGGCAGGAACACTGGAGTGGGTTGCCATTTCCTTCTCCAATGCATGAAAGTGAAAAGTGAAAGTGAAGTCACTCAGTCATGTCTGACTCTTCGCGACCGTGTGGACTGGAGCCGACAAGGCTCCTCAACTCATGGGATTTTCCAGGCAAGAGTACTGGGGTGGGGTGCCATTGCCTTCTCCATATGTATACACTACTATGTGTAAAATAGGTAACTAATGAGAACCTACTGTATAGCACAAGGAACCGTACTCAATTCTCTGTGGTGACCTAACTGGAAAGAAAACGCAAAAAAGAGGATATGTGTATGCACAAAGCTAATTCGCTTTGCCGTAGGGCAGAAACTAAAACTACATTGTAAAGCAGCTCAGCTCAGTTCAGTTCAGGTGCTCAGTTGTGTCCGACTCTTTGCGACCCCGTGAATCACAGCACGCTAAGCTTCCCTGTCCATCACCAACTCCCGGAGTTCACCCAAATTCATGTGCGTCGAGTCGGTGATGCCACCCAGCCATCTCATCCTCTGTTGTCCCCTTCTCCTCCTGCCCCCAATCCCTCCAAGCATCAGAGTCTTTTCCAGTGAATCAACTCTTCGCATGAGATGGCCAGAGTACTGGAGTTTCAGCTTCAGCATCACTCCTTCCAAAGAAATCCCAGGGCTGATCTCCTTCAGAATGGACTGGTTGGATCTCCTTGCAGTCCAAGGGACTCTCAAGAGTCTTCTCCAATACCACAGTTCAAAAGCATCAATTCTTCAGTGCTCAGCCTTCTTCACAGTCCAACTCTCACATCCATACATGACCACTGGAAAAATCATAGCCTTGACTAGACGGACTTTGTTGGCAAAGTAATGTCTCTGCTTTTTAAAATGCTACCTAGGTTGGTCATGACTTTCCTTCCAAGGGGTACAATGAAAGTGAAGTCGGTCAGTCGTGTCCGACTCTTTGCGAGTCCATAGGCCATAGCCTACCAGGTCCCTCCACCCATGGGATTTTCCAGGCAAGAATACTGGAGTGGGTTGCCATTTCCTTCTCCAGGAGATCTTCCTGACCCAGGGATTGAACCTAGGTCTCCCGCATTGTAGGCAGACACTTTACTGTCTGAGCCACGAGGGGAGTTCTCCAAAGGGTAAGCGTCTTCTAATTTCATGGCTGCAGTCACCATCTGCAGTGATTTTGGAGCCCCCCAAATAAAGTCTGACCCTGTTTCCACTGTTTCCCCATCTATTTCCCATGAAGTGATGGGACCCGATGCCACGATCTTAGTTTTCTGAATGTTGAGCTTTAAGCCAACTTTTTCACTTTCATCATGAGGCTTTTTAGTTCCTCTTCACTTCTGCCATAAGGGTGGTGTCATCTGCATATCTGAGGTTATTGATATTTCTCCCGGCAATCTTGATTCCAGCTTGTGTTTCTTCCAGTCCAGCATTTCTCATGATGTACTCTGCACATAAGTTAAATAAGCAGGGTAAAACAACTAAATCCCAATAAAAATCAAATTTTCAAAAAGTGTCATCAGAGTTGGTTTCTTTTGAGGTATTTAAATGATGATTATTCTTCTCCCTGTGTCTCCCTGTGTCGTCCCTCTGCACCTGTTTGTGTCCTAATTTCCTTTTATAAAGACACGAGTCATATTGGACTAGAGCCTACCCTAGTGACTTCATCTTAATTTAATTACCTCATTAAAGGCCATATCTCCAAATACAGTCACATTCTGAGGTACTGAGTGTTAAGATGTCCACATAACATTATGTAACCTTTCCAAGGTCTTTTTAAAAAAAATTAAAAGGATTATATTAAGGAGCGGGCTTCCCAGGTGGCACTAGTGGTGAAGAACCCGCCTGACACAAGATGGGGGTTCCGTCCCTGGGTCGGGAAGATCCTCTGGAGGAGGGCACAGTAACCCACTCCAGTATTCTTGCCTAGAGAATCCCATGGAAAGAGGAGCCTGGCAGGATACAGTCCATGGGGTTGCAGAGTCAGACATAACTGAAGCCACTTAGCAAACATAATAAGAAGTAACTCAAAATGCTACTGTAATGACAAAATGAAGTAATATACTTTAAAGGTCAAATGTTCAACAGCAAGAAAATGACTAGTTACATAAAGTTCAAATAATTGACTATCATGTGAAAAATTAGAAAAAAAAATTTAATCAAATAAGAGAATAGTTCTTATATTAAGGACTTTAAAAAGCACAATTCTTGGACTTTCCTGGTGGCGCAGTGCATAAGAATCCACCTGCCAATACGGGGATCACGAGTTTGATCCCTGGTCCAGGAAGATTCTATATGCCACAGAGCAACTAAGCTTGTGGGCCACAGCTTCTGAGCCTGCACTCTAAAGCCCAGGAGCCACAACTACGGAGGCTGCGTGCCATACCTACTGAAGTCTGTGTACCTGGAGCAGTGCACTGGACCAAAAGAAGCCATGAGAATAAGAAGCTTTATTGCCTTGTTATGCAACAAAGAGTAGCCTTCCCTCACTGCAACCAGAGAAAGCCCACTTGCAGCAACAAAGACCTAGTGCAACCAAAATATAAGTTCATTAAAAAACACGATTCTCCTTAATATGTGTGTGAACATACTTAAATATATTTAGTTTATAACCAAAAAAAATTTTGTTGAAGGACAACATGCTGTTCTGGCTAACTTTGAGGGGTGAAATTATTCAGAGACAATCTTTGTGTGCTTTTTTTTTTATTATTAATCTGGATTTTCTAAGTCAACTACAATGCGCGTGCGTGCATGCTAAGTGGCTTCAGTTATGTCCGACTCTTTGCGACCCCGTGGACTGTAGCCTGCCAAGCTCCTCTGTCCATGGGATTCTCTATGCAGGGATACAGGAGTGGGTTGCCATACCCTCCTCCAGGGCTACAGTGTGCATACATTTATTTAATTTTATTTTGCAACAGGATAAGACTTGACTTTAATTTTAAAAGTCAAATATACTATAAGGTTCCAGTCTTCTTCATTCTCAGCTCCGGCTACATGAGTGACTAATTTCAACTCTTTCGCCTGTGTCTTTTGATATTTATCTCCATGTTTCTAAGACAGGTTTAAACTTTTTTCTCTTGATACCCCCAGTTTTGTTTCTATTGATTTTCTGCTATGGGCAATGAGGAATTAGGTCTCTTACATTTACAACTTCTAATTCTCCAAACATTGCCTATCTCCTATAATCCTAATCTAGTTTTATTACATTGTTATTAATTAAATATCCAGGGTTCACATTTTATGACCAATAAAACTAACCTTTTTTCTCAGTTCTAAAAATTCGTTGACATCTGTCATCAATTGTCTTCACCTTTACCCAAAGCAGCTTTTAAGATGGAAAAGGAAAAGCTTGTATCTGAATTACAACCATTCTTGAAAAAACTAAGCTTGAGGGTAATTTAGCATATAATTTACTGACATATGTAAATATATACATTTTGTAGTATAACTATACACATCCATGCTTAAATCTTGGCTTTGTCATTTGCTAGCTGAGTGACTTTGGAAAAGATACTTAAACTTTCTGATGCTCAGTTTTTGTTTTTTTGTTTTTGTTTTTTTCATTTGATAAATAGTTACAACACTAGCTGTCCTGCATGATTGGAGTTTGAAATGAAAACTATGTATTTAAAATGACTGTAGTGTGTTAAGAATGTACGAATGGCTCAAACCAGATAATCAGTATATGGTTGATTTTATTAACAGTCATGTCCAATTTTTTGCAACCCCATAGACTGTAGCTCGCCAGGCTCCTCTGTCCATGGAATTCTCTAGGCAAGAATAGCCATTTTGCTGGCATGTGGCTAGTCAATCCCTTCTTCCGGGGATCTTCCCAACCCAGGGATGGAACCCGGGTTTCTCTCATTGCAGGCAGATTCTTTACCATGTGAGCCACCAGGGAAGACCATAATTTAAGTTACTTTGTATAAAAATATGATGTAAAAATCTATACTATCATGTTTCAAGTCAAACAATACAAAAGGAGATCAGGAAACCACTAAGAAATTCTTCTGCCTATTTCCTGGTGGCTATAAGACTTAATTTGTCAAGTGAAACTGAACATTTAATTTTAAAGTGTAGGTAATTTGGAGGTATAAATAGCTAGCATTGCCCCTAGTATAGTCCAGATGGTCTTATCAGGTCTTATCAAGTTTCTTGTACATTAAGAAACTGAGTTTAATGAGGCAACAGTACCCTGAGGCAGGCTTGCAATAAACTCAACAAACATAATGTCAGCCTTCCACCCAGTCTCCTCCCCTCTTGTGGCGAAGAAAGGAATCTTGACTCCAGAGCCTCACCTATCCTCAGCAGAGAGAGAAGTGCCCCTTGGAAGGGCTGTTGTAAAAATGCTTTCAAGACCAAATGCCTTAATGACACAGAGAGACTTGGGTATCTTTTTCTTTCCATTTGAGGACAAAATATCCAACAAAGAGTCTTTCCTCCCTTGTGAACGGAAATAAAGAGTAGAGGGTTGTGGGCAGATGGAGAGACAGGCTTGGCAGTGGGCAGAGGAGAAGTTTTGTGAGAAAGGAAGAAGAGAAGGAAGGGATAGAGGGAGGTAAGGTGGGTAAGGAAATGCCTCTCTTGAGTCTCAATGTCTGGTCCATCTCCCTCAAGGATGGATGCCTCGTCCCTCTCACAGTGCCCCTCCCACCAGAACAAGCAAGGAGGTCCTTCCTTCCTCCAAGTTCTATTAGAGGTCCAAAAAAGTCCACTATACTCAGCAGGAAATTATTCTTTTAACTCTGACACAATTAGCCTTGTCTATTCGACTAGACTCTGCACTCCTTAAGGGCATTTGTCTTTGCACCAACAATACTTACACTAGCACAGAGTAGGCACTCAATAAACAAATAATTTCCTATTAAAACATTGTAGGGCCCACATGCTCTTTTTCTTCCCATAAAGTTCATTATCTTGGGCTGGAAAAAATTAGCTTAAATGTTAATAATAAAATTTTTTATTTGGTCCTACATAATAAAAAATAGAGCTCATGTTCCATAAAATATTAGGATCTTCTGCTGATGAATAGATGTCTGCTGGTGGATAGAGAGATGTCCTTAGCTGAGATTGACTTTTTGAAGCATTGACAGCAATTCCGACCCTTAGGGAGGCAGGTGAATTCAGGAGTATGGCTATTGTGGAATGTCATTCAGGAAGTCATTGAACTCTTATAAATAATGAAAACATTGACCAAAATAAAAATTAAGATACCTCTTTGAGTTCCAGAGTGCTGATGAAATAGAAAGCAAATGGCAATAAAGCAAAATTTACTTTTGCTTGTTACTCCTTTAAGGAGAGGAGAGACTGAAAGTATTGTTAAATAAGTAAATGTTGACTTGGAAAGTTTTGTTTTAGAAAAGAATTGTTAGGTCGTTCTCTAAAAGTCTGAGTCTGTTTTGTAAATAAGTTCATTTGTATTATTTTTTTAAGATTTTGCATATAAGTAACATCATACGGCATTTGTCTTTCTCTGCCTGACTTACTTCACTTAGTGTGATCATCTCCAGGTCCATCTTTGTTGCTTCTTATGGCATTATTTCACTTTTTTTAGCAGCCAAGTTATATTCCGTGCACCACATCTTCCTCATCCACTCCCCAGTTGATGGACATTTAGGTTGCTTCAATGTATTGGCTGTTGTGAACAGGGCTGCAGTGAACACTGGGATCAGTTCAGTTCAGTTCAGTCGCTCAGTTGTGTCCGACTCTTTGCGACCCCATGAATCGCAGCACGCCAGGCCTCTCTGTCCATCACCAACTCCCGGAGTTCACTCAGACTCACGTCCATCGAGTCCATGATGCCATCCAGCCATCTCATCCTCGGTCGTCCCCTTCTCCTCCTGCCCCCAATCCCTCCCAGCATCAGAGTCTTTTCCAATGAGTCAACTCTTCCCATGAGGTGACTCATTGGAAAAGAACACTGGGATGCATGGATGTTTTTAGCACTATGCTTCCCAGAACATAACTCTGTCTCTCTTTGCTCTGTTCATCTCTGTCTCTCTCTCTCTTTCCCATACACACACACACACACACACACACACACACACACACACACACACATCTTCTACAAAGAAATTAACTCTCCATGGAAGATTTTGGGGGCAGAATAGAATGCATTTTGCTCAGACCAACAAAACCAACAAGGGTCAATCAACAGGCTCTGGATCTGCTGTCTCACTAAGTCCTTCATGTAGATAAATGCTAGAAAAACATTCTCCAGGTAAAGATTTTGCCTTGGTGGCTATAAACTGTGACCCTCACCAAACTAGTCGTCACATACCAGTGAGCACTAGGTGAAAGAAATAGCATATTCAAAGAGGAGAACTAAAATATTACAGTTGAAGGAACTTTGAAGATACTCTCATTCAGTCACCATGATGAAGTGATGAAAAAACTAAGGTCTTGCAGATGAAACGAGACCAGAACTTAGGTCTTCTTACCCTGAGGGACACTGCTCTTTCTCAGTACGCCATGCTTTCTTTCTCCTGAATTCAATGAAATCAGGAACTACGTTTTATTGAGAAAGCTGAGTTAGGAAGAACACATCTATATGAAAATTCTCGTCCTCTGATACCGGTACCCTGTGATTTCCCTGGATGGAGCTCGTTTCTCTTTTCCCATCTTCCCAACCCAGTGATTATAACTTTTTTTCTCTGAAAGGCTGTGATGCCTGTGAACACTCACCTGCAGGGACTTCAGAATTCAGAACAAAATTCTTGTTGAACAGGAAAGGAGATCGAGGGAACATTGCCTCTTCGTGTGGAGAAATTTTATGGCATTTCTCCCAAGTGTGTAGTATGTGTGTGGTTGTATTTTATGGAATTTTTATGAGAGCACTCCATTTCAGTTCTCCTAGTCCTTTTATAGTGGGCCTGTTCCTATTATTTTTCTGTAACTGAGATTTTATTTTTAAATATGAAGTTGTGATTATGAGAAACGGTTCTTTATTCCCAGAGCTGCACTCATGTATACATAACTTCTGACTTATGTGGAAGCAACTCCCACATCAGAGCTTCAGTCCTGGGCCCATAATTTGCAAGCATCAAATGGAGCCTCATATTGCAATGCAAATTATAGTACCCAGGGATCTGCAGTATAATCACCCAGTTACAAGGAAGGTAAAGAGGAGAGGAAATTACCATAATGGGCCACAGAATCTACACATGATGGTGCTCAGAGGCCTAGATGGCAGATTTCACCACCATTCGAAAGATATGCTTGTTTTCCTCTGAAAATGTGTTCTCCTTGGTAGAAAGATGCTGTTGACTCTATCTTGGAGAAACTTGATCTTCAGCTTTTTTTTGGTAGTGATGGATTGAGCTGAATTATTCATATTCTCTCATCTGAACTGTGAAATGGCCAACTAGGAGTGGAAATCATTTTAGAAGCTAAACTTCAATGGATGAGTAAGTTGAAATATGGAAACATGGAATGTGAGAGAGAAGAGCATTCTATTAATAAGAGGAGGAAAAAGGATAGGCAAACCTGTAGAGACAGAAAGACCAGTCTGGATGAATGAATAAATAAAATGTGGTACATACATACAGTAGAATGTTACTCAGCCATAAAAAGGAATGAAATTGAGTCATTTGTAGTGATGTGGATGAACCCTGAATCTGTCATAGAGAGTGAAGTAAGTCAGAAAAACAAATCTTGTATATTAACACATATGTATGGAATCTAGACAAATGATACTGATGAACCTATTTATAGAGCAGGAATAGAGACGCAGGCGTAGAGAATGGACTTGCGGTCACAGCAGGGGAAGAAGACGGGGCAAGAATTGGGAGATTAGGATTGACATATATACACTACTATGTGTAAAATAGCTACTGGGAACCTGCTGTAGAGCACAGGGAGCCCAGCTTGGTACTCTGTGATGACCTACATGGGTGGGACGGGGTGGAGGGGATGGGAGGGAAGTATATGTGAGGAGGGAGGAGGTGTATGCTTATAGCTTATTCACATTGTCATACAGCAGAAACTGACACATCATGGTAAAGCAACCATATGCCAGTCAAAATTTTTTTTAAAAAAGAAAGATTTGTCTGAGGACTAGCACAGTCTCACTGGGCTACAGTGTGGGAGGAGACATTTCAGCACACAGCCACTTGAACTGAAGCACTCGTTACCCAGTGAAGCTTAGAGCCTGGACCCCTGAACCCCGATAAGGGGTTCATCTGAGCGGAAACTTTCTCTGATATCCTAAACATCTAACCTTGAGTCAGGATTCCAGAAAGCCCTCTCTGTCAGGAATTAAAGAGACCTAGAACTCTTCCATTTTGACTCCCAGGATCTCCCCAATTGGGAGCAATCACAATTTCTGCTAGGATGATACCTAATAGAATATTGAACATAGGTGACTCTTCCTCACATCACTTAGAAACTAGCCAAGAATAATCAAATATTTCTTATAAGAAATATTTATTATTAAGTTCATTAAATTCTTTTTTTCCAATTAAACATGGAGATATAAAAATAAATAAGACACACTCCCTTCAAACCTCCTCTTCTTGGAAGTGCTGGAGATGGCAGTCAGATATGCGGTTTTAAGGAACTATGGAAATACAAATGCTAGGGGAATGTGAATGAATCATGGGAGCCGGAAGAAGGGTAGTGACCCCACCCAGGTGGATGCAAGTCAGTGATGGAACGTCCACAGTGAATCATACGGGTAAATAGTATTTGACCAAGAAAATGCGGGCTGGAGTGCGAAAGAAACACGGGGGAGGGTATTCCAAGAAGGAGGGATGGCAGCAGAATAGCAGAGGCTATAAGGGCAGGATGTGGGTGGTGAGCTTCAGGCAGACTGGAGTTGCTAGAACATCAGGCACTAAGCAGGATGGAGTGTTTCGTGTGGCTGCTGTGACACATCGCCACAAACACAGGGGCTTAAAACCACGTAGACGTGTTCTCTTTACAGCTTTGGAGGTCAGAAGTCCACAGTCAGTATCACAGGGCTAATGTCTAGATGTTGGCAGGGCTGATCCGTTCCAGATGCTCTAAGAGAAAACCTGCTTCCTCGTCTTTTTCATCTTCTGTGCTGGTCTGCATTCCTTGGCTTGTGGCTCCACCTTCACCCACCTCAGACTGAATGATCCCAGTCTCTGCGTTTGTCATCATGTTACCTTTTCCTGGGATTCTTCTCTCCCAGTCCCTGCTTCCTCACTGACCTTCTCACCTCCCCGTGTGAGGACCACTGTGAGTAGATTAGGTCCACCCAGATAATTTTAGGACAATCTCCCCATTTCAAGATGCAATGTAATCACAGCTGCAAAGTCCCTTTATGTAAGGTAATGCTGACAGTTTCCAGGCATTAGGATGTGAACATACTTGGGAGGCTATGATTCAGTCTATCCCACAGGGAAAGGTGGTAAATGAGATTTAGGAACCAAATGGGAATCCAGAGAAGGAGGGTGTTGTAAGCTACATGAGAAGCTTGACTATAATCCCGTAGTTGGCGAGGAGTCATAAGCAGGGCGGACACGACACAGTGTAAAACCTGGACTGTGGGGGACTCACTGGAAGTGGAAAAACTACCAGGGAAGCTACAGTGAGAGTTAAAGAGAAACACCACTTATGCCTAAATACTAGACAAAGTACTTCCCATTCCCACATAATCCTATGGGGGAAAAAAAAAGATAAATGGACTCTGTGTTCGAATTTTCATAAATCCTTATTAGGGAGTTCTTTCAATTACTTTAGTTGGAAAAACAAACCAGTACTTGATGATATGATTAATGATCAAACTGGGACAATTTTGAGATGGCCCCTTTGAAAGTTACACAGGGATAACAGGACTGTCCTCAGCCAAACTGGACATATGGTAGCCCTATGTTTGGAGAAGCCACATTGGCCTGAAATGGTTTGAATCAATGCTGGTCCAGGGTGTTAGAGAAGTCTCCTGACTTATTCCGTCAGAAAAAGGCAAAGGCAATTAATCAAACTGTAGTAATAGTCATTTTTCCTGGGATTATGATCTCACAATCACAAGTATTACATGGTGTTATAAACAAGGGTTTGAAAGATTGCTTCTAAATGAGTATATTAAGTGATTACATACTGAAGACTACAATGCACAGTTGGAAAAAAACCTGCTGTTTGATGGGTTCTTGTGACTTTAGGAAATGTTTCCAGAGACAGGATCACATTTGGATTCTAAAAGTGCTATGTCTCAAACACCACAGAATTGACCATGATATGCTCTAGAAAACCATATTATTTCTACAGGTGGCTCTAGCCATGGAAGAAATCCTGATGTCAAAATTGCACATGAGAAGTTTGAATAAAACTCCTTCAGGAAATATGAGTGAGGATGTTAATTTCTAAATTAATATCTAATATCTTGAGTACTATTTTAAATATGTATATGTAGTTAAATTAATAATTTAAACATAGACATTTGACTATTGATTCAATTTGTCACCTCAAAAAAAAAAAAAAAGATTGAGTTTGAGATAAGGTTAAGGTCCAACTGAAAAAGCCAGGGGGCTCTATTTGAAATGCTGGTGCCTTCTATTCTGACATATGCAGTATTTTGAAAGTAAACCTATAGCATTTGATAGGTAGGATGCTGGGTGAAAGAGAAGGGTAGTCAGTTGGTAGGAGGTGGTATCACCAACTGAACTCATCTATAGCAGAGACATATGCTTACAGGGGCAGGATGCATGTTGATATTGGAGAGGCTAAATGACCGTAGAATTTTGTATTTGTGGAAGTTAATGAAATTGACCCAGAATGTGTGGCACAGTACAATCAGGTGGCCTTGGGATTTCTAATAGGGACTCCTGGACTTTCCAGGTGGCGCTAGTGGTAAAGAACCCGCCTGCCAATGCAAGACATCAGATATGCAGGTTTGAGCCCTGGGTTGGAAAGATCCCCTGGAGGAGGGCATGGCAACCCACTCTAGTATTCTTGACTGGCGAATCCCATGGACAGAAGCGCCTGGAAGGCTACAATCTATAGGACTCCTGAAGACATGAGCTAAGACTACACTGTAGTCAAACCTGGTATAACCAACACAGGGAGCCGGTAGGCTGGGGCAGGGTGAGGCCAAAAGGAGTCAGAGGCCAATCTGTAGGGTTGAGGCTGACTCAGGGACATATGGACTGTGTTTCTTGGCTCTCAAAACTGAAGTGTGAAGAAAGAAAGGAGAGGCAAACACACACACAAATGAAAGACAGAGAGCACGTTTAACTATTGTCACAGACAGAAATGTCTGTCCTCCCAAAATTCATATGCTGAAGCCCTAACTCCTAGGGCAATGGCATTAGGAAGTGGGGTGTTGGGAAGGTGATGAGGTTTAAATGAGTTCATGAGGTTTAAATGAGTTCATGGGGGTGGAGCCCCTATGATGGGATGGGTATTCTTATAAGAGGTCTCACCAGAGCCTCCTCTCTCTGCCATGAGAGAATATAATGAGAAAGCAGGTGCATGCTACGTCGCTTCAGTTGCATCCTACTCTTTGCGACCCTATGGACTGCAGGCTGCCAGGCTCCTCTGTCCATGTGATTTTCCAGGCAATGATACTGGAGTGGGTTACCATGCCCTTCTCGAGGGGATCTTCCTGACCCAGGGATCGATCCAGCATCTCTCACGTCTCCTGCATTGGTAGGCAGGTTCTTCACCACTAGCTAAGCCCTGGAGAGAAGGCAAAGGTGGCCAATTGCAAGCCAGAAACAAAGCCTCACCAAGAAACGAATCCGCCAGCACCTCAACCTCGGACTTTCCAACCTCCAGAATCCTGAGAAACAGATATGTTATCTCAGCCGCCCAGTCGATGGTATTTTATTATAGCAGCCAGGACCGACTAAGATGATTATGACTCAGGAATTAGCTGCCTCGAGGGATTGTCTTTCTGCCTTTTCAGTGTGTTGGGGCATCCTGGGTGCTAAAGAATGGAGACAGGAACCTGGGGTTTCCAGGAGCAAATATAAGTCTACCTCCCATAGTCTCAGCCCTCCACCATCTCTGAGGTTCATTGTGATCAAAATTGAGCATCAGGACCCCAACAGCTCCCCACTACCCAGAGTTAGGGGAGAATCCACTTCTTACTCTGATGGCTGATCAGAACCAAGACCTGGTTATGGAATGACTCTCGCTGAGCCTTGCCCTGAATTCACTGTCCCTCCAGAAAAGCACAAGCCTCCTCTCTTTCCACAAACATCTGTTCTGTGGGGCCTCCAAGTGGGAGGGTGGGCGCGAGTGGCTGCCTGGCTCCGAAAGTGCCCATTATGAGCAGCAGATCATCTTGCATTGCATTAAGCATGTGATTACAGCCAGATGCTGCGGTGATGGGCATACAACAACTCCCTATAATAACCATAATTAGGATCCTGGTGTTTCTTTAGCTCCACGTACTCTGAACTTCTTAAGTCAGAAGAAATTTGAAAGAATTGCTTATTAGAAGCTGCAATCAAATTGGAGAAGGAGAACTTTATAAAGGGGGGAAATTCCTCCCTGACATTTGGGCCTACACACAGCATTGCCCTGACGGTGGTTCTGGAGCCCAGAGTGAGCCAGCTCTGGCTCCACAAGCCTACTCTCCTTTCTCTGCTCCCCTGCGCTTTGCTCTGCCTGGTTCTTTCTCAGCTGCTGCTGGCTGGTGAGGAAAACAAGCACCTGCCTGCCCGTCAGCACCCATGTCCCCTGCTGTGGGGGCTTGCCGAGAGGCCCCCTCCGCTGCCCACCAGGGTGAGATTCTTGGAATACCCGGGGAGAGGGGGTCGTTGACGCTAAAATTGGCCATTTGCTGTGATGACTAACGGCCACCTGGGCCTGCCATTCTCGTGGACTCGTCTATTTGCGGAACACGAGCTGTTTGGGAGATATTTGTGCACGCGCAGAGTCTTTACTTATAGGAGCACCCTGACAAGAGGTGGAAATCCAGTCCGTGAAGAAACACATTGTCTTCGTTTTCTAGGGCTGCCATGAAAATGCCACACACCGGGTGGCTTCCACAGCAGACATTTCTTGTCTCTCAATTCCAGAGGCTAAAAGCCCAAGACCAAGGTTTCTGCAGGAGCAGTTCCCTCTCACGGCTGTGAGGGAGGGATTGGCTCCAGGCCACCTTGCTTGGCTTGCAGGTGAACGTCTTCTCCCTGGATGGTCTTCACATTATTTTCCCTCTACATGCGTGTCCTTCTTGTGCGGTTTTGTTTTTAAGGACACCAGCCAGATTGGATCAGGGCCTCACTCTTCACCAGTCTGCTCAATCAGCTGTGTCTGACTCTTGCGACCCCACGGAGGAGGGGTAACCCACCAGGCTCCTCTGTCCATGGAATTTTTTAGGCAAGAATACTGGAGTGGGCTGCCATTTCCTCCTCCGGGACCGAGGGATCAAACCCAAGTCTCTTGCAGTTCCTACATTGGTCAGCGTGTTCTTGGCAAGTCCCACCCTTCACCAGTATGACCTCGTTTTAATTAATTATATCTGCAAGTAAGGTCACATTCTGAGGAGCTGGAGGTTAGAACACCAGCACCTGGTTGAACTGGGGGGATTTCCCTGGTGGCCCAGCGGTTAAGACTTTGCCTTCTAATGCAAGGGGTGTGGGTTTGATCCCTGGTCAGGGAGCTAAAGTCCTACATGCCTCACAGCCAAAAACCCAAAACATAAAACAATATTGTAACAAATTCAATAAAGATTGTTAAAATGGTTCACATCAAAAAAAAATTTTTTTTAATGTGAATTTCGGGGAGGACACAATTCAACTCATAACATGTATCATGAGCCTCACCATGTGCCCAGCACTGTGCTGAATTCAGGGGACACACCTGAACAAGAAAGGCAATTTCTATCCTCCAAGAACTTGGTGGGAAAACAGATTAAAGGAAAAAATTTACACAGTAGACAAAGTGATCAGCATTGCAATAGGGCCCTAGGAGAGGCTGTGGGAAATCACAGGAGGAGCCCCAGCCTGGCTTTGAAGACTGGGGAAAGCCACTCCCCGAGGAGAAGCTGAGGCTGAGTCTGGAGGATGATAGCAGTTTGCCAGGGGAAGGCGGGGCAGAGCAGAGAGGTGTGCCAGGTGGAGGTGATTAAAGAGCCGATGCCCAGGGAAACTTCCCTGGTGGTCCAGTGGCTAAGACTCCCAATGCAGGGGTTCAATCCCTGGTCAAGGAACTAGATCTCACATGCTGCAACTTAAGACCCAGTACAGCTAAATGAATAAACAAAAACAAATAAATATTTTTTAAAAAACAGAGCCAAAGCCCAGACGGGAGAAGGACTGTGGCCTGCAGAGAGAACTGAAAGAAACTCAGCAGGGTTGAAGTATAGCATGTGAGGGTGCATCTTGGGGGTTAAAGGGAAGAGGAAAAGGAGGACTGAGATGATGCTGGAAGCGAAATGATATGGGACCTTGCAAGCCCACGGAGGATACTTGGATATTGACCTGAGGGGATCTGGGAGTCAGTGAAGCCATTTAGGGAACGAGACAATCAGCCTTAAGATTAAAAAAAAAAAAAAAAAAACACTAGCCATGGTCTGGCAAGGAAGAGAGCAGGAAAGGAAACCACTTAACAGAGAGGTTTCTGTGGTCCAGGAGACAGGTGACCATAGCTCAAATGAGGATAGTGACAGGAGATGGAGCCCACAGGATTTTGATGCTCACCTGTCCTTCGCATCCCAACCTGGGCTCTTCAGATCTCACAACGCCACCACCCTCTCCCACTTGCCATTTCACTTGTTTGTGTGAAGGCTTGATACCAACGTCTCCCCCATTATTTTATTTTGCAAACACTTACGTGGTATTGACCATGTACCAGCACTGAATACATTAGAAATTATAATACATTTAGCTGTCAAAGCAACCATGAAGCAGATGTTATTATGGTCCCCATTTTACACAGGGAGACAGAAGGACCTTGCCCAAGGTCAGTCACACAGCTAATGGTGGCATTGCCAGCCCATGACCTCTGGCTTCAGGCTCTGCACTCTTTCATTTATTTTTTATATTTTTAAATTTTAATTGGCGGCTAATTACTTTACAATATTGTAGTGGTTTTTGCCATACATTCACATGAATCAGCCATGGGTGTACATGTGTTCCCCATCCTGACCCTCCCTCCCACCTCCCTCCCCATCCCATCCCTCAGGGTTATCCCAGTGCACTAGCCCTGAGCACTCTGCCTTCTGCATCGAACCTGGACTGGTGATCTATTTCACATATGAT
The DNA here is from genome assembly GCA_006410675.1 of Oreotragus oreotragus. NCBI lineage: Eukaryota > Metazoa > Chordata > Mammalia > Artiodactyla > Bovidae > Oreotragus > Oreotragus oreotragus. The sequence continues at coordinate 84,569 of SJYX01021596.1, forward strand.
AATATACATGTTTCAATGCTATTATCTCAGATCATCCCACCCTCACCTTCTCCCACAAAGTCCAACAGTCTGTTATTTACATCTGTGTCTCTTTTGCTGTCTT
>SJYX01021597.1:0-14132 GCA_006410675.1 Oreotragus oreotragus
CACACACACACACACGTAAAGAGACCACTAAACATTATAGGAACGGTGAATAAGGAGCAAGCCCTAGTCTTTGGGTGTTTTATCTCAATAGTATACCCCACCCCCAAGTTTGTGATCCAGACCTTAGTGGAGGTCACAGCTGTGGTCCCTTACATAGCAGAGAAGCCATTAAACTGCTATCTGGGTAACCCTGAGTATGCCTTCTAGGGTTCCAGAGAAAGCTCCATGGGTGGTGACTCCCGAGACGCTGCAAAACCAAGTCAAAGGAGTTGCCCATAAGGTGACCAATCTTGTTGTGATTTATTTGAGAATGTCCCATATTCCATGAGTCTCCTCATTCTTGAGTAAATCATTGTGGATGGTCACTGAGTTTCTGGGAAAACTTTCTGACCATAAGTTGTTGTTGGTCCCTATGCATTACAGGGGCTGAGCACTGGAGAAACGGCATGCATTTGCAGAGACTGGTGCTGGCGGAGCTGTCCATGCAGGCACTGGGCACTGTGGGAGCCATGTACTGCAGGAGCAGAAGGCTGGAGAAGCTGCTGATGTTGCAGGAGCCAGGCACCAGAGTATGCATACTTTAGGAGCCCACCTAACGTCCACAGCAGAACAGTAAGCTAATCCCCGCCCTCGTGCCATGTCTCTCCAGTACTCTCTACTGACAAAGTTCAAGATCCAGCCAACTTGCAAAGAAAAAAGTATTTAAATGGTGTAGTGAAGTCGCTCAGTCGTGTCCAACTCTTTGCGACCCCATGGACTGTAGCCTAGCAGGCTCCTCAATCCATGGGATTCTCCAGGCAAGAATACTGGAGTGGGTTGCCATTTCCTTCTCCAGGGTATCTTCCCAATCCAGGGAATGAACCTGGGTCTCCTGCATTGCAGGCAGACACTTTAACCTCTGAGCCACCAGGGAAGCGAGCAGTTGTTATATCATAAGTAGGATGAGTATAATTGAAACTGAGAGGCATTAAACTCATTACCAGCACATCATAAATGTTATTTTTGAGTCAAAATGCTTAGTCTAATTCTGAAGGTGCTATCTAATAAGTTATAGGTTCTATGACTAGCATCCTAGATTGTGAGTTTACTCAAGAATTTTTTTTCTTTCCTGCCTTTATTTATTGCATTCTACATTTAAAAAAATTTTTAAAAACTGTTATTGATGTATAATTGAAACACACCATTATATCAGATTCTGGAAAACAGCAAAATGATTTGATATTTGTATATACTGCAAAATTGTCACCACAAAAATTCTAATTAGCATCCCTTACTAGACATAGTTGCAATTTTTTTCCTGTTGTGATATGTGAACTCTTAAGATCGATTCTCTTAGCAACTATGACATACAGTATTATTAATTTTAATTGTCATACTGTGCATTATATTACAAGATTTTCTTATTTTATAACTAAAATTTTGTATCTTTTGATCCCCTTTACCCATTTGATCCATGACCACTCTTCCTCCAATAACCACCAATCGGTTCTCTACATTTATGGCCTTATTTTTGACTTCCATACACAACCTAGATCATGTGCATTTATCTTCTTCTACCCGACTTATTTCACTTAGCATAATGCCATCTATGGTATAAAAAATGGCAAGATTTCTTTCTTTTTTAAATGACAATAGTATATAATACATATTATTTATTACATGTAAAATTTATCCATCCATTGATGGATTTTTAAACTGCTTCCATATCTTGGTTATCATAAGCATTGTTACAGTGAATATGAGGTTGCCTATATATATTTTTTTGAGTTAGTTTTTTCATTTTTCTTTAGATCTTTAGATAAATACCCAGAAGTGGAATTGCCAGGTTTTATATATGTGTATATAGGTATATGGACTTCCCTGGTAGCTCCAATAGTAAAGAATCTGCCTGCAACGCAGGAGACTTGGGTTCAATGCCTGGGTTGGGAAGATCTCCTGGAGGAGAGCATGTCTTAACCCCAGAGAGAAACACCTGAGTGGAAACATTTATTAGTATGATTTATATTTTACTTGTCATGGAATAAAGAGAATTTTATTTTATTTCTAATCAAGATCCAGCACTATCAATATTTTATTTAACAGCTTTTCTTCGCCTGTCTTAATATTTCAGTTAATTATTTCAGACAAGTCGTAGTTAATTACCTACTCTTTAAATTATTTTTATCTTCTTGGTTATTGCTGTCTCTGACCACAACCAAAATAAATTCTCATACCATGATGTAGAATATAGGTCAGAATTTTAGTTCATGTATTATATTCTTAGTTTCTGTTTCTAAGTAAGATACAGCATCTTATAAGGGTACAATTATCCCATCAACTAAAAAAAAAAAAAAAAACTAGTTGAAACCCAATTCATCAGTTCTTGATGGCGTCAGAGACCTGCTGAATAAACAGCTAGAGGTGAGAGGGAATGAGGAAAGAAGAGGAGAAGGGTGAGGAGATCAGCAGCATTTTCCAGAAGGCATTTTGTGATTCTGGATGCAGGACTGGAAACCACCCAGCTGGGAAATATTGCTGGGGGATTAAGAAACCAGCAGAGATATTGCAATCTTAAAGCACTTGCGTGATACAACTGGAGAGCTGAGAGGTCTTCAGCATTAAGTTCCCTACCCTAACATGGTTATATGTAAATTCTGAAGCTTCACAGAGTGGAAACAAAAAAGAAACCTACTTAAAAAAAAAAAAAAAGAAGAAGAAGAACTAAAATTAATCTATGTTAGAAGCTAGGACTGTAGTTATCCTTGGAGGTGAGGGAGTTTCAAGGGGGCTTGCACATGTCTGGTAAGGTTCTGTTTCTTGAACTGGGTGGTTTTTGCAAGCTTTATTCACTATGTGAAAATTTATTAAGCTATATGCTTATTATTTGTGTAAGTTTCTATAGTATATTTCATGTATATATGTACATGATGAGATACATATACAAGAAGTAAGTTTCATGCATAAATATAGAGATACACAAGTATGTTAGATACATATTCATACATAAATGTTTTAGATACATATTCATTTGTATGCACATATACAGATTATGCATTTCTTCCATTATTCTTTCATGTCAGTAAAAGTGTTTCCTCTTAATGTTAAAAATTCTTAAGTATGGAGAATTCAAAATGTGTCTGTAAATTCATATATTGACTTAAAGAAGCCAATCATGGAAATTTCCTACTAGTCCAGTGGTTCAGACTCTGTGCTTCCAGTGCAGGGGACATGGATTTGATCCCTGGTCAAGGAATAAAGATCCCACATGCTGAATGGCAAAAAAATAAAAATTAAAAAAATAAAGAATCCAGTCACAAAAAAATGTGTATTATATATGATCTTATTTGCACGACTTTTTCCCTCCAACCAGGTTTATTAAAGATAACAAAATTCTCTATATATGCTGACTTACACATGTTGCTTCAAACGTGATACTTTCCTTAACTACTATTTTGATAAGTCAACCCATAGAGTTTCAAAAGGCAGTCCACTATAAAATTAATAAAAAAATACTCAATGCATATTACACGAATGGTCTAATTATTAGAACTCCTATTGTATAAGTCCTGGAAAATGCAAATGAATGTAAAGAGACAAAAAGCAGATCAGCTGAGAGGAAGGTAGGAGGGTTGCAGTCTTGGCTCCAAGACGACAGACTCTTGCTTTTCTTACAGTATCTTTAAAGGCTTCTTTGAATAAACGATGCTTAATTTGCTGTATTACCTAAGGACCATTTCCAGAGGCTTCAAATTGTTTTTTCCTCTCTAAGTAATTTTCACCTCTTTCACTGGAATGTGGCTATGCATAGCTCCTCATGCTATCAGGCCAAAAATTCGATTTTGGGGGAGTGGGTTAAATATTATTTTAGCAAAATTGGTTGACTTTTTGTAAACAATAAAAGCTCTTAACAGATTGCTAGGGTATTTTCAGATAATTTTCACCAAGAAAGCTGTATTGATTTCTTCTCCAGTACCCAATATATCCACATTGAAGAAACAATTTAATTCATTTACTAGAATTTTAGCTGCTATTTTCTTTTCTTTTATTTTTTCACTTTTCATTATGGGGTTTACTAACTAGAGATTTAAATTTAATCTTGTTTAAAAAAATTAAAATCAAATACACTATTTGTGCACCTCCTCTGTACCATTCCTTACATACTTACAAGGCTACTTCATCTGGGTTACAATGTTATTTTTTTTTAGATTACATTTGACTGATCTTGACTCCAGAAGACCATCTTCAGCAGCATACTGGCCACCAATAATTTATTGTTCATTACAATTCAATTTGAGCACACTGTAGTCCATGATAGAATGTTCATTATTTGCTTTGCACTGAACACATCATTGTATTTATATACATATTAGTTTAATTCCAAAGACTTGTACACATGAAAAATTGTGCTGACTATGCTGCTTACATTGACAGAAATTAAATTGACTGTCATTTATTCTTTGATTTTGTTTAGAACATCAGAGATTAAAGTTGGAGTTTAAAAATGTACACGTGGAAAACACATTAGTTGGAAAAATTATAAATATGGAAAATCTACCACAGTTCTCATTTTTAAATGTATGAGTCATAAAATTCAAAAAATATAATAACCACTGCCTGAGTGGATACAGTGGATGACGGTTTTGTACCCCATGTGGATAATGCAATTAAGAACTCAAGAGGGATTAAAGCCTTAAATACCTGAAAACAGATTCTTTGAAGAAAACATAGGTAGTACATGCTTTGAAATCCATCTTAGCAATATCTTTTGGATCTGTCTCCTCAGGCAACAAAAAACAGTTAAAAATAAACAAATGGGACCAAATCAAGCTAAGAAGATTTTGCATAATGAAGGAAGCCATCAACAGAATGAAAAGACAACCTACTGAACTGACGAAGATATATACAAATGATGTGTCTGGTAAGGGGTTAACAGCTAGCATATAAGACTCATACAAATAAATATCAAAAAAGCAAACAATTTGATTTTTAAAAATGGGCAGAGGACCCATATAAACATTTTTCCAGAGAAGACATACAGATGGCCAACAGGCATAAGAAAAGATGCTCAAAGTCATTAAACATCAGGGAAATGTAAATCAAAACAACAATGCGATATCACCCTTCACACACTTCAGAATCAGAATCATCAGAAAGACAAGAAATTACAGTTGTTGGCCGAGATATGGAGAAAAGGGAACCTTAGTACACTGTTGGTGGGAGTGTAACTAGGATGCAGCCACTGTGGAAAACAGTGTGAAGTTTCCTCAAAAAATTAAAAATATGACTGCCATACAATCCAGCAATTCCAGTTCTGGGTATTTAACCAAAGAAAACAAAAACACTAAATTGAAAAGATATATGCATCCCAATGTTCATATAATTGTTTAAAATAGTCAAGTTACGGAATCAACCTAAGCAACCATAGAAAGACGAATGAATAAGTAGATTGTATGTATATATAGTAATATAATGTTATATGACTCAGCCATAAAAAACAAATGAAATTTTTTCTTGCCATCTGTGATCTGGAAGGTATTATGTTGAGTGAAGTGTCAGATGTAAAAAGACAAATACTTTATGTTTTCACTTATAGGTGAACAGAAACAAAAACTACTAGTTGCCTGAGGGGAGGAAATAGGGGGACGGGTAAAATAGGTGAAGGGATTCAGAGGTACACACTACTAGTTATAAAATAAATAAGACATGAGAATGTAATATACCGCACAGGGACTACATTCAATATTTTATAATAACCTTGCATCATGTGAAATCTATGAAAATGTCAAATCACTACATCATGCACCTGAAACTAATCTAATATTATAGATCAGCTATACTTTGCCAAAGGGGGAAAAAAAAAAGAATTGGTGCAGAGTTCAGAGAGTAAATGAAGGATTTGTTATCATAACATTTTAGAATTTAGAAATGATTGATACCTTTTATTGAGCACAATTTTCTAAGCAAGAGGCTAGCAAGAACCTAAATGGTTCATGTAGGATAATGACCTTAATGTGCACAAGCATGGGGGAAATTAAATCTTACTTAATTTTTTGCAGATGATCAAACTAATTCCATGAGAGGCTAAGAACCTTGTCTAAATAACACAAAGCTGAAATGCATTCTATGTAGCACAGAGACCGAGAATGGCAGAAAATATGTTCAAGAGAATGGGTTTCATTTAAGGTATCAAAATCCTACATTTTGAGCAATGTGCAAGCCCCATCGAAGAATATATGCATTTGTGTATGTTATCATTTTATACACAAGATTTGTAAGTATCAATATTTAGTGTTGTGTAGGTTAGGTATTTATATATACATATGTATGGCATATGTATGGCATTTATACATATATGCATATATGTGTGTGTATCATATGTATGGCATACAGAGGGCATATATATGGCATATGTGTGGCATGGGGCTTCCCTTGTGGCTCAGCTGGTAAAGAATCCACCTGCAATGCCAGAGACATGGGTTTGGTCCCTGGGTTGGGAAGAAATCCTGGAGAAAGGAATAACTACCCACTCCGGTATCCTGACCTGGAGAATCCCATGGACTATACAGTGCATGGGGTCCCAAAGAGTTGGACAAGACTGAGCAAATTTCACTTTATGTATGGCATGCCTTAATAGATATAGTTACTGATGCATTAAAGAGGGACAAAAACAAATATGGAAAGTGCAAATAAAGACTCTGAGAACAATGAAGCAAAATGAATTTTTATATCTAAGTATTAGTGAATTAAGTGACAGCATTAACTCCTTACTGAATAAGAACTGGTTATAATATTCAGACTGACAGCTACTTAGAAATCACAAAGTTTAAGGAGTGTTTGAGTTGTCAAAATTTGTTTCTGCCAGATCACAGAAAACTTTTCTGAATTCAATCCTATGTAAACTGGCATATATTTTTCTGTGTGAAATTACTAAAAGCTTAAAGCAAACAAAATGCATATGTTTTACGTAGAAATAGGGTACAGTTTTGTAAATATAATAGTGACAATGATCTCTGTAGAGAAATGTCAGTGAGATAACTGATACTGTTTTGGGGAGAGTTAACTCATTGTTTGTGAACTAAATGGTTCATGAAAATGAAAAAGTGATAGTCGCATCTGACTCTCTCGGACCACAAAGACTGTGGACCACCAGGTCTTCTGTATGGAATTCTCCAGACAAGAATACTGGAGTAGATTGAGTAGGAAATATATTTCTTACTCCAGGGGATCTTCCAGAATTAGGGATCAAACCCAAGTCTCCTGCATTGGAGGGAGATTCTTTACTCTCTGAGCCACCAGGGAATAGTGATTTCTAAATAAACTATTTATGTGGCTCAGAGGGTAATGAATCTGCCTGCAGTGCGGGAGGTGAAGGTGAAGTCGCTCAGTCGTGTCCGACTCTTTGCGACCCCGTGGACTGTAACCTACTAGGCTTCTCCATCCATGGGATTCTCCAGGTAAGAATACTGGAGTGGATTGCCATTTCCTTCTCCAGGGGATCTTCCCGACCCAGGGATCGAACCCGGGTCTCCCGCATTGGAGGCAGATGCTTTAACCACTGAGCCACCAGGGAAGCCTGGGTTCCCTGTGCGGGAGACCTGGGTTCAATCCCTGGATCTGAAAGATCCTCTTTCCAACTCAACCCACTCCANCCAGGGATCGAACCCGGGTCTCCCGCATTGGAGGCAGATGCTTTAACCACTGAGCCACCAGGGAAGCCTGGGTTCCCTGTGCGGGAGACCTGGGTTCAATCCCTGGATCTGAAAGATCCTCTTTCCAACTCAACCCACTCCAGTATTCTTGCCTAGAGAATTCCATGGAGAGAAGAGCCTAGTAGGCTACATTCCATGGGGTCTCAGAGAGTCAGCTGTGACTATTACTTTTTCATTTCACAAACCCTTCAGTTCCACAAACACTGAGTTAACTTGCGATCCATGGCGTCGCAAAGAGTTGGACATGACTGAGAGACTAAGGCTTTCATTTTCATTTTCAATTTCATATTCCGTTTAAGGATGCGTCCTCTATTCAGATGGAGAAACACAGAAATATGTTACCAGAGTCAGGGATTCTGAATCACAAACATAACTGGCTGTTAAGAGTTCTTGTTACAAGGTAAATCAGAGGGAATGCCCCTTTCCCTTTTCTGGAATATCTACCTCAAAACAAAGAGCTAGGTCATTCCTTCCTGTAAGCAAGACTTAATTTATTAGCAAGAAACCCACAAGATTCTTTCATCAGCTAACATTTAGTCCATAGTATATAGTTCTGAATTTCCCATCTTGGTTGAATGGATGCTGCAAACCACAGATGTGTTGCCAAAAACTTTTTTCTGGTTATCATCAGTTCACAGCATAGTTTTTAACTCTCAGGTAATTTCATGTTTTTAAAACTTCTGTCACCATTTTTGAAATGTATGCAAATAACAGCTGGGCTATTATTTTGATGTATATTGAAGCACACCCAATTCATTTTTATGAAAAAAAACAAAAAACAAAAAACATCACGGAAGTGTTGGCATCCTGCCTTGTTCCCTTGTTCCCTGTCTATTATCTTAAAACCATACAGAGCTATTGGAGGGAGAAATCTGCATTTATATTGTCAAAGTCATTTTGTCATCATTTTTCCAATTATAGGGAAAAAATTTAGGTGAATTATCATCAGAAATGCAGGCTTATAATAGATGTGCCAACAGAAGCAGTTTTTGGATTAATTTATATGGCTGTCATTAGCTGCAACAGGAGCTATCCATGGAAATCTCCCATCTCTACAGAAAAAGAATGCAGACATTTGAAAATGCATAATTTGAGGATCATAAGTTATCAAAAGGATAATCACAAAAGTATGGGGTTTTTATTCATTTTTGAATATATATCGTATGATAGTGCTAGGCAAGAAATAAAAAAAAAAAAGAGAGAGAGACAGTCTTCTCAGTGATAGCTTTCTATGAATATTCAATATATCCTAAATGCTGTCACTAGAGTTACTTGGAATATTCTGATGACAAATATTTTTGAGCATCTTCATGGCACCCTACTCTAGTATTCTTTACTAGAGAATTCCATGGACAGAAGAGCCTGGTGGTCTACAGTCCATGCAGAGTTGGACACGGATGAGCGTCCTGTGGTTGGACAGAGTTGGACACGACTGAGTGACTGAGCATGGCACATATATTATCATCAGTGTAGGGATCTGAATACTTTCTACACTACGAACATACATAGCATTATCTCACCATTCAAGGAAGCAAAATCCAAAAGCTCCATGAGTATCTATTTGCTGAGTTACAAGATTTAAGATACACAATTTTAATAATTCCAACGTAGAAGTAATAACTAGAAAAGAGGATAATCATGAATTCCCTTTTATGTAGGAAGGACGAAAGGAAGATGATACTGAGGTGAGATATATTGTTGGACATGGTCAAATAGGGTATAATCAGTTGTTGGACAGATAACGAAAACTGAAGCAAAAACCACTGAAGCTTTTGGACTGGATTTCTTTTCTCTTTCAGAGAAGGAAGTGTAGCACAGGAAGGGGACACCATGAATGTTCAGAAATGCTCTAACCTGTAGCTTGCATATATGGAGCTGATGGCGGAGCCCAGTGGGCTGCCATCTGTGGGATCGCACAGAGTCGGACACAACTGAAGCAACTTAGCAGCAGTAGCAGCAGCATGCACGGGAAACAAAGAGTAGTAGATGCTTTTGTCAGCTTGTAGTTTTCTCAATTAGCACTGCTAAATTTAGACCCAGGGACTGAACCGTGTTCTCCAGCATCTGAGCCATCAGAAAAGTCCAGTTTTTTGATATAAATCATCAAATATTTCCCTAGTCAAAAAATAGCTTCCTTAGTATTGCCAAGTATAAAAATGAAAATGTTAAATTAATTTTTTTTACCTTTTCATATATGGCCTTTCCTTTTCAGTGTCTATTTTAAGCCCTTTATAGAAATGGTAGTACTTTTGATATCCTATTTTTATTTGGTGTGGTTTTTGTGTATGTGTGCTTTGATTATAACTGTATTTTTTTAACTTCATTTATTTTTGATCGGAGAATAACTGCTTTACACTATTGGGTTGGTTTCTCCCATATATCAACATGAATCAGCCATAGGCAGACATATGTCCCCTCTCTTGAGTTGGGAGTGTCCAACTCCCATCTTACCCCTCTAGGGTGTCACACAGCACCAGATTTGAGCTCTCTGCATCTTAAGCAGATTTCCACTGGCTATCTAATTTTACATATGATTATGTATATGTTTCAGTGCTAGTTGTGTTTATTTTTAATTAAAAAATCAGAGCATGCATATTGAGATAAAAATCAGAAAGTCTCAAGCTGTATGATTCTCATACCATAAAGTTGTGAAGAATTCCTTATAATATGAAATATCATTTTCTCATCAAAAGGAAAAAGGTGTTTCACTTGCAGGTATATTGATAGAGTGAGAGTCAAAGTGATTTTGAGGAGAATTTAGAGAAGGAATCTCTATAAAAATTACAATTTCCTGCTTTGATTCACTTAAATCTAAAGAGACATGGCCAAGTATATGCATGAAAATTCATAGATAAATTTGAAAGTATCCTCAACTTATAAATCTTCTGTCTTGTTTATAATGTAAGACCTCAAGAGAATGAAATTTTGGTTACATAAGGTGACACAATCACAATATCTGAATGAAATTCTTAGGAAATAATTTCTAGGTGATCCAGCAGTTCTGAACACAGTACAGGAAATCATTTTAAACTTTTCCACATTTGCCATAAGATTGCAGAGATGGTGACTGTGCTGGAAAGTGACAGTGTTATTCGCTCAGACGTGTCCAGCTCTTTGCAGCCCCATGGACTATAGCCTGCCAGGCTCCTCTGTCATTGGAATTCTCCAGGTAAGAATACTGAAGTGGTTAGCCATTCCCTTCTCCAGGGGATCTTCCCAACTCAGGGATTTAATCCAGGTCTCCTGTATTGCAGGCAGATTCTTTAGCATCTGAGCCACCAGGTTCTGAAGTGATATGATAAATGATGATAATGGTAACATCTCCAGGCACATCTAAATTCTTAATATCTGCTTTTAAATCTCTGCAATCACTCTCTAGAGAGTAAACTTTTATTATCCTTATTTACAAGTGAATGAATTTTGTCAGAGGGAAGTTGAAAAACACCTTCTACATTGTAGAATCTTTGAATTTATAATAAGGCTCAATGTAAAGAAATTTCTAATAGCTGGCCCTGAAAGAGAGAGGAGTTATCAGTAACAGATGAAGTGGAACAGCAAGATGTTCAGAGTTTCAGCAAAAAGTCTGGAAGCTCGAAGACAGTACACACAACAAAACCTCACAAATGACTTATCATAGCCAACAGGGAAAACAAAAACAGTTGGCTAAGTCTACTCAATGGTCAGCCTATGCGATGCTTCACTAAAATAAACCAGCAATGCGAGACACTAGATATTTGACCGATAGTTTATATTTTAAATAACAAAGACTCATTTCTCACTATAAATTCTTATCCATAATGTTCCTAGGAATCATTCAGAAATCTAGAAGAGCAGCAACCACTATTTTAAATGTTAACACTTGCTAGGCTGAAGAGGAAAGTAAAACTATGTATGAATGAATGATCTTGCATTGCACTTAAATCCTCTGACCTACTCTTGGCATGTATAATTAACATGTCCCATGAGTAATTTGTTATTAAGGTACCTACTAATCACTTAGTAATTAAACATACGATCCCACATATCCGCAATACATTTCCGAAAGTGAAATTCTATTCATGCCTCCAGAAACCAGAGCTGTAAATATTTGGCAACTCGCTTTTCACCTTTGGGATTGCCACACATGTAACTCGTTTTTCTTTTTGAATAAAAACAGACTCCTTGATGCCCTCACAATGGCAAGCATTCCATTTTCCTAGCCTGCTCCTGTGTCAAGCACAAAATCCTGTATCTTTTGAGGTTTTTCCTTCTTGTAACTCTCCTTGGTCACATACAAAGTGGATGTTGAGCAGTATGTCTTTGTTTGTGTCAGAGCAATGCCCTTAGTCTTTCCATCCCTATAGAATATTGAAAATTTAAAGATCATTTTAAATCTCAGGCAGTTACAAAGTCACCAACGCTCTAGTTTCTCTCAAGAATAGTTCATGTTTTCCTTTTGTTGCTGTTTTTGGAATTGGAATATAATTACCTTAAAATGTTATGTTAGTTTCTGCTGCGCAACATTGGGAATCAGCCATATGTATAATTATATCCCCTCTCTCTTGAGCACTCCCCCCACCATTCCACCCTTCTAGGTCATCAAAAAGCACCAAATTGAACTCTCTGTGCTATAGAGCTGCTATTTTTTTTTATATTAATATGTTGGATAGTTTTGACTTCTATGACCTTTATTGTGAATACTTTGCTTTGAAGAGTCAAATTACATACTTTTCCTCTAAAGGGTATTACTTGCGTTTGTTCTAGTTGACAGCTAACTTGGATGAACTCAAACTGCCAGCTCTGTTTCTTGGGGAGAAATGTAACTTTCACTGAAGCTCTTGGCATCTACTCTCCTCCACTAAAGTCTCTCTTTCCAATGGCTGTGGCTGCCCTTAAACTCTTCACGTGCAGTGTTGAATCTGGCTTGCTCTCAAGCTAAAAGTCATTAAATCTCTAGTATTACCCAATACTTTCTTATTCTTACAAATGTTTCCTTCCAGATCCTGCTTACTTTCTGTTTTCTCCCCTTGTATGTGTGCTCAGTTGCTTTAGTTCTGTCCAACTCTTTGTGACCCCAAAGACTGTAGCCCACCAGACTCTTCTGTCCATGGGATTCTCCAGGCAAGAATACTAGAGTGGGTTGCCATGCCCTCCTCCAGGGGATTTTCCTGACCCAGGGATTGAACCCACATCTCCTGCATTGCAAGTGAATTCTTTACCCACTGAGCCACTGGGAAGCCCAAGAGTACTTAACTATTGTATACAAGCTACCTGTTTGTCAGCTTGGACGTTGGCTTTCAGAGTGAAGTAGTCAGTCTGGTTTCTTCCAAGAAGTTCATTATGTTCTTTGACAATAGAAATCTGATTAACCAAGAAAATGATATCTTAAATATACCTTCATGAGTACATATATTAGGCTAATGATATATAGATATTGTTGAATCTAATTTATATTTGCTGATAAAAATTTAATTGTGTCAATTAGTTAGAAAAGAGAGTTTGCAGTTTCCTACTCAAGAATTTAACCAACTAAAAAGCCAAAGCAATGGAGAAATAGACATAGAGAATAGACTTACGGACACGGGGAGAGGGGAGGAGAGGGTGAGATGTATGGAAAGAGTAACATGGAAACTTACATTGCCATATGTAAAATAGCCAGCAGGAATTTGCTGTATGGCTCAAGAAACTCAAATATGGGCTCTGTATCAACCTAGAGGAGTGGATGGGGAGGGAGATGGGAGGGAACTNAGAGGGGAGGAGAGGGTGAGATGTATGGAAAGAGTAACATGGAAACTTACATTGCCATATGTAAAATAGCCAGCAGGAATTTGCTGTATGGCTCAAGAAACTCAAATATGGGCTCTGTATCAACCTAGAGGAGTGGATGGGGAGGGAGATGGGAGGGAACTTCAAGAGGGAGGGGATATATGTATACCTATGGCTGATTTATATTGAGGTTTGACAGAAAAGAGCAAACTTCTGTAAAGCAATTCTCCTCAATAAAAAATAAATTAATTTTTACAAAAAGGGCTTTAAGAGAAGATGGGCTTTAAAGTTAACCCAGCAAGTGGTTCTACTAACACAGATACAAACATATTGAATGGGTTTGATTAAGCAACTTCCTAGAGGGAAATTCTAGTTTTCAGTTCCCTGGTGGTATTCAAACACTTATAGTTTAGAGGTCAGAGAAAAGAATAACTTAGCACTCAGGCCAAGTCATCATATTCATCTTAGCAGCTGGAAATATGTGAACAAGTGCAGTGACATTTACAAATCCCTTGATTGCAATGGATGATTAGGTGACCTTGGTGGTCAGAGAAACTTCTTATGTTTCTTCCTAGCAACTGGAAGCAAAACAACCATGAGTTGTACAGTCTCTCTAGAGAAACACAAAGTGAAATAGAGGTGGGGCACACACACAGCTTCACATTCCTCAGAAGAAAAGTGTTTATTTGCAAAAAAAAA